>NAJI01000003.1:61604-448680 GCA_002179835.1 Calonectria leucothoes
TACTTATTGCAGCACGAAATGGCCACAAACAAATTGTTGAGTTTCTTTTTTATACCGGTGGAGTAGATATCAACTCAAAAGACAGAAATGGCCAGACACCGCTACTAGTCGCAGCAGCAGAGGGCCACGAACAAATTGTCGAGTTTCTTATACGCACTGGTAGAGCAGATGTCAACTCAAAAGATAAATATGGCCAGACGCCGCTACTAATCGCAGCAGCAAAGGGCTATAAACAAGTCATTGAGGTCCTTGTACGCACCAATGGGGCAGATATCAACTCAAGAAGTAACGGCGGCCAGATGCTACTACTTATTGCAGCACAAAATGGCCACAAATAAATTGTTGAGTTTCTTTTTTATACCGGTAAAGTAGATATTAACTTAAAAGACAAAGATGGCTAGATGCCGCTACTAGTTGCAGTAGCAGAGGGCTACGAACAAATTGTCGAGTTTCTTATACGTACTGGTAGAGCGGATGTCAACTCAAAAGATAAATATGGCCAGACGCCGCTACTAACCGCAGCAGCAGAGGGCTACGAACAAGTCGTTGAGGTCCTTGTACGCACCAATGGGGCAGATATCAACTCAAGAAGTAACGGCGGCCAGACGCCATTACTACTCGCAGCTTCATTTGGGCACAAAAACGTCGTCAAGAAACTATTGAATTCTGGCCAAGCGGATGTTAATTCAACCGATAATCGCGGCTCAACGCCGATGTCCTTGGCAAAGCGGGGCGGGTTGGATGATATTGTGCAGCTTTTGCTTGACACGGGCCAAGTAAAGGTTGATCCCGAAACAAGAGGCGGCTCCACGCCTTCACCGGGGACAGAAGGTGATTGGGAGTTACTCTAGGTGCGGTTCATATAATGGTTGTTGACGAACGCAAAGCTGAATGGGATGCCATGAATGGCGGATGATTTCATAAATAAATGCTTGAAACTTTGCGTCGTGTGTAGCCATCATTCAGGCCCTCGGGAATCGACCAGTTGATGGGAATTAGAGGCACATGGGAGTACAAATATCGGACCAGGGTTTTATCTGTATTTCGGCCCTGGAGATGCCGATTCCTCGCGAAGCCTTGTACGACACATTCGCATAGTAGGAGGTGGTCAACACAGGGCATCATGACTACGGATCATTCCTGTGACGCTAGCACCTGGACCGTTGGACTGCTGCTAGACCGGCGCCAGAAAGCCGACAGAAACGGCATGGACGGCATGAACGGCTTAGGCGGCACCGGCGGCAGTGGGGAGCCGACTTTGATGGAGAATTGCATCGTCAACAGTATGCGGATGGTGATGCTATGCGAAGAAGAAGAATGAGGAGTAGGTCTGAGTTGAAGTGTACAGGGCAGAGTTTGGGCACGATACTTGCTCGTTAATGTTCAAAGCTTGCGAGAGCCAAGATGCCAAAGCAAGTGCAAGTCGATGCACGCACGACGTCTCAGGTTGTGCAGAGTGAACAACTAGTACATACAGTGCCAAGTGGAGATGCCCGTGGATAAATCGGGATACGATGAGGCGGTGCCTGGGTGTGAGTGGGCCTGTTGTGAGCAGGCGATACGTCAGCCTTGGAAGTATGCTGTCGTGGCCCATCGCTGAACCATCCAGACGCTTCCCTTGTGCAGATACGAGCGCCATGGCATTGGACGCCTCCGTTGCACACAGTGACGCGAGTTGTGCTCTGCACAGCTGGTGGGTGGTGGCTTTTATGTTGTCTTGTTTGTGGCGGAGACATACTTTTCATCCCCTAATGACAATAACGGCGGCGTGTGCCACTGTTGCAAGCCAGGGCCAGGGCCAAGACCACACTGCAATCCTCGCATTTACTCCTTCGTCTCAACTTTATTGTGCAAATGAGGGCCACGGCCTGCCTCTCGGATGTGACTTGGATGCTCATCCCATGCGCTTGAGACAGATGCCTTGGCTTTGATGCCGTTTCCTGCTTCGCTTTCTCCTTTCTCTCCCCAGATCGACACCACCGTCGTGTCGCAGCCACAGACAGGCCCAAAAACCTGTCACGGAGTATAGCGAGCCCAGGGGGCCAGCCAACCGTAACTCGGAGCCCGTGGGGTCCGTCATTCGCACTGCTGCACTGGCCAGGTCGAACCCCCCAAAAGGCGAGCCTACGCGTACCGTGCTACAATTTAGTGGGTACCGGCATTAAAAAATAGGCCATAGAGGCGCTGCTCGGCCTCACGCCCGCCACCTCACTTGCTGGGGTGTCTCTTCCTGTCTTATGGCCTGCTGCAGCCTCCTTCCTTTTCATCCTCTACACCTCGTTCGCTTCTTCGACTGTTGAAAAAGGAATCCCTTCGTTTTGTTCCTACTCGCCTCATTCGTTTCGGGCCTGTACTCAACTGCTTCCATCGTCCCATCTTCCATCCACACTCGCAAGGTTCTGCTCTGCTCGTCTCGTCTCGCCTTGCCTCACCTTTCTTAATACCACCAACAAAAAAAAAAAACCCGTCCGCAGCCTCGCATCAACCGCCATCATGCGTTTCCAGCTCAAGCACATCCTCCCCGCTACCCTCTTCCTCTCCGGAGTCTTGGCCGCTACTACCGGGGACTCCTCCGAGAAGGCCACCACTGCCGCCGCCAGCGAACAGGCCTCTGCCACCGGCGACTCGACCGCCACTGCCACAGACGACAGCAGCAACGCAACAACCGACGCTTCGGAGACCACTGCTACCGGCGACAGCGCGTCTGGCACCAACAGCGGCGACAGCAAGAAGACCACTGCCAAGGGCTCCAAGACCAGCTCCGTTGTTGCCACAGACACCTGGACCGCCCAGATCCAGAAGACCACTGCTCCCGATCTCGAGGGTGCTGCATTCTCTCTCCGGGACAACAACTACATCATCGTCACCCTGTCCATCAGCGCCCTGGCAGCCATGTCTCTCCTGTGAGCGACCGGGGACTCGACTCATTTTTTCTCCTGCGGAACCACGCACATGAACTACATACAGGGCGCATAAGCCACTCGGAAAGATGGGCACAAAGTTTCAAATCTACGTTTTTTATTTTATTCCAGGTGTTTGGGAGTTTTGGCTTTGTTGACACAACACTATTTGCACCTCAGCGGCGGAATGGAGGGTAATAAGACGAGTGCACTGTGGCGCTGAGACACTTCATTTGTGAGCATACTGGAGGCGCAGGGAAAACCAAAAAACAACCATTCAATCCACCACCAAGAGGCATGAGGTTTCCCACGGCTGAAGGAAAAGAAATTGGAGGCTTATTATAGTGTGGCGGTGGTGGGGGATATTAATAGTATCTTTTTTGTACAGCGTGTACAAAATGAATAAGAAATTGCGACCGCTGCATATTTATGCTCACTTTGTGCCATTGCGTGATCTAAAAATGCCCCCCTGAAGGGAATGGGGAAGGGGATGGGGATGGGGATGGGCGGACGGGATGGTGCGGCCCCACCAGACTCGGGAGATGTACCAGGCCGGTACTCCGTCCGGAAGCCGAGTTCAGGGTTCCAAGAGCAGGGGGGGATTTATATCGAGCACCTTTTTGGCTGAGATGATATGCTTGTTTGAATGGATGGGTGGTTATTTGTTTAAGTTGTTTTCCATAAGGGAAATGGATGCCAGCATTAAAATAAAATGCAAAAGGAGATACGACAAGCCAAGAAGGCCATCTCAATTGCTGACATGTTGGCATTGCAATTCAACACTGCCCTCCTCTCTCCCTGCCTGGGCCATTCCATTCTCCTGCTTCATGTAAAAAAGCGTGTAAGCGACCAACCGAATGCACAACCACATGGGGATACCACATGGAGGTTCGGTTGCCTGGCGCGATACTCGAGTCAACAGCAATCTAGATGCGCCAATGTAGCCATGCCTGCATTGCCGATGCGGAAGGGTGGCAGGATTGCGTTTTGAAGAGATAAGCCATCACCACCATCACAAATCACACAGTAACACCGCCTTTGATGGTAACCCGGACAATCAAGAGCCTCTCGACCTGACTGGTTAACAACCACAATGGGATGAAACTGGCCCTCCACCTCCCCCTAGGATCCTTATCTCACCAACTTGCTCATTGCCGCTTGCGTATTGGGGGGGACGATGATCCACGCGAGCGGCCCAGACCACGCCTGGAGATCCAATAACCACGCGCTCCATCGACGTCATGACAAGCCTCCCCGCCATTGCACCATGATGGGGGATCAAATCATTCAAGCACCCCACTCTTTTGCTTTTTTGCTCTGTTTCCTTTCTTTTCCTTCTGATGACTGGAGCGCGCGAAACAGAGAGAGGCGCTGGGCGGCAGGTCATGCCTGCGTGCCCAAGACACGACCCTCCCCCTCCCTCCCTCTCCACTCCTCGCCAGGAGGCCCCTACGAAGCTGGGCAGCAGCTCCTGTGAGCTTCTCGAGTTGCTGCCCGTGGGTGGATAAGGCCAGCTCTAGATGTTCTAGCCTGGAGGGGCAGCGAAGGGGAGGGGCGGTTTAGGCTTTTGTCGGTACCTGTCGTCCGCTGCAGCCCACTGGCACGGCGCTGCCAGGCACTGTAGGTGCTGCCGTTCTTGCTGCTAGCGCTGGTGGTGGTGTCCCTGCGGTGTCCGGGGGCGGCCAGAGGAACCTGGCACTGTGGAGCCCCGGCGATGATTCACTGGCCAAGTGTGCATCGCTAGTGCCCTTGACGTGCCTTGCATCCACGTTCAAAGTCCAGTCGCTGCCATCTGCCATCACCACTGCGCTTCCATTTTTCCCACAAATTCTCAGCTCCCGCTTTCCTGCTTCCTCCATCCCCGTTTCGCTCCCTCTGTCTTCTTTTCGTCGCCATCGCCACCGCGCATTCCTCTGCCCGGCCCTGCTCGACTCCGTCTGCCCGTCGCTCCGTGCTTGTACAGCCAGCCCATTTGCGCCACCCCCAGTGCTTCCTTGCACTTGCACGGCTGGTCCCCGCCATCCCACTGTCGTCATCGCGCATCCCGTCCAACCTCCAAATGATCTTCTAGCAAGCAGCCCGTACGCCAGCATCCCGCCCCGACAGCTACGACAACAATAACCTCGACCCGATACTCGACTTGACAAGCTTGAGCTCCAGTACTACTACCATCCCGCTATTATCCTTCAACATGGCGCAGGCGTCGCACCCCACCTTTATCAATCTTCCGCCTCCGAGCTCCAGGCCAGACACCCCGTCTGAGATGCCGTGCGTCGCCCCCGTTCTCTCCCTGTTTCCTGTCCCATCCCGATCCCTCACGTTGTCGCCAAGAGGTACTCAAAGCTCACTTCATCCTTCATATGCAGCGGAACCCCAACAAGCACCACAACGTCCCTCTCTGCCCTCTCCACCACGGCGATCAAGGATGGCCACCGCGGCCACTTCCCCCCGGGCTCGCTGAGTCGCGGCCATCAACACAACCCTTCCACCACCAGCCTCGAGGCCGAGCGCGCCGATCGCATTTCCCGTCTCGCGGGCCTTGAACGTGTCTCGACCCTCCGCGCCCCTCCCCAGGGCTCTGCGCCCGGTGGCGCCTCGTCCAACTCGCCGCAAACCACGCCGACATCGACGACTGGCTTCCCGCCAAACTTCCCCGCGACCCAGCACCTGACGCCCGCCTACTTTGACAGCAATGGCCAACCAGTCGCTGTCACCAAGATGAGCACCGTTGGAACAGCCAGCGCCACAGAGAGCCACGTGGATGAGGATGGGCGCACAACTGCCGGCGATCGCGACGAAGACATGCTGAGCACCGGCACCAACTATCGCGAGGGCGAATCAGTCACAAGTATGGGCGGCTACGCCGATGTCATGGATGAGGATATTGAGCGCCTCACGAACCGCTCCATCGGCGGCTACGAAGATCGCATGAGCGACGACGGCACTGCTTCCCTCGTTGGCTTCGGAGAAGGCGCTGGAAGCACCGTCTCTGGACCCATCTACCACCGTCGCCCTGTGCCCAACTCTATTACTGCGCAGCAGATCTGGAGCCTCGAGCGCACAAATTCTGGCCTCAGCGACACCCGGCGCGAGCGGGATACTCACATGGGCGGAGACACTCCGGTCAGTGTCTCGGCCATGCAGGAACGACGGGATGCGCGCATGGTGGATGGAGTAGTAGCCGATTCCGAACATGATTCGTTTGTCGATACCACCTTCCGAGGGCCCGTTCCCATATCAAATACCCAGTCGCAGCCTCAGTCAGGCGGAGCCCAGGAGGCAGCCGAGAGAATTGTGCAAAGATTAGATAGCGGCGAGGCCAGGACAGATGTGTCCAGCCTCGGGCCTGGCAGAAGTGGCGAACCGCTAGGCAAGTTTTATTTTGAGGGCGAGAAGCGAGACAACTAATTTACAACTCCAAGGAAACATGTAGTAGCATCGCCGCGAGGCATGGTAAGGTTTAAGAGGTGATGACGGACGGGTTTGAGAAAAGTGATGGGGTCCGGGTTTCTTTTGTCAATCACTCGCTCTGGACGATGTATGATATCTTTTGCTTGTATTCAATTCACTGTCGATAATATCCCAACGAGGTAAACCTCTCGCGATACCACTAAATGAAATTGGGTTTATTTACTAGGGGCGTCATGGCAGCTTAGTTGACACAATGATGTACTATTCCTGGTCTATTTTAGCTCAGCATGCCCAAGAAGCTTGATGTCGTATCGTAAGTCTGTAAATTATTATTGTTGTGTTGTGTTCTAAAACATGTGATCCTTGCTTCTGGATAGAAGATGACTGGGCTCTTGGGTACATATTGTCTCTTGACTCAATGCTTGAATCATTTTTATTATAACGAGGTTTGGGAGAAAAGGAAGAAATGTAAATTAACCGCAACGAGAAACCAGTGCTCTGGTGCAACACGCATTGTACGCCCAGTTCGAGTAATGGTATAAAGAGAATCCCGAGTGTTGAGCTAGCTCTGGATCCCAGCACTCCAACTCGACTTCACAACTAAATGCACATACATCATCACATATATAATGAGCAGTGACAGAAATTAGTCCTTTTTTATTGTTGGGCTTTCGTGCTGCATGCCCCACCTTGACTCGCATTGTGTGCGATCTCCTAATATCACGCAAGTACTACCCATTCCCTATGCGGCCTCGCCGACAAGATGTGCCGCCATTGCAAGTATGTGTGGCTAAGCTCTATCGTGTTTCTAAATCACGGGTTTCAATAGCTGGTCGAGTATTTGAATAGATGGCGGTGGGTGGTCTGAGCCCCAACGGTCATTCTTTAGGTTGTCAAATAGGCACCAAGATGTCTCGACCATAGGCCAGAGGTCAATCATTGGCAACATGAGTCTCCAATGGTGACCCATCTCCTTATCAACACTTGCCGGGCTAGATTGCAGCTGCAAGCACACAAAAGTGGAGGCCATGCATGACCGTCAAATCCGCGAGAGGAGTGAATGTGACCAAAGGTTAGTATACAAAGGGTATTTCCGGAGGTGAAAAGGGAATTATAACAGATAATGAAGAAATTCAAGATATAAAACAATACAAGTCATCACATATAATCGTTGCGTAATTTATTCACTTTGCTTTTTCGTTTCTTGAAACCAGGACTATCGACACGGCTCGTCAGCAATGTTGCAATCATCCCAACTTCATCCCGCCTTGCCCTTCAGACGTCTCCTCTTACGTGCTTGAGAAACTGTAAACGCAATTGCATCCCGTCTGTCGTAATCCGAGCACGTCCAAAGCAGCTGCGGAATCGGCCGGGCTAGCAGTGCTTTTTAAAAGCTGGACATGGAGCTAGTCATGCAGTTCTTTTCCAAGAGAGACAGATTCAACACAAAGCTCAAATATCATAACGAGAACAACCTTTACTTCTGCCATTATGCCCGTTGCGCCTCAGAGAGTGGCCGTTATAGGCGCTGGTCCCAGCGGAGCCATTGCGACAGATGCTCTCGTCAAGGAGCAGGCGTTTCAGACGATCCGCGTGTTTGAGCGAAGATCAGGTATCGGCGGAACATGGTGAGCAGCACACTTGAACGACACGGCTCACCTGCGCAACACCAAACTTATTCTTCTCCGCGATGATAGGATCCACACACCGCACCTCCCGGCCGGAGCCCCGTCGTTGAGCGACCTGGTTGCTGGGGCCGCAGACGCCGCCGTCCCCATCCCGGAGCAGCTTCCCGGCGTGACGCCATTGTCGGAAGCCGTCAACGGACACCAAGCCCGCTTCTCTGACACGGCGATCCACGAGAACCTGCACAGCAACATCGTCCCCTCCATCATGAGCTTCACCCAGGAGCCGTTCCCGGACACGCTGTCGGACCGCACGCTGGCCGAGTTTGGCCCGGACGCGCCCTTCCGCCACCACTCGACCATCCGGGAGTGGGTGGAGGGCATCTTCACGCGCGGCGGCCACGAGAAGCTGCTCGAGCTCGACACGACGGTCGAGAGGGCGGAGAAGACGCAGGGCGAGTGGGTGCTCACGCTTCGAAAGGTGGTCAACAGCCGCAACTACTGGTGGCAGGAGAGGTTCGACGCCGTCGTCGTGGCCACCGGCCACTACAACGTTCCCTGGTTTCCCGACATAGAAGGGCTTCTCGAGTACGATGGAAAGTTTCCGGGTGTGATACAGCACAGCAAGCACTTTCGAAGCGCGGAAAAGTTTAGAGCAAAGGTAAGTGCACGGCACGAGTGCTCTTCAAGGCACACCACCCGGGCTGACTGTCGACTGCAGAAAGTGGTGGTTCTGGGCGCTTCAGTGTCCTCGCATGAGATTATACACGAGATTCTGGACTGCGTCGAGGGTCCGGTCTACGCCTCCATCCGCGGAGAGCCTTTGCCCGCGTTTGGATGGGAGCCCTTTACGCACCCAAAGATTGCCATCAAGAAGGGCATCACGCGGTTCGACGCCGAGACTGGGCGTATCCATTTCAGCGACGATTCGTACCTCGACGGCATCGATCATGTCATCTTTGGAACCGGCTTCACCTTCAGTCTCCCCTTTCTACCGAATGTTCAAGAGCGCGTCAAGCACGCCTACCGCCGTCTTCCCGGCGTGTACCAGCACACTTGGAACATTGAGGACCCTACGCTGGCCTTTGTCGGAATGGTACGTGCATTTCCCGAAAATTGCAGTTGCTGGCTCAGATGTCTCAACGCTAACCCATCTTCTTCAGCTCGGGGGCGGCTTCACCTTTCGCGCGTACGAGTGGCAGGCCGTGGCCATAGCGCGTCACCTGGCCGGGCGAGCCAAGGCGCTGCCCACTATCCCCGAGCAGCTCGAGTGGGAGAGGAGACGGGTGAGCGAGAGGAAAGGAGGCAAGGACTACTACTCGATTGCGCCCGACTATGCCGACTTCTTTGAGTTCCTGCGGGACATTGCTGGAGAGCCCGCGCCGGGGACTCTGGGCCGGAAGCTGCCTCCGTTTGATCCGGAATGACTCGAGGTTTGGGCCGGAATGGTGGCGACCAAGCGTCAAGGATGGGAGAGGAAGAGAAAGGCAGCAGAAGGGGCTGTGAGTAGCGTTAAAGCCAAGCTATAGCCTTGGCTGTGTGTGCCGAGCTGGAAGGATGTATTCTCGGAATAGAAATTGATACTATTGGTGTCAGGATGGCAGGTCTCTGGTCATTGACTAATACAAAGTCCAGCAAGAATTTCCCCTTCTCTTCTTTCTTTTCTTCTTGCCATAGCCAACTGCGAGCTGAACCCAGCTAGTTACAGACGTAGAAGTGGCCCGTCGCTCCTCACAATGCCAAGCGACGAGGGCGAAATGTCAGCAATGGAATTACAACCAGCCAATTGCATGCAGTGCTTGAACTCGTCGTACAGCAAGTCCAATACTTTGCTCACGCCGGCCTCTCCGTCGTACTAGTGCTCGTTAGAGCCAAAACAAGTTCACAGGGGGAAGCAGGCGACTTACAGCCAATCCCCAGATGGCGGGGCGTCCGATCCAGACACACTCTGCGCCGAGGGCGAGGGCCTTGAAGATGTCGGCGCCGGTCCTGATGCCGCCGTCGATGTGGACGCGGATCTCGCCGTTGGCGGCCTTGACGCACTCGGGCAGCGCGTCGATGGTGGCGGGCACCTCGTCGAGCTGGCGGCCGCCGTGGTTGCTCACGATGACGCCGTCGCAGCCGTACTGGACGGCGAGGGCGACGTCCTCGGCCGTGAGCACGCCCTTGACCCAGATCTGCATGCGCGAGACGGACCGCAGCCAGGGGATCTCGCGGGCCCACGAGTGCGCCTCGGACACGAAGGCGTCGGAGCCCGTCGTGGGCGTGATGCTGGCGATCTTGTCGGGCCCCACCTCGGCCATGGGCAGCGAGATGCCCTCGGGGGCCTGGAACCGGCTGCGCGTCTCGCTGTACCGCACGCCCATGACGGGCCCGTCGGCCGTCAGGAGGATGGCGGCGCACCCGGCCGCCTCGGCGCGCTTGATGATGCGCTCCTGCAGCGCCCGGTCCCGCAGCGTGTACATCTGCATGGCGTGCTGCGCCGGGCCGGAGCCGGAGCCGGAGCCCCCGCCGCCGCCGCCGGTCCCCGCGCCGAGCCCGGCCGCCCGGATGTCCTCGATGGAGTTGTTGGCGAACATGGACACGCCCATGTGCACGTTGCGCCGCCCGCACGCCCGGCTGGTGGCCAGCTCGCCGTCCGGGTGCGCCAGCTCATGCACCGCCGTCGGAGCCACGCACAGCGGGAAATCGATGCTGTGCCCAAAGACGGTCGTCGACGCGTCCGCCCTCGACACGTCCACCAGCACCCGCGGCCGGATCCGGTACTTGGAGTAAGCCGTGCTGTTCTCCGCCACCGTCACCTGGTTGCGCGCGCCGTCGTTGTAGAAACCTACGTTCACCGCCCCCCCTCGTTGCTTAGCAGAAGCTTGCCATGGGTAGGATTCTCACGGGAGGGAGGGATGGACAGGAAAGCCAAAAAGGAACACACCTCGAGCCATGGCAGACATGCGCGTCGTTGCGGCCGTCTCGACATCCTTGATGTTGAGCATCAACTCCTGAGTCAGAACCGCGTCCATCTTGGTCGTTTCACTGGGCCTTCAGGGGTGAAGAGGGGGTTGCTTCTACCCGTCATGTTTGCGGAGAAGGGCGCATGATTATATTATAAAGATCCCGGTCGTATGATGCGTATATCAGTAAGCTCCGAGCCGCCATCTCGCCTTGATGCTATCAACCCCTCATTGGTGCCTTCAGCCCGCAGGGGGGCGGCCGAGATAACCTCAAGTGTAGCATCATCGTCTGAGTCAGCTCGGAACACTGACAAAACTCTCCGGCACGTACTTCCCGGTGTTGAATCTTCACTTCTCTGTTCCGCAGACTGGGCTGTGCCACTGTGACTGCGAGTTGATCCCCCGTACGCTCACCCATCATCCTCTGCAGTTGTGCTGATTCCCCAATTCGGAACTTTCCCATTCAAGCATGTCATGCCTCCGCTTCTGACACCATCCACGTAATGCGCATTCGGTGCTTCTCTTTTAATTGATAGCCGTATACAATAGCCTGTCATCATTTGGCAAAATAGCGTGTTGCGATTGATGGCCCTTTTTGCTGCTTTCAGCCAACCGTTTGCTGATTCTTCAATATTACATAACTGCCCATAACAAGACATAATCAGAGCAAATCAGGCGAGAACAAAAATAGCCATGTTGCCTTGTTCATGTACACAAATATCTTTTCAAAGTTCACAGGACAGTTGCGAAAAGAAGTCTTGGAACAACACCCACCGGACCGTGTGCATCACTCGCGGACAAAAATAAACACTCTGAATTTCGCTAATCGTGGCCCATCTGAATCTTCCACATTTGGGAGCGCAACCGTTGTCCATGTCAAGCTCCGTTCCCATTGGACTCGCAGCCCAAACCCTCATCATCCAGCGGTGTGCAATTGTTGCACCAATCGAAATCGCTCTCTCTCTCTCGGTGTGTAAAAGAAGCGACACGGCATTTGCCAGCCCTCGCGTGATTTGTAAGCTGATACACGCAGCAACCCGCCCGCAACATCCTTATCTCTGGACCTCTCTTTTTCTTTCTTTTTGGGCCATGGTGCCGTTTTCTCTTCCCTCGGCTTCTCTCAAAATGACGTAGCGTTACATCCGGGCCATGCATACGTGATAGATTTCGGATTAGGCTCCCTTGTTGAGGCAAATTCTTCTTTGCCAAAGACAAGTCACTCCGTGTACTGGGTCCTGGTCTAGTCGCCCGTTCGCATAGCATGAGGCGCCCCAAAGCCGCTGATTTCCGCGAAACATTGCCAAAGACATCGTGGGATGGGCCAGCGCAAATCCTACTTGTCACAAAAAAAGTACAACCGCCAAGGTACCAGCCGTCATCATCGTCGTCCCATGGGGTGAGTGGGTGTGTGTGTGTGTGCATGTGTGCAACGGCGTGGTATCGTCGCAGGCTCTCACGCCCCAGGGGATCTGTAAACCATCTCCGGAGGTCTAGACCCTCTCTCGCTTCCGAATCTTGTTTATTGTTGTTGCTGTTGTTGTCGTTGCTGCTGTCGTCGTCGTTGTTTCGGCCGGGATAGGATAGCCAGCATACAGGAGGGAATCCTGGACCTTCACCGCACGCAAGGATGGATGGGTTGGAATTTTGGCTATGATCCGAGCATCACCGAGAGGGCCATGCTCAGACGCATCCCCCACAATGTTTTGCACATTGTCTCTGCGTCCAAGACAGCCTCTGCTGTGCGGAGAGACAACCCGGACAGGGTCGACCGTGGGGGATTGCCCTTGCATCAACCGTCTCTCCGACATGGCCATGTCAATCCACCTCTTGAGCATCAAACACGGCAAAGAATTGAGGATCCATCAATGCTGCTTGCTCGCGTAACACAAAACAATTTGAAGCATGTTAACGAGGGCGAAAACGAGTCATGAAACAAAATGCGTCGTTGTGGGTTCTCATGGGGACCGTGCCCCTTTCTCGCTCTGAGCGACTTGTATTCATCAATGTGTCAACAAATGCTAACGTGTATAGCTTCATAAAGGTCCGACCATGACAGACAGCCTCGTCCGTGTCAACGCAGCAACGGAACCTCCTCCCCGGCCGCAACAAAGAGTATGTGCGCCCATCTGCGGGGGAAACGAGACCAAAAACAATAAACTGAAACAAACATGATCGTGAAAAAAAATATGCCTCCGTTCGACACAAAAACAGTAAGCCTAATAATCTCAATTGGCCCTCCGATCCTGATTGCGCCTCGTCCCGGGATGCTTCCTCCGTTTCAGATTCCCGGGCGAGAACGAAACAAAACACTAAGAAATAAGAAAAATACCAAGATGAGCGAAAAAAACAGAACGCCTCTCCACCCGCCCAGTCTGACCCTGGTCTGCCTCGTCGCCCAGCCAAATGCGACGAGGATAGTGCAAAATCAATGCCAATGCCGCCCGGCCCCGGTTCCCGTTGAAGAAACAAGAAGCTTAACAATTGAGGGGATCTGAAAATCCCGCGTATCTGCCGTGGATACAGTAGGGTTGCCAAAAAAGGTGTATTCCCCGTATTAGAATCCCGCCAGCATCATCCGTTCCACATCCCAGCCATTGAAATTAAATCTCGGAATCCTTGTTCAAAAAAACAAAACAAATAAAAACCCATCATAATCATTCTGCGTCGCTGTCCAACCTTGTATTGCTGTCTGCATGAGGTGATTGCGTATTGTATCCTGCGGTAGAAACAGTAATGCTGGCGGGGCCCCGAAACAGAAACAAACTAAACATCAAACGATAACAGACTGGTATACCATCTTTGCGTGACGAAACGCCATCGAGGGGAAAAAAAACATGTGAACGACCTCGCAAATCTGATGGGGCCCGTGGGTCCAGTCTTGGCGTAGCATCCCGCGAGTCAATTCGCCGGAGAAAAAACATGAGGTCATAACGTATTATAGAGAGAGAGAAAAGAAAACGCTTGATTGAGCAGCGCCATCCTATCCATCATGTGCAGGTGATGTCAAGTCCCATGCGGTTGGCCATGCCCTGCCAGTCCCAGACGGCCATCCAGTCGCCCTGATCCATGGCCTCCCAGACCGCTTCTAGAAGCTCCGAAACCCGATCGCAGTTTCGCAGCCCGGTGTAACCACGAACTGCCTTGAGGGCCGTGCGGATCCGCTCCCGCTGGCTGCTGTCGAAGCAGGCTGTGCCAATGACCAGGCATGGGATGAGGAGGAGAGTCTGTGCGGGGTCCGAGGGCTTGAAAGCCTCCAGAATGGTTAGCGACTCCTCGACGGCGAGCGTGATGCGGCGGTCGTGGTAGGCGGGGCGGCGGCTGGGAGGTGGCGAGGAGGCTCTCGGTGCGTCGCTGGGTGGCTGGGAGTCATGTTCATGCATCGAATTCGTCCGCGACGGATTTCGCGACGAGGGGCAGCTGTTTGGCGTATGCACGCCATTAACCGGAGCTTTTGCCGTGGAGACGGTCGCAATCATAGAGGCGCGACGTGGAGGGGCAGCCGCAGCAGGGGCTATCGCGGGCAGCGTGCTAAAGGTCGAGCGTCGTATCGATGAAGCCGAAGGTGGGTAAATTGTTCGGAACAGGTAAACCCACATCATCTGCTTGTAGAGCAATCCTACTCGATCGCGGCTGTCGCCGGGGGGGTACTGAGGGGTCCAGTCTCGGATGGCCGAATCGATCTCCGCGGCTCGGTAAAGGCTGGTGTAGTCGACGAGAGGGTCCACCGAGGCAGCCATGTTGGCCCGGATGGTGTTTCGAATAGTGGTGATCTGGGACAGGTGTTGGAAAAGGCCGTCCGCAACGCCCAGCAGTCGAGGAGGTTGGATGGGACCTGTGGGTTCCCAGTCTTCAGACGAGAGCCGCTTGGTCATCGTCTCAGGGTGCCAAAACAAATCGTCGGCGTAAATGTGATACTGGAAGAACTCGGTGATGAAGGTGTGGAATGCGGGATCCTCTGGGGGTGAGTTCTGGATGAGAGCCTGGTAGGCTTGGAGGTGGACGCGGTGCTCGCCTCGAGGGTTGCCCTCGGCTCGCGTCTGCAGGAGCAAGCAGAGCATCTGCCCGTACCTCGCCGACAGCACCGTCTTGTACTCCGGGTCGTCCTTGTCCAGCGTGTTTCCCATGTCCTCGTAGAGTCGCTTCATGGCCTCGTCATGGTGGTAATCAGAGCGCTGCTGAAGGAGCTCCCGGCTGGACTGGGGGTTCTCGGCAAGCAGCTTGGCGCCGTATGGTGTGTCCAGGTCAATGTGCTTGCTGCTGACGGCGAGGATTGAATGCATGAGCCCCTGGTGCTTGTTGGCCAGCTGAAGGATGATGTCCTTGAAGGCGTTTTTAGCCTCGCCCTCTACGGTTAGCACGTTGCTCAGGTGAGTGATATAGTGCTTCCAGAAGACCATGTCTTCGTTGGTCTCGACGCCGTGGAAGATTGGCTGCATGGTGATGACGGGAAGGCTCTCGCGTCGCATGCGTTCTGCCCGAACCGTTAGCTTGCTTGTTACTCTGCTGCATCGATGCAACGTACCCTCTTCGGCCTTTTCCTTGCCGCTCTTCCAGATCTGCTTCTCATGGTAGCCTTCGCATACCACAGCGTTCTTTTCA
The DNA here is from genome assembly GCA_002179835.1 of Calonectria leucothoes. Classification (NCBI taxonomy): domain Eukaryota; kingdom Fungi; phylum Ascomycota; class Sordariomycetes; order Hypocreales; family Nectriaceae; genus Calonectria; species Calonectria leucothoes. The sequence goes on from NAJI01000003.1 coordinate 77,088, forward strand.
CAGTTCATGCCTATTGAGGTGACATTAGAATACAGTAGACTGGGTTTGGTTGCTCAAGGTCAAAGTCATACATCGAGGCTTAGCTTCGTCACACTTCTTCTTTCGCTTTCGGCAGGTAATGCATCCGGTTTTCGATCGTCCCTTGGTGACCTTGCTTGAACCTACCACGGGAGTGAGAGGGTGCTTCCTTGGTCGTCCTCGGGGTCGCTTCTGCTTGGGCTCGGTCGATGCGGGGACGGGCACTGGAGCGGTTGCCATTGGGGCAACCTTGAGGTCTTCCATTCGCAGGTCGTCCTCGCCGGGCTCAAGCTTCGGGATGGTGAGGATGTCGTCGGAGCCTTGCTCCCAGTTGTTGTCCATCTCAACATCGTCACGTTCAGCGTATCCTGAGCTCCACGAATCGGTGCAGGATGATGAGGCGGAGTGGGCCATGTTTGGGGGTACCGAGTTGTCCATGGTGATGTCCATGCCGGCACTCATGGGGGACAGCTGTCCAGCCTGCAATTGGGTTGTTGAAGAGGTAACCATCCAGGCAGCGTCCATGGATGTGGGAGAGTGAGGGGCGAGGGCCTCTTCGGACGACATGCTACGGCTGTCAGACCAAGAGAGGCTGCCTTCCTCTGATACTGCAGTAAGTGGGTGTTCCATGGTCGGTCGATAACGAGAGAAGTTCCCGCCTAGATCTGAGAGACCGAGTTGGAAGAATTGACTGCGACGAGGAGAATCGAGAGCGGCAGGAGCAAGCTAGAGGCGTGGCTCGTCGATGATATAGGAACTTCCGAGGTCATAGGATGACGACAAGTCGACAAGAAATAGTGGGGATTGGAAGGTGGCGGCGGTGGACGTTTAGGTCAGGTCGGACTAGCCATCGACACCAGCACGCCGGCGGGTGATTGAAGCTCCTCGGGTCGCCTAGAACGGGCGACAAGTAACGACGAATACGCTGGTCGAGAATGAGAAAGGTTGAAGGAGGATGAGATGGATGGAGGGGCTATGTGGGTGGAGAGGTCTTATTTGACCAGGCTAAGAGGTGACAGGGTGTGGACGACTGAGATCCAGCAGTGTGCTTTTGGTGCCCGTCAACGCCATCTCCCCACAGCACCATCGTGATCCAACTTGGGATGCTTGACGATGGCCATGCTACCAAGACACCAAGGCGCGCCATGGGTCCTGGGTCGGTCATGGGCCACCGGCCAGACAGGGGACCAAACAAGCCGCCGCCATGTGCCGTCGGTCCCGTCCTGGACGCCCATGGTGCCCATGAGGCTTGACTGGCCCCATCCCTGGGCTGGTCCGAGCTGGCTGGTGACCGGACCTGCTATCAACGATGGAGTCCGGGTACATAGCACTGACCAGGTCTCCACTCGCAAGAGGTAGTGGTGGGGAGGCCCATCCAACAAGCCCTCAAGCCCCCATCCCTCCCTCCCCTCCCCTCCCCTCCCCTCCAAGTCTTAGCGTCGAATGGGGCCTCACCAAGCGGCGACGAGGTACTTGGGGGTACAGAGCCGGCCTTCGGCGAAGTGGGACGCTCGTCTTTCGTCCTCAGTTTGAGTGGACTGGGGTTGACGGTGAGCAGGGAAACAGGCAGCGCTACCGGTGCTGGAGCACCGAATATGATGCGCGGCATGGACTAGGACGCTGGCCGTCGTCGAATCGACTACTGGCGGTGATTTGAGCCTTGGTGTTCGAGGATGGAGGGGGGAGAGTATCAAAAATGGAATGTCCGTTCTCGAGCGCCGTGGTGGAGACTCGGGTGTCGTCGTGGTTCGACCATGTGTTGATCCCGTCCACCAAAGTCGCACGACAAAGCACTCGCTCAATGTCTCGGGCCCTGCGGCGGCCGGCATCTCACTGACAGAATGCAACCCACAGTTCTGTGATATGATATCATGGCCAGCGTGCAAAAAAAAAATTCAAACCAAAAAAGAAAGCCAGCAGTGTCCTGACTGCGGTTGGGACTTGGATCCGGCCATCCGCGACCAACAGCTGGCGGTTCCGCCCTGCATGTGGTTGGCAATGTCGCAGTATCCTGAAAAACAAAGCAATACCTTAAGGACACCCTGGGAGACATGTCTAGGCCTTGGGCAGAGATACATAACAATCATCACGTTTTAATTCGACCGCTCCGTCTTGCCCTCTCTCTGCGAGCATGGGTGCGTGGCTTGGGTGAGTCCTGTAGGTGGCCAGGTGGGGATGTGGTTTCTCAAAAACTCCTGCACCGAAATGTCGAGGGACGACCGAGTACGCCAACCGAGATGCATTGCGTTCAATAGATCATAGCCATGCATCCAAATAGGCTTCGGCTCTGTCGCGACGATCGACGATGCTATTGTCCCTTTGGCCTCGGCAACCCCCAAAGGGCATCGGATGCAAAGCCGAAGGAGGGTGGGAAACTACGAAATGGGCTGATTAGCAACGTCTCTTGCCAGCATTGCCCGCCTAGGAAACATTGGGGGTGAAGGGACGGGATATTTGCAAGCAACAGCCACAGAAGCCAATGTGGTTGATCGAGGCGCCGAGTTGGAGTGCCATGTCTCGCACTCGCAACTCACCGAATTATGCTCGCAAAGATACTTTTTCGAGTACAGTGCGCGTCTTGCCAGCATGATGCCGAATGCGAGCACGATCGCACCGTGCGTGCACAGTCCCATACGGTGCGGACCGAGCCTCGCGTGTCCTGGCCTGGCCTGACCTGGGAAAAGAGAGGCTCGCAACTCGAGTTGCGGCTCCAGATCAAGCCCCCCCCCCCCCCAAGCAAGCAACCGAACCGATGTCGAGTCCTCCAGCAACGCCCGTCATCATGCTTGCGAGGCATGTAGCTAGCCTCCCCTGTGTGTCGCAGGCCAGCTAGGCCTGGGCCCAACGCGCAGTTGTGCAAATCAGCCTACATGTATGTGCAGCGCCGGACAGGCCAGGACTGTGTGATGTGCAATGCACCAGCAGCCCGTTTGGTTGGATCTCGGCCCAGTCTTGACCTAGGGTGCGCCACAATGCTCTTCGACTCCCCGACTCGGCTACTGAAGGCAAAAAGATTACGCACCGGGGACGGGACGACACCACGACCCAACAGACACAGACGCAGACAGACACAGACATCCCAGGCAGGCAGACTGACAACAACCAACATCCCAGCCCTCCAGCCCCAAGGTAGAACATGTTTTGGCCGGTAAGCACTTGCTGAAATTCCGCCCCCTTTTCAACGTACCCCGAGGCCTCTCCTCACTCTCGCAGAGAATGGCAGGGCCTCCATCTTCCATCCAACCCAGCTATGGAGTCGATGCAGCCCGCTACTGCAACAACTTATTAGCGCACATACTATGTATGCCTCTCGGCCAGGCTTGATATCCACAGTTTGCCAATTACCCCATGGTCGCTAAACTTGCCACAGTCCTGGTCTCTCTTTCTTTTCTCCCTGACAGCCTGTAGCGTGCATGTCGGGAGTAAACAGTACGTACCCCGTCACTGCATTGTGTCTGATTGCTGCAACCCGTTCGGCCGCTTCACCTTGTCGTAAACCATCCATGGCAGAAACGTGGTGGGCCAAATCTCGTCTCTCTCTACCTAGCCCGACTCATCCCGGTCAATGCATACGTTCTCACCTTCGGCATTGGCCACCGAGAGTTCCCCCCGGCAACAGCGATGAGGGCATTCTGGATTGCTTTTTCCAGGAACGGTGCTGAGCATCTCGTCTCATCGACCTTGCTTTTCTCCATGCAGCCATATTAACCCACCGGAAGCATGTGGGAGACAGATGAGGGCGCATCTCCCGCAGTTCAGCATGTCCACACGGACCTGCTGGTGGTCCAGGCGGTCTCTCTTCGTACTTTTTAGTGAGACAAGGCTTGACTGGGTCGGGCGATCAGCCAAGCCAGCTACCCACTTGATGTGCCGACTGAATGCATTCGACACCTAGCCTAGTTCCCACCCTGGCGGCGACACAAGGCGTCTCCCAAACCACTCTACTCTATTCTATGCCATCCAACCCCAAACCAGCAACTGATGCCGTTGTCTGCTGAGGACAACAAGCAAACCCTGTTCGTGCTGCAGCGTCTCGAATGTACAACCTTCAAAATACGCCAACCAACCCCCACGGCGGACAGCAAGGATCAGCCTCGCTGGTGACGCAGTGTCACGTTAGTGACCATGCTCGCCGTTACATGAGGTAGCATCCGCAAAACTTTGAGCAAATCCCATCTCCACGGCCAAGACGTCAGCCACGACACTCAACGTCGCTCAATAACCCCCAACGGTGGTCCCTTGGTTTTGCTTTTCTGCAATGGCGGGGGGGGCAGAAACCCTAGGTAACTAGAGATGCAATCCCCTGGCCTTCCTGGGAACATGTCCAGGGCTTATTACTCTGTGCTTTAAGTGGACCGCCGGATAAACCATGTCGCTTCGTACGGCCCTGGTCCCTGTCATTGGGGCTTCAAATGTGGCATCAAGGTCTCTTTTCGCAGGCCTTGGTGCGTCCAAGGAACAGATGCACATCGCAGTAGCATTTAAACGTGGCCTGCATTAGACCTCTGCGAGCCTTTTCAGAAGGTTTCAGAGCGAGACAGCAGAGAGATCTGGGGTTTGGAGCGCACTGTCGATGCTGCGACGACCCGGTCGTCAATTCAATTGCTTTTTGCGACAAGGAATACAGAGGCGCAAATAACATTCATCCGCAGACATGATCCCCGCAGCGCCATGACCCTCCCCATGATGAACGAACCACTCTCTCGAATCTACTTCCCGGAACAACCCAAACTGTATTCTCTCATTGGGAGATGCTCTCGGGCTCAGCATTTCCTGTGGGGCCCTGACAGGACAATCTACGGCCATAGGTGGACAAAGGGGGGGGAGGCATGCAGGGATGCATGCCTTCACCAGGACAAACAACCACTACCGCATTCGTCAATAACCCGGCTTGCCAAAACAAGTAACCCTCCCACCTCGCGTGGTCGGCTGAGGCTGGACCCCTTCCTTTTGATGAGAAGCCACAACGGTTTCCAGCCAGTCCGCTGCTAGTCCAGAGCATCGGGCTAGCAGCTACTGGTCAGCCACCGAATGCTGGGTGTTCCAGCCGATGAGGCAGGGATGCACACCCGTTGCGGTACCTCGATTGATCCAACAATAGCTGTCCCGAGTCAAGGTGCACATCCAATGAGGTAATAAATCGTCGGGCATGAGGAAGCCGGGGATATTGAATCAAGACACTCGTGCACTTGCCGCTACAATTCACAATTTACGTAGATCCACAGGGATCTGCCGCCCACCAGAGCATCCACCCTCGTCCGTCAACAAGGACTCCAGAGGGCTACTGCGAATCATCCGGCGAGCAGATGCAAGCAAATGCTCCAAAAGGCTCGACCTTGAGCTACGCAGCCCCAAAAGACACATGCTGTTGGCCTCTATCATGTTGCCTCCTTATGGATATGGAGTATCTTTCGCCCCTTCCTTCCATATACATCAATTGCTGACTGAGAAACACAAACTACCACCGGAGCAACAGAGGCTCGGTCAACCACTTCCTCAAACAGAACACCCCCCCGGAGAGCATGCTTTCCAGACTCTCGTTACATGGGGCATTATCGACCCATCCTTGAGACCCGTTTGAGGCAGTTCCATCACCATGCCGAGTATTCGGCGCCATGGCAACAACACACAATGGCCAGTGGGCGAGGGAGAAACAACCGTGCATTGCGATGCAAACCGAGTGGTAGATTCGAGACGAGATGTTTGTCTTCTCACCGCCCAAACCACAATGTTTGGGCGGTCTGGAGACACAGCGCGTTTGGGTTTGGGTTCGACGGCGCCCAAGTCAAGGTGCGGACCGTGACTGACTCCCGTCTTTTCCCTAGCTTGGCGACTGAGCGGGCGAATGGGCCCAACCAGGTGGCCGACTATTAATCTGGCCGAAGAAACGTGCTCTCCAAACGACGTCATTCTTACCAACCATCTCCCTGTCCGATGCGATACTATACTAGTGACGATGAGGTGGATTCCCGCCGGTCGATACCCTAGGTGCAGACAGTTAGTTGTCGGCCAGATTGTTCTCGAGACGGGCTCGAGGCCTATTCTCGGCCTAACACTTTTTCTTTTTCTCATTTTCAAGTCAGAGAGCCTCTAGGCACCATAGTCTCCCACGAGATGGCGTGCGCCATCTCCTTCGATCCCTAGGTGGTGAGCGGACCTGCAGCATTGACACGCATCATGTCGTTGGATCTCGTCATCTGGGGTTTCGCCAAACAGAAAGACCCTGGCGATCTCTCATTGAGGCGCATGCCTGCGCTACCACCCTGCTGGTCTAGATCTTGTTGCAGACGGAAGATCTGTCGTATCTGGTCCACCAGCGTCGCAATATGTGTGTGTGTGTGTGCGTGCGTGCGCGCGCGTGTGTGTGTGCAGTCGAGAGCTCGTATCCAGAACTCCAACAAACACTGGAACATGCAGACAATTGGTGATGGAGTGCTCGCTGTGTGCTGCCATGATGATGATGAATGGTCACCGGCCCGACACAGACGCTACCGCAGTGTCGTTCGATTCGCGACTTAGTCTCCCCCACCAGCCATGACCAAGTCGTCAACTGACACCCTACCGAGCCTAGCAGATCCCAGCCTACAACCCCATGCCAGCGCCACACTTTTAGCATGGTCCCGTCTGATGTTGAGACCCAACCCGGAGCATTCAGCCCAAACATGTCGACGAGGATGAAGCTGGCACAAGAGCATCGAAACTTCGATTGACTCGCTGCTAGCTCAGCGAACAAGGACCAGATGTTGGAATTAGAGCGGAACGGCAGATTTACCTGTCACTGCACAGGCCGGGCCGGGCTGATCGCCCAGCCGTATGCTCGGCCCGGGAAAGATGCGGTGAGCCAGCCCTACTACATACACTGCTCCCGGAGAATTGGAGTGCCTTGCCTTCCTCAGCACGCTGCTGGCTGCTCTTGGAGTTGCGACACCCAAACGAGGGTGCGAATAAGCCGTTCCAAGCCACCCAGGTGTGGTGGGATGAGGCACTCCTCCACTATCCACCACTACATACCACCACCACCACCACCATCTTCCCCCACCGCCGCCGCCGCCGCCGGCGGAATAACATGTGATGGTGGCGCTCGGAAGGGGAACTGGACGAAGCTCCGATCACCACAGGATGGGAGCGCCGCAAAAAGAGAAGAAGATGTTGCTGCACAGGCAAAGCACAGGCGTTGGCAATGATTTACCAGCGGCCCGTCGGGGATGGGTGTGGCCTGTTGTTCTGGCCTTGACCTTGGTGACAGACCTGCCAGAAATGTCTCCGGGCAGCAGGGCCTGCACGGTCATGCATTTGCAATGCCCAGCCATCAAACTCCCTACCCGCAGGTTGAGATCCCCAAAAAAAATCTCCGTGCTCTGCAGGTTCGAAGGCAGGGCGCTCGGGGCAGTGGGCCGTGCTAGCTCTGCGTGTGGCCTCTTCTAGATGTGACAGATGGGGGCGGATACATGAATGAGATGAATGATGTGTGTGTTGCCATTGTACGAGCCTAGAACCCAGAACCGTTTCCCGAGGAGCCACGGCAACACCAAGCAAGGCATGGCAGCCCAAGCTCAACGGCTAAGCCCTAAAAACAAATAATAAAAAAACAAACCACTTTACCGAAGGGCGAGCACTGTTGCAAGGAGGAGATTGGGCCCTCCTCGGGTTGCTCTTCCTGAATCAAAGTGTACCTGCGAACGGGCGTATACTCTTTGCCTACGAGACGCAGCAGCCACGGCCGCCTTGCTGGATCTAGCGCCGGACCAGGCGATTCGGTTCGCATGAAATTCCTTGCCTTTTGACTTGTCTCTCGTCCATCCAGATGCATGTTTCGGAAGGATACGTACTCGTGCTCTGGTGCTGCTCGGTTGCAGAGAGAGAGGGGGGAAGAGACATTCGTCATCATGGCTCCATTGGCTGGCGCGTCTCGAGGTGCCGTTTTGATCTGGCTACCCCAGGAGTTCGGGTCGATCTGGCCCCTCCCCATCTTGTGCTCCAAGCCAGGCGTTCGTTTGTGGTGATTGCACCAGATCTTCCAGCATGTCCCCAGGATGACCTTTGTCACTTGTCACCTGAGGTCGTCGCGGGGAGGGCCAAGGCTTACAAGGAAGATGGCTATACATAGTATCAAGGGTCGGTCCCAGAGTTACGGAGTACATCGGCCTACCAACCGAAAGGCCCAAGCCAAAAGTGTCATGGCCCGTGGGCCCCCCTCCATCCCTCCCAATCGGGGGGTTGACGAGGAGGCGTTTTTAAGGCTCACAAGTGGTGGGCAGGCGGGAAGAGGGATGGAGGGACGTGCTCCTCGGGTGTTGGCCGAAGAGAGCACCGAACAGTAATTGCTTCTTCCAGACATGGGACTCTAACTAAATCTTTTTTTTATGGTTTTTTTGCTTTTCGCGGCCGTGTCGGAGGGAGCACCGACAACCAATTCTGTGCGCCACCGAGCCAATGCCAAACAAGATACCCCGGACTCTCACTCGCTCTCACTCTCGCTCTGGCGCGGGATCGACAGCGGCATGCGGAGCGGGGCCCATTATTCACACAAAACTGTCGCCTGGTGGTGACGAGAAGGGCCAACGGCAGGTGGGGGACGTGGGGAATGCGAGGAAGACGAAGCCCGGCGGTGTGATTTGTTTCACTGGGCAGGTTGGGAATCATTGGGTTACGGCCGTTGAGCGCAAGCGAGGGAGTGGTGTCGTGTGAATGAATAGGTTGACGGGCCAGGTTCAAGGGGTTTTGGACACGATGGCGACAAATGACGTTGCAACTCCTACCCAATGCCCAACAAGGCAATCCGTTGGACAATGTGCTCTCTCGGCAAAGGAAGAATTGATTATTGGCTTTTTTTTTCCTTTTTCTTCTTTTCCTTTTCTCGTTTTCCTTTCCCGATCCCTCCATCGGACCAATAATGGTGCTGCTGCCATAGTTGTCTCCGTCTCCCCGTTCTCTCAGCGCCCCTCTGAGGGCGGGCCTGCCCGTGGCATATCCAAAATGCGCAGTGGACTGCAGGTGATTCAGTGGGGAGGGGAGGAGGGGAAGAAGCCCGTCAAGCTGGGGCCGCGGAGCGCAGCTGGTTGGCTGGTTAATTCCGCTGCCTGTCAAAGTGCCATCCTGGCCGGAGGCTTTTCTTTGGACGAGAGTCAAACAAAACAAAAAAAGGCAACTTGTCTCTTGTGTCAAGATGACCCAAAAAAAAAATTAAAGGCGGCTTACGTGGGGATGGCCGACGATGGCCGATGAAGGCTTGTACGTCTATCTATCTGCCACAAGAGGACCCGCGTCCGTGTGTAAGCAAAAAATAATAAAAAATAAATAAAATAATAGGCCGATGGGCGTAATGTGGGCGAGGTATCCGCAATGCAATGCCGACGGTTGATTGATTAGTCTTTTTCTGGCACCCCCCGATGTGATTCATGCAGGATACGAGTCAGTTGAATCCAGCACAAAGGAAAGAAAAAGGAAAGCGAAGGTGAGAGAGAAAAAAAATAAACCCAATATAGTGTGCATGTGGTGCGCATGTGTGTGTGTGTGTATGGTGTGTGTGGTGTGTGGTGTTTGTGTGGTGTGTGGCATGAGGTGTGAGGTGAGTGTGAGTGAGTGAGTGAGAGAGAGTGTGTGTGTGTGCGTGTGCCCGCTTGTCCGTTCTGGCTGTCTCTTTGTCTGTCGGTCTGCCTGCCTGCCTGTGGTGCGAGCGCCGTGTATGCAACGGCAACAAAAACATGTGGGTGCCGTGTATCTGGAACCACACACGGGCAAACCCAAAGCGGGCTCGTGGAGGTTTCGTCCTGCCTTGGAATGCTTCTCGCACATGACAGCGCTGCTGACATGGGTGGCAGCTGGAAGCGGAGCGAGCGAGAGCGATATCGATATCCAGGTGAAGAGCACGGTGAGCGAGCGAGCAGCGTGGTGGTGAGGGTGAGAGCGTTTGACCATCACTATCACCATCACCACCACCACCACCACCACCGCTACCACTGCCACCACTACCACGCTCCCCCCTTGCCTATCTCACGGACATTGATTCTCGCCGACCGAAACACACGCAACCAATTACCAGAGAAAAAGAACAGGCAGAGACTCTTTTGCTGACTTTGTTTCTTTTTTACCGAAACCGACCGCCAACCCCTGCAGTTTCTATGTCTTCCCCATCTCCTTGTCCGTCCTCCATCCCCCACTCATCCATCAAATGACGCCCTCCCCAGCGCTGCGCACAGCTCTGACAAAGACGCGATCCCTTCATAAAGCCTATTTGTATACAAGGAACGCAAGCAAGGTGGAGGAGGCCTCAGCACCGACGATGAGAAGGCAGAATTTAATATTCATGCTCTGACGGCAAAAGAAAGGTGATTGTGTCAATCAAAGGGAATAAACAGGTGGAATTGATTTCCGGTCCATGGACAATTTAGATTCAGATTCATGTATATTGCAGTATTGCCTTCATTCAGAGTTTCTTTCTACATTCATGTGCCGAATGGTGCGTGCGTGCGCGTGGTGGGTATGTATGTGAGTGAGAGAGCGAATACGTGCGAGTGTGTGTGGTGTGCGTATGAGTGTGTGTGTGTGTGTGTATCCGTGTCGGTGTAGGTGCTAGGTGTGGTTGACTAACACCTCTCATCACTCAACAACCCTCATAACATGACATGAACGAACAAAGCGTCGTCACAATATCACCTCGTGACCGCGAAAAAAAAAATTCAAATCACAACAACGATGTTCCCTTCCCTCTTCGTCCATTCCATTCTTCCCTCGTCGCCCACGCCCACGCCCATGCCCCCCTTGCCCCCTCTACGCCCCCTCGGCCCGGGCCCCAAAACACGGTTTCATCCTCCCTCCCTCCTATCCATATCCACCATGTGAAATTGAAAGGGAAAGAAAGCGCAAGGAAGGAAGAAGTAGAAGAGACCAAAAACCAAATTAAGAAGGAAAAACTCAAAACTCCAAAAGAAGGGACAACCTTACCGGCGAGCATCCCTGAACAAAGCACGCAGCTCGGCGCTCCTTGGTGTGCTGCCGCTGCTGCTGCTGCTGTTGGTGTTTGACGCCCGCACGGCCCGGAGCGCCTCCCGGCTCGGCCTGCGGAGCTTCTGCGTCTCAACATTGAGCCCCTGCGGCATCTTGAACTTGTACGCGGCCGGGTCCGCTGCCATAGCGCCCGTCAGGTCCCGCAGTCCGAGATGGTCTAGCCGCGACGGCCCGGGTAGCGGAGGCACGGGAGGCGGTGGGGAGGAGGAGAACAATGGCTCTGGCGCGTCGTCGATGAAGCTCCTCCAGCCGACCAGGCTCTCCATGCTCTTCTTCCTGGGCGGCCCGTCGTCGTCGGCCTCAGCACGCGCTCGTCGCAGATCCACCCCGCTTCTCATCCGGCCCAGCAGTCGTCTCCTCCCGCCGCCGGGCCTCTCCATGGCAACAACAACCTCGCCGCGCCTGTCGTCGTCCCCTTCTTCTGCTGGTTCCCGCTCGTAGACAGCCTGTTTCATCCTCTCCGCTCTGTCCTCCTCCCCCTCCCCATACATCCACGACGCCGAGCATGAGGGTTGGCCTTGCGGCTCCTCAAACCGTCTCCAGTGCGACGACGACGACGACGACGCGGGTGTAGGCGGGGGAGTTTTCGGGTTTGATCGACCGTCGTGCCGGGATCGAGCTCGCTTGCGGAACAAGCTCCCAATAGTAGATGTGGGCGTCCGTGAAACAACGTGCTCCTTCGGCTCCGGTGATGGGGTAGCTGCTGTTGCTGTGGTCGTTGTTGTTGTTTCCACTCGGATGAGCTCCTTTCCCTGCCTGACAGGGGAGGCAGCTCTTCGAGTCAGGTTGAACCGTTGTGACGAGAAACGTTTGGTTTCCGCCAAAGTAGACGCGTGTATATCATGGCTCTTGTTTGACATTGAACCACGGGGAAAGTCTCGCAATGCCGTTGATGGGCGGCCTTCAACATCGCCATGACTCGGAAAGCCCAACATGGCATACCTGGGTTCGGGAGGACAAATCCCATCAGATTGCTTTGCGTGTTTTGAGTAGTCATTGAAATCTCCATCATTGTCTTGGTAGTATTGTGACGACCATGCGTATGCTGGGAGAGTCGAGCTCCCACGGTCCGCCGCAAGTGGTGCGTACACTGTCCCTTCAGAGCCCTGGTGCTGAGTTTCCGTGCTCCAGCCAGGCTGTCGAGGGTTCTCTTCGATGCTTTCCGTAGTCTGTAGCTTTTTAGCATGACTTCTTCTACCAGGTTGCGGTAAATAGGCATCGGTTGGTGGCAGTTCCGCTACACGCTTGCGATGGCGAGGAGTAAATCCCGACGGGCCCTTGTCCGCCACGCTGAATGATCGATATAGTTGAAGAGCGCCGCTGGGGGGTTTTGTTGGAGTAGACACGATTCGTGCAGGTCTTTTGGCATAATTCCGTGATCCCTCCGTCATGTGTCTACTCTGCTTGACCTGCCCAAAGACATTATCCTCAGGACTCGTCTCCCACATTTGACCGACACAGTTCGCCGCCTGCGTTTCTCGCCCATTCTCTGATTCCTCCCTTGCCAGTCGAAGTTCATTCCTTCGTTGGTCTTTTTGCTGCACTTTGTTTTGATATTTCCACGGCCCAACAGTCAGTGCCTCTGGTTTCGGACGGGACGCTGTCGAGTCTTCTGGCTCGATACTCCAAATAGCCGCCGAAGATGCCAGGTGCAAATCTGCACTGTAACTTTGAACAAGTCGAGCCTGCCGGGAATCTTCCAGACACAGACGCCCTCCCGCATTCCCAATGACATGCTTTGTCAGCCTCGTAGGCGTCAGTCGCGAAGTTTTCCGAGCTGAAATTGGAAAATGGGCCAGCGGTGTGAATACATCGGACACGTGTGAGCCAGGGTTGTACTCGACAATTCTTTGTTGCAATGAAGGAGTTGCAATGTCTTCACGGGCCTTAACTCCGACCTTCAAGGCCGTGTTTCTTTGCGGGCTCCGTACTCTAGAGCATGACCCGGTTTCAACAGTCAGCTCCAACCTCTGCTCCGGGGAGACACTATTTCCGAATACATCTTGCGGTAGGAGTGGTGAGGTTTGAACTTTGCTTCCGACATATCCTGGGCTGTATATAGTCAATTTGCCATCTCTCAACCTCTTGGGTTGGGCTCTCTTCGTCTGGCACTCTCGTCCGCCTTTATTGGTATTATCCCAAGTTGATGATTCGAGTGGATCCCGACTGGTTAGATTGTCAAATAGTCGAGCTCGTCCATTAGACTTAAAATTTACAATCGGCGTTTTCGAAGAGATGAAATGTTGGGCTTCTGGTTGCGCTTTTGGTATCGCTTGTTTGTTGACATCAGGGACAATGCCCTCCTCTCTACCCCGTCCGTCAAACATTGTCTTTGCTCGTTCTGTGCGTGTATCTGATATCAAAGTTTTATCAGACAACTCAGGAGATACAGTGTTCATCATTTCTGACATCAGGGCTGGAATATCTCCGAGATGGAGAGACAAGCGTGGGTAATTCGTGGCAGGTGTGTCTGGTTTCAGCGTCGCGACCGACTCCGTATCGGAGTCGGCTTTCTCAATTTCTTGAGACCCATCTCCGCTCCGATTCTCTGTAAGCTTTTGGGTATTGGTTTTCCCTCGCAACGCATCTGGAACTCGTGGTATGATGAGGAACTTCTCCCAGCGTGGTGTCCAGAACCACTTCTTTTCGGGTGGAGGCAACACGCAAGGCCGACTCTCACGTTTTGACAATGCCTTCTCAATGAGATAGGTTCGTGTGTATTCCATCGGAGATAGTCGTGGCTTGGCAAGTCGGTATTTCAAGCCTTGTCCCTCGTTGGCCTGAACAGGCGTGGGTTCGATGGCAAATGGAAGAGGAGGGGGAGTGCTCGTAGCCTGTTGACGGTTTGAACGCAAGCTGCATGAACTGGTTCTGGATACCAGTTCTGGGTTAGAAATGTGGAATTTCAGAGACGGCCGCTTTCTTCTATTCCCAAATTTGAGCGACCCAGAGACAGGTGGTTTTTCCGCAGTCTTGTTCGGCACCTGCTCTCTTCCGGAAGGCATGGCCACCAGTTCCGAGTCCGGCCGTAGCCGCTTGACAAGTTTTTCCAGAACCTTTGGTGTGAGGTTTGCACGAAAGTATTGTGATATCGGTGGCAGTGGAGGAACAGGAGGTATCTCCTCCCTTCCACCCCGGCGGCGTCTCAACTTGCCAGGGCTTTTAGGGGGCTGGCTCGCGGGTTTTTCGTTCTCCGGCTCGTCATCACTGTCGAAATTATACTAAAAATCTCGACTGGTGATTTCTTTAGGTATGAGAAGACCCAGCATTGACTTTTCTCGTGGAGTCATATCGAGTTCCCGCGCAATCGGGTGTTGATAGAATTCCGTCTTGGAAAGATCATTTGGATAGCAAAGAACAGGCGGCGCTGTGGTGTCACCGGCAAATGCTGCGCCGTCCGTCTTGGCGCCAGAAATTTCTCTGCCCGGCATCCCATGAAGAAGCGGGTTATAAGCCAATATTCTAGAGATTGCCGTTGGTGTAGTTGGTGACAGCTGGTGAGAACCAAACGATGTGTTGGTACTGACGGTGATTTTTGGGCTAGCCTTGCTTGCTGAGCTGCTTACCGGTTCCGAACTGGCGGAGCTATTGGCAATTGAAACAAGGGATGGGTCGAGGAGCGAATTTCCCATAGATACGAAGCTCTGGCTCTCGTATGCGTGGAGGACATCCCAACAAACTTCCTCTGACTTTTTTGCTTCCCCGGTGTATCGAGAGAGCGCCTCCAGAGCTTGGTCGTATTCAGGAATGCCGCACCACCCACAAAGTTTTATTTGAAGATTTTTCTGACGCTTTTCAGAAAAGGGCTCATCGCTCATCAGATACTCAAAAACAGTAAACCTAATGTTGTCACGAAGGCCAACCGAGTACGGCGTCAGGTCACAGTCATCCTCATCTTCCTGGAATTCAAAGGGTGGGAACAAAGCATTGGCTCTCGCCATAACCCTTGCTCTTTTTCCCCTCTTGTTGTTTTCCTGTGTGAGCTCGTTGATGAGTATCTATGGTGTCTTGGGTTAGCACATCTCCAACATCTTGTCCGCATTTCAGTCCCTCACCGATGTCCTGAAACCCAAGTGGAAATGGCCATAGTGGGCGGAAGCTTGACGGTCAAGTTCTTCGAGTACTTTGAGGTTTTTATCGTCCAAATCCAATTTCTCCATCACCTTTCTGGTGTCCTTCATCAAACGAGTGCGATAAACCTCCGTCGAGTCTAGATACCCTAGACCGTCCATTACTTGAGTTTGGTCCATGCCTCCATCTTGAGTTCGCCTGAAGATCTTCTTAGATGCTTTGGAGACATTCTTTCGGTGGTTTGCAGTGTATTTTAGACCCGTTGAAGTGCGGATGGCTGGCCATGCCGCGTACAGCTGTGCTTGGAGTGTATGGTCGTTGTCAAATCGACGGAGCCGACTCTGGACCTCTTGCGCAAATCCGCATTCATGAGGTTTGAGAGAGCCATCTCCTGGATCAACAAGGCGCTCTAGAGCCTCGTATCCGCATCCCAGCCACCACTCTTCAAGCTCCGTTACAAAGAAAGGCATGCTCAAAGGGGAATGTGCACGATGTTGTGGGGGGTTGGGAAGTGGAACGAAGAAACGCCGCGCTCAAAAATTGAGACGGCTCCGTTTGTGCAATTCGTGCGGGGTGAGTAGAACAAATGACAGAACAGGTAATGTTTGGGGAGTCACGGGTGAAGTGAATAACAAACACGCGAGTAAGTAGGTGGTGGTTAGCCATTTAGTGGTTGCTCTCCTCCATCTCACTTTGCCCACTTTCAACAAACGAATGCATGCACATCAAATTCAGAAGCTTGAGATGAGTTCACACAGTGACAATGCTTTTCTTCTTCTTTAATCCTTGACAGTGAATCAACACAAACCTTGGAATCACCAACATACTTTGGTTTCTACAATGCGATAGCAAAACATTGTTCAGCCACACCGCAGCATTTGTTCATGAATCATCTGTTTGTTGACATGCATTCTGACTTACCCGGGAGCAAAGTGGGATTGAGGGGCGTCACGTGCGCAGCCAGCGACGCCGAACTAAGGCGCGCACGCGTCAGGGCTACGTGCGATGGGGCGCCCATACTTTAAATGAACAGAGTGCTCCGTATTTAATTGAAAGTGGCCCATCCCTTTGTTTCCAGGAGGCCTCGCAGAAAAACAGATGGCTGTGCGCGTGCCATCGCATCACCCGTCTGCTCCGAGAGTTCCGTGAAGGATGCTTCCCCTCACCGACTGTGCGAATTGCATGCAACGGTCGTCAGCACAACACAGTCACGGACAAGACATGGGCCTGGCTTCGTTGGTGACACGATCCCTCTCCAGCTGAAGCTGCAGTGACGTGGTGGGACCCATAGGTTTCAGCGGGGCATGGGGGGAAACGGGGCGTCAGGGGGATCTAGAAGCTGTCTGAGCCCGCCAGTGGCGGTGTAGCAGTGACGTTCAGTGGATAGAAGCCGCTGAAGGTCGTCGCCGACTGTCTGGTTCGATTTAGCACCAAGCCTAATCGGTGCTGGAGGCCGTCTCAGGGACGCATCCCACAAGCTCGAGTACTTTTAATTAAGTTGCTCCCGTCTCGCCGTTGTCCCTTTTCTTGACTGTGCCGTGTTGCCACAATCTTCAACAGCTTGCCCGCGATTCAATTGACCAAATCCCGTCTCTTACAGCAGTTCATGTATGGTAGCGCCACATACAGCTGACAGCTATGGCTTTCCGGCACACCAGCCGCTTGGCGCTGCGTCTTACTCGTCCAGCCTGTCCTCAACTGCCGCGCCTGAGCAGGCCACAGGTCGGCGGCCTTTGGGGGCCAAGCAGCGTCGCGAGCAGGCTCCGATTCTCAACCCAAGGTGCCAGGAAAAATGGTAAGTCCACTGAAAAAAGAGGAACCTCAGCCTTATGCCCTACACCTTACGCCCTGTGCGCCTGGCAACAGCGTGCCCCCGTCTTCTGTCATGTTTCCTTCATATCGCCTCTGGTGGCCCAGGGTCGCCAAGCTAAAGTCAAAAGTTGCACGCCCACCTCGCGTCATATCCCGGTTCTAATTGATCGGATGCTGATGGAAAGTGGAACGCTTTCCGTTTGAACCGGAGAGATGGCTTTTTGACGAACAAGTTGCCACAAGTGTGCTTCCTATTCAGTTGCTTTCTTACTTTCTAAACCCTATTCGCGTGTGGTGATGTGCCATGACTTGATCCCAGTTTTGCTAACCAAGAATCCCAGAGCAAAAAAGTCAAGAGGCTGGAGCCACCAAAGACTCACAAGATGTGTCCTTGCTGTACAAAATGGGCGAGTCAGCAGCGACAACTCTGGCCTCGATTGTTGTCCTAGCCCTTGGCTTTGCCGCTGCTGGCTACATCTATCACAAAAGCTACAAGAGACTAGTTCTTAAAAAGATGTCGGGGGCCTTTGAACCGGGTGACCCTGTTCTTGAGCTGGCCGCCATCGGCAAGGACGTCCCCCGCATCCCTGGAGCTACAGGCGAGCACTGGATAATCCGCGGTGAGCAGGAGAGAATAGATCATATAGTCCATGGGCATGATCATGGACATTACTACCTTCTAATTGGCGACAAGGGTTGCGGTAAGAGCAGCATGCTTATCGAAGCTATGCGAAAGATTAACGGCGAGGGTGTTGCCATGTTCGAGGCTCACGCGGATTTGG
Organism: Calonectria leucothoes; assembly: GCA_002179835.1. Classification (NCBI taxonomy): domain Eukaryota; kingdom Fungi; phylum Ascomycota; class Sordariomycetes; order Hypocreales; family Nectriaceae; genus Calonectria; species Calonectria leucothoes. Next base: position 94,778 of record NAJI01000003.1, read on the forward strand.
AAATCTTCAGAATCAGACTCGGCAAGGCCTTGGACTACGAGTACCACGAAGATTACATTGGCGGATACTTTAGCGAGCGGGGTCCTCGTGAAACCACGGCTCTCTTGGATATCGAGCGTGCACTCAACAAATTAGAAAAAGTGGCCATGAAGAAGCGACGCGAGAGAGGGAAACCTCTAATTGTCATCGTCAACCAGATGCATCTACTGCGCGACGACGAGGACGGGCAGGACCTGATCGAACTCTTGCAGCAAAGAGCTGAGCAGTGGGCCGCCGCAAACCTGGTCACCATAGTGTTTAATTCGGATGATTTTTGGGTCTATGAACGTTTCAAGCAGCTCGCCACGAGGATGGAGGTCATGTCAATTGTGGATCTCCCTAAGCAGCAGGCTATCTCGGCGCTACAACGTTACAGACTTAGGTACTTCAGAGAGAGACTCAAGCCTGAGCAGCTTGAGGCTGTCTACGAAAAAGTCGGAGGCCGTCTTAGCTTTTTGAACCGTGTTGCTAAGAGCAAGGATATGCTCGCAACTTGCGACAGAATTAAAGAGAACGAGAAGAAGTGGTTCCTCAACCAGTGTTGGATCCTAGGCGAGGAGATGGATGACGATGTTATGGATCAACAGAAGTGGGCGGTAAGTTACCCTTGCAAATTACTGCTTCTCGCTTCGTACTGACGTTTAATCGACAGGCTGCTGCCATGGTCCTAGCAAAGGCTCTTGTTGACAAGGATAATGAGGCACCGACTTATGACAACGTGACTGGCCACGTTCTCCCCACATTCCCTTTCCACCTTGCTCAAGAAATAATGACCCGATGCGACTTTATTAGAAAGCTCGACAGCCTAAACCTCTTTAGCATCACAAGCAATGCAGATGTGCGGCCTAGCAGTGTGCCTATGCACCTTGCCTTTAAAGAAATTTGTGCCGACCCTCGATTTGACAAACACCTGGAAGCCACCATCAACAGGATCTCGGACATTGAGAGCTTGGGCCGAACCCGCGAGCTGGTTGCTAAGGATCTTGTCCTTGGTGGTCAGTACGAGATCGAGAAGACCAAGACCGGCATCACGGTGCGCTTGCAAGAAAAGGAAGAAGAGGAGAGTGACTGAGGGATCGCGATCAACAGGTCCCTGGTCTCAGGGACCACTTGAAACTTGCCATGTACAGGATTACATGTCAAGTTGGTGATTGTTTTTTTTGGGAGATACGAGCGGCCGCCCGCGCCTTGGATCTGTATCCAGAGGCGAACCGCGTTGGATGGAAACTACTATAACGGAGTGAGCTGAAACGATGGTGATGATGCAAAAATTGAGGTCCAACCAATTAATGGGACCTGTACAATAACTGACTACTTAGATTTCCTTGACTCATGTCGAAACCGCCTCTGTACTTATACTACCTATACTTCTGTACCAGAAATAAAATTTCCTTGTTGTTTTTAATAAAAACCCCCCACTGACACGAACCACTTGCTGGGGGCGCGAAGTTGAATGAGCGAACAGGCTGATTACATGTACTTACACAGTTGTGGCTGCCTGAGTTCTAAGGCAGTCACGTGCACTGGGCAGCGTGGCTGTTCTCACGGCGACGCGCGACGCCAATTTTTTTCCCCTAGGCCCCACAAGCATTTTGATTCCCCTTACCCTACACAACACATGCCCATGGACAGGACTCACGCGCAAATCCGTATCATCAATGTCCTCACACAGCAAGTGGCCTGATTTTCGCCTCGCATCGACAATATCGAATCTGGTAGGCTGGTCGTCTAGCGGACCTGAAAAACCAAACAGCAGTGATAGTCCCTCACCGCCCCAAAATCACGACCATCAACAACAGGAGCTTCCTTCTAGCGAACGCGACGACCAGCGAGACGGGTCGCGCAAAGCTTCACCAGCCATGATGGACGCCGAGATGCAGTCAATTGGCGGTGTCGACAGCTTCGATAATTTCGAGCACGATGCCCAGGTCGAAGATGTTGGGGACAACGAGGAAGCTGACTTTGGTCCTCTCGAGATGTTCGACAGTAATGCGACAGACCCACCATACGCCTCCCAAATAAACGAAGCGGAATTCGACAATGTGAGCAAGGCGCCAGAGGCAGTTATGGACGATGCGCCTCCCTCGTCGCATAAAAAGTCGAAGCGCGACAAAAAGGATCGCAAGAAGAGAGGAACACCTCAAGAAAGCGAATCTCCACAACCTACCGCCGAGGAAGAACTCTCCCGCAAGAGCAAGAACAAGAAGTCGAAAAGAAAATCCGCCCAGCTGGCTGAGATTGCAGACAGCTTTATCACGTCCACCCAAGACTATGATCCGTCATCAAATGCCGATGTCATTTCGTCTGGTGAGGTGGTTGAGGCATCGTCCCAAGCAAAGCGAAAGCGTAAATACTCTGATGCAGCCGAGGGTGGGCGGAAGAAGAGAAGATCTCACGAAGACGTCATCAATGAGTCACAAGATGTGGTACAGGCTACTGCACCTTCGGAGGAGAACGTTGCTGGCACCATGGATGTCGATGTCCACACTGATGCTCAAGCCCACGAATCCGGCGATAGAGATCTAAGCACTGATCTCCAAGCCGCTGCCGAATATGAAAACGCGCCTCACACGGACGGACATGATGTGGAAAGCCTTGCCAGAGAGGCTTGGAATGAGCATATCAATGGGCAAACTCGGGCTGAGGCTGATGTTTATGACGTGCCTGGAAGCCCCATCGAAGCCCCCAACCCTCCTAGCAGCAACCCGAAGCGGGCTCGATCGATCAGGCCGAAGAAGGCCAAGCCAACATATTTCGAAAAGTCCCCGTCACCAGAGAAGGATGGGACTTATGGTGAACCATCCCCCACGACAAAGCCTCGGGGTCGAGCAAAGAAGGCTACTAAGAAGAGAAAAGCGGAGCCCTCAGACATGGCCTATGGAGCGCAAGATGATGAGGGTGGTTCTACTCAGCGCCGGAATAGAATGGGCGACTTTACTCAGGGGCGGTTCACCGACAGCGAGCTAAGCCGCATCGCCATGGCGGTCGAAGCTTTCCGATCTGAGCATGAGATGAGCCAGTATCAAGTCAATGAGATGATTCATGCACCAGGAGGAACAACTGCTGGCGACGAGCACGCGGCCCTCTGGCTTCGTGTTTTCGCGACATGCCCTGATCGTCATCGGCAAAAGATTATCAACATTACTCGCAAGAAGTTTCACAACTTTGTTGCGCGTGGAACATGGACGGCTGAACAGGACGCTGAGCTACGTGATCTCATTGAAGTCCACGGCACTAAGTGGTCAAAGATTGCTGGGATCATTAATCGCCACCCTGAAGATCTTCGTGATCGGTATCGCAACTACATCGTCTGCGGTGATGCACAGCGAAAGGACGCCTGGGATGAGCTCGAGGAAGCAAACCTGACACAGTATGTCATGGAAGCCATGGGCGCTATCGATGAACTCCGACGAATCCAGCCAAGCCGAGAGCTCCTCAAGAAACCTTACGAAGAGCTCATTGATTGGCAGAATATTTCAGAGCGCATGGAGCGAACTCGAAGTCGTCTTCAGTGTATTACAAAGTGGAAGGCAATGAATCTCAAGACTCATGGCAAGGACAAACTAGTCTCTCGTCAGCCCAACACCAAAATGGGCTTTCGCCTTGAGAAAGCTCGCCGACAAATTGCTGAGATGCCAGATATCGAAAGGTATCGGCTTGTTCTTGCCATCTACACGACTTCTGTTATGGAAGATTCCAAGATTCCTTGGCAGAAGCTGGTCGACACGACATTCCGCGCAAAGTATCACCGCCACACGCAGATGCTACTTTGGCGACGTCTGAAGCAATGTGTCGTGGACTGGGAGAAGAAGACGGTGCTCGACTGCGCCGAATACCTTGTAGATTACTACAACCAGGCGTCGGCATCACTACCAGACATTAGCGATGAAAACTACGACGTTGAAGATGAGATGGAATATCTTGCATCACTCCCAACGTCTGGTAATATCAATGGCGGTCACTCTCTGAGCGGCAACATGATTAGCGACGAGTACGTTGGTAATTCTGATGTCGAGGACCAGGTCGAAGACGAGCCGATGATGGAGATTGACCAAGTTGGCGTACCGGACGAAAATATCCAACCTGACCTGCCTATTGAGCCGATGGAGTCTATGGAGGCCAATGCTCTGATTGAAGCTGTCATGGAAGCCCCGATGGAGGCACCGATGGAGGCACCAATGGAAGCTATTCAGCCAGATTTGCCCATAGAGCCCATCGAAACTCCCGAGCAAGAGGAAGAGGAAGAAGAAGAGGAGCCCGTGGAGCCAGCTCCTCCCAAAGCCACCCGCTCCGCCAAAAGATCGGCCCCAGGAAAAGGACGCGCTCCTCGCAGATCGGCCCCCCCCAAGCCTACGCCCGCGAAAAAGAGGGCCTCCAGGCGCGCTGCTCCTTCCCAAGACCCCATTGAGGACGACGAGGCGCTGTTGACGCAGCCTCCTTCCACCGCCGAGAATAACTCGGAGATTGACGAGGCTCGCCCTCGCAAGCGGAAAACGCCCAGCAGATTCCGAGCTGTTAACAACCTCGCCGAAGTTGCTGATGGAAAGAGCGATGGCTCCGACAGTCTTATGGATGACATGGAGGACTTGCCCGCTCGCGTCGCGGCTTAGACCTAGAGTATACCTAATGAAACCGACTGAGATGGGCTGGAGCCAATAGCTCGTGCATGCAGAAGGCTATGAGAGTGTATGAATGTAAAAAAAACCAAGCTCATGGATGAAGACGTGGGGGGACTGGATGTGTAATATCACTTGGACGCGCTTTTCTTTGTCTTCGTCTGCAAACATGCTCTGGACGAAAATGCATCAGGCTATAGAGGAGTATTTCTTTTACTTTAGCAAGAATGGACTTGTTACTCGGTCTTATAATTAATTCTATTTCGAGTGTCTTTGTACTGACATTATGACTATTTCTGCTGTGTATTAACTTGGTAGCCGTTTGTATCAAGAAACTTGACTGAATGAGAAGTGGCTTGTGATAAGGTTGTACAAATGATAACAATGAAATTTTTTTGGTCATACCAGCTCTCGTTGCTCATGGATATCTAATTCCGTCGTGAGTTCTACCTCTTTTGCCCCGCCGATCACACGATACCCGTATTAAGAAAAAGCTACAGTTTTCAAACATGGCCATCCTTGCTTGTCTCATCATCAAACATGTTTATCGAATCTCGGGTTCCCGCATGAAGTCAGGGACCGCGAGGCCAGTGTCGATAATTTCTGGCCGTATCAACCCAGATTGCCTCTTTACGCCACTGATCCTATGTCCAATGTTCATTTCCACAGCCTCGTCAACCAGCTCCAATACCTCATCAACGGGATTTCCATCTCGCCCCGGGGCCTGCGCCGAGTCTGCGTCGAAAGCATAGATTTTGATGCCGCGAAGGTGTGTGTCTTTTCCGTTCTGGTGGTTTTCCAGTATTTGCATTTGCAAAACGTACGACACGAGCGTGTTGCCATCGGGGTCCCCTCCAGCGTTGTTGAGCGGTACTTGCTGCCAGCCAACAGGGCTCTCTAGGGCCATTGAAGCGAACTCGATGAGGTTGTTCTCGCTGGTGCCGGACTTGAAGACGATTTTTGTGGGTGTATACGACTCATCCTCGTTGTAGTCGACGAAGAAGCGAATGTCGCGAATGCCAACTCGCTTGACAAAGTAAATAGTGAGCTTGTGAGGCTGAGGACCATCTGATCTATTGGGCCAAGTTAGCTATACACGCAAAGCGGAGAACTGCAGCGAGGGAACTTACTGCCAGTACATTTTGAGATCATCACTTCGGAGCTCCAAGACGCCATTTCCGGGTTTATGGCTGCTGACAGTGAACCTTGCGAGGTTTGAGATTTCCTTCAGGCCAACAGTGGCTGGGTCGATTAGAGTAGCGGTGTCATGCTCCTCTTCGACTTGTTCCTCTTCTATGCTCGTATCCTCTGCCTCGTATTGTTCTTGGGAGAGCACCTCATCATCATCGTCGTCATAGGACATGGATTGGGCGTGTTGCTCCAGAGGCATGGGAGCGGCGGTGACACCACCAGGGCGAGCCATGCCAAGGACGCTTAAATCAGGCTCAGAGCCCGAGTCATCCGAATCGACCAAGGGCATGCTAAGCCGCGGATGATCGGCGGGCTGAGCAGCTAGACTAGCATTAGCATCGAGCAAATCATCGATGTGGCGAGAAAGATGAGCGAGGCGAGTGTCATGGAATTCAATCTGGTCGTGGAGGTCCAAAACAGCTTGGTATTGGTGGGTGTATGTGATGCGGCGGTGTTCCAGAGCATGTATGATGGCGAACAAATTCTCTTTGTCGACCGAGGGGATGGGCCGAGTGGTCCGCTCGCGAGAGCGCTTGAGACAGCCAGAGGGAGATGTCGGAAGCTCTTGGAGAGGAACTCGCTTGAGAGGCGTGAGTGGCGGGGAGAGAGGAAAGTATGGGACCGTCGACTCTTGAAAAGAAACCATGGCGAAGAAGTGAAGGGAATGCTCGGTTGGGATGACGGAATATTACGGGTATACACCACAGAAATGGCGAGCCGGCAATATGCAGGAGATGTGACACAGCCGGGGAAAGGAAATGAACTGGGCCCTCAAGGCGGTTGATAAAAGGAGCGAAGGGTCCGCAAAGGTTACTCGCCAGAAGGCTGTGAACTTTTTACAGGCGAAAGTAAACGGAGGAGGTGAGGCATCAAGGTGAGGTTGAGGGGACGTGGATTTGCGGGGTGGATGACTGCGGCTGCAGCGTAGCTGGCACGACTGCGTCACCTCCCACTGTGCTGCATGACTTGTCTTTTTCGTCTTGGTTTCATGTCCAGGTGCGAGACTGCCACGGTGATGGCGTGCGGGACGGGAAAAAGAAAAAGAACCAAATGAAGAAAACGACTACGAAAAAAGGGAACTTTAAGCTACTTACTGCGATACAGACGAAACGGGTTCGGAGGCGGCGCGCGATGGAGCTGCTCGACGGGCTGATCCGGCGTCCGGTGCAGTGGGGGAGGGGCATCCGGGGTCACCAGGGCGGCGGCCGGCATTCGCCCACGGCCTCCCGCAGCAAGGCTCGGAGCTCCCGGCGGCGACAGGGCGTCATGTTCGGCGCTCGCATTCGAATTCGCTGCATGGGCGTTGGATTGAGCGTGGTGGGCATGGGCATGGGCGTGAGCGTGGGCATGAGCCCCTCCATGGCGGGCGCGACGAGAGCCACGAGTTATATCCATGGTGGAGGCAGAAGCCACGAGGGCGACGGGTTGTGTGCGATAAGGCCGGCGGGTTATGGAAACGTTGCTGCGTCGGGTACAGCTGCCTGCGCAAGCGGGCGTTCGACTCAATGCAACTTGGGCCGTGTCATGAGTTGACTGGACCGTTTTCGACGCGTTGTCGGCTCCACGGCTGGCCGAGTGGGACGCCCCGAGAGAAACGCGGTGTCACGTGGGAAGCTATATGTAGGTACCAACGGACAGCGGACGTACTAGGGAGCTTACCTTACTTAGTAGCTTATACCTGTGCTTGCTCTGTCTTCTCCGTGGCCCCTGCCAGGCACTAAGCTAGCCCCAGTTCGTGCCGCAGCTTCACATCGCATCGACCACGCATCGTCATCCACTCTCTTGGCTCATGGGTCAATTACTGCCAACTTTTTTCTTCGCCCACACACTCGCCGCTCGCATCCCCGTTCTTCCTCATCTTCTAGTTCAAGCGAGCAATCTTCCCCAAACATCGATATTCCCCTCATTTCTATATTCACTGCAAAGGAACGGGGTCGTTGCAACCTTGCCCTCCACCAATTTTGCCTTTTCCAACCTCTTCTCCATGTCGCATCATTTCCTATTTTCGCCACCGCTTCTTCTGAGATTGCCGAATTTCCTCATCGTAGATGGAGATTGCCCCGGTGGGTCAGGCCGGCATCGCATCAATGCTCCCTCGGGGCGCAGAGCGCAGCTCATCGAGCCTTGCAGCCCTGCCGCTCGTGTGAAACGTGCTGCAGGACAGTTCAATAAATCATCCGATGCTCTGACAGACCTTGGCCGGCCTCATAATGCATGGAACAATTGCCAACAAATCGAGACCTAGGACCCCTGTCTATCATTTTCGGCCGAACCAGTGTTCGTGCGCTCTTCCAGCCACCTCGCAATCCATTTTTCCCGTCTAACTAGTTTTAGATCAGATGAAGGGATCATCCTTTTTCAGCCTCAACCGCAGCGTTGCATCGGGCATGTCGATCTGGACCTTCTAGCCTCCCAGTTGTTTGGCGCCAAAATATGCAGATACGCGTAGGCTGCTGAAACAACGCCTTTCTGGCTTGCGGGGTGAGGCCTCGTGGTTACCGTTGGGCAAGCTGCCGTGTTTGAGGTCGGCAACACGTTGCTGCGGGTCAGCTCGCCAACCTCGATCTACAGCCATCATCCCAGCTCGCAACCCAGCGTCCAATTCTCACCGCCCGCCATGATTGGTGCCGATCGACGCTCAAATCCGTTGTACGCCGAGATCGTCTAGATCGAAGGCGATCGAAAACCTGCTATTCGACGTCATGCCCACAATCCTTCGCCCAGGCCGTCTGCTGGCCACGTCGGCCTACAGTTTTTCCAGGGTCTCCGTCCAAGGGCATCCCATGAATGACACTGCATTCTCACCACCACCCCAAAGCTTCTTCCCCTTGGATCCAACGTCCGAATGCCAGCCACGGGTTCCTCGCAACCCTCACGGCTTGTTCGGTCATGCTCACAGTAGTGTACTCAAGGGTTCCTGGGAAAAATTCACCATACCCACTCAACCACGCGAGGACGCAAGCGATGTCATTGCCCGGGATGGATCATGACAATCAAGGCCCGAGCGAGCCTCTTTTTTTATCCTGCCTCCCGATATTTGACGCCTCGGACACGTATATATCTAGACATTCCAGAAGTCCCCATGAACTGCTCTCTCTCTGCACTGGAACACCATCTCCTCCTTGACATAAATTTACTACACCTTGACGGGACTCTTCCCCTGTGTTCTCTGTGGTGACTTCTGCTCTTGTTGTCAGCATGTCTGCACTTCAATCTCCCACACACCCTCGCTCGGCCCGGAGCACTCCGGCTGCCAATGTCTCAGCTTTCAGCCCGCCAGCTGACTATTCTCCCGAGGAAGAAGTTGATCGTCCTGAATCCTCTCCTCTTGAACCAGCCGTCACACGAGGGTCCGACTCGGACAAGGCCATCCACCAAAGTGTCAGTCACGATGGCCTTCGTCCACGCGCAGGCTCGCGTGCCGGTGCTACCACTCCAGCCCCGGTAAAAGGTCATGTGCGTCGAGGTTCTCATGAGCCAGACCCTCTTCAATACTCGTCCTCTTTCCGGTCACAGAGAGCCCGTTTCCGTGATGACTGGGACTTTGACTACGACAGTGGTCGAGATTACCCTTCAATGCGAGACTACGACCGCTATTGGCGGGGCGAGCCTCGTCCTGATCGATATCCGTCCCGCAGGGGACCATTCCCTCCCCCGACCTACCTGAACAGGGGTGGTCGAAATCCCATGCTGCATGACTCGGATGAGGAATTTTACCACGATGACCCTCGTTACATGAAGGATCCGATGGAGACGTCAAGGATGCGCCGACCTGTCGACGAAGAGATGGGCATGGCTCATCCCCAGATCCGCCGACGCGCTTCTGACATGTACAGCCAGAGCTTTGCCGTCTCCAGGCTTGACTGGAACAACCTGACTCCCGAGGAGAAGAAAGAGGTGATGCGAATTCCCTTGACTCAATGGATGAACTCGGATTTCAAGAATCACTTTGTTGCCACCATGGGCGAGTTCATTGGAACCACCATGTTCCTGTTCTTCGCTTTTGCTGGCACAGAGGTTGCCAATATCCAATCCCGAGCGAGCTCTCAGCAGACCACCACTGGAGAGACTACTGGTTTTGATATTGCCGTGCTTCTCTACATTTCTCTCATCTTTGGTTTCTCTCTCATGGTCAATGTGTGGGTCTTCTTCCGCATTAGCGGCGGCCTATTCAACCCTGCCGTCACCCTGGCCATGATCTTGGTTAGAGGAGTGAGTGTTGTTCGCGGCCTTTGTCTGTTTGTGGCCCAGATGTGCGGTGGACTTTTGGCTTCCGTGATTGTGAGGTACCTGTTCCCAGAGACATTCAACGTCCGAACAACTCTCGGAAACGGTACATCTCTGGTCCAGGGCGTTTTCATCGAAGCTATCCTGACTGCTGAGTTGGTCTTTACCATCTTCATGCTTGCTAAGGAAAAGCACCGGGCGACCTTTATCGCCCCTGTCGGCATTGGCCTGGCTCTTTTCATTGCTGAAATGGCTGGTGTGCAGTTTACTGGAGGTTCCCTGAACCCTGCACGAAGCTTTGGGCCATGCGTTGTCACTCGCACTTTTGATTCCGAACACTGGATCTATTGTAAGTTGCCTAGCCTACTTTTGTGAAAAAAAAACCCCCACTAACCTTGTCGCGTCCAGGGGTTGGTCCTTTTATCGGATCTCTGATTGCATGCATGTTTTACCGATTTATCAAGACACTAGAATATGAGGTGAGCATACCCACATTTATCGATCATGAGCAAGACTAACTTTACTAGATGGCTAACCCTGGCGCTGATGGCGATGACTTGAATGACCCAACAAAGAACCCTGAGAAGCGGGCTGGGATTCAAATTGCCAAGTCATCATCCAAGCCTCCCTCGATTCTTAGCTAAAGGAACATGGCTTTTGATGAACTATGATCGGCTGGCAACAGCACGACGTTATGACATGACAATATGGACATGAAGACACAGACACAGAAAATGAGATACGAAAGACAGGCTTCTAATCTGACAGCCCAGAATGTTGACACATGGATGGTAAATGAAATGGTTTATGATGGGGGGCGGCTTTTTGATTCAAGATATTTAATTCACTTCTACTTCGGGCGTAGCGATGCGACCGCACACTTGGCAACCCCCCAAGGTTTTTTTTTAGACTCCCTTGACAACCTGCCTTTCGCAACTCAAGATTAGCTTTGGTAGCAGAAATACGAAAATACAGTACATGCCTTGAGATCCCTGAGGGCGAAGTGTCCACAAAGCTAGCTTTCTGTGCCGCGAAGATCTCAAGTGGCACGGCCAGGATTGGGGCGTCGCCGGCACCAACCACAGCACACGGAAATAACGAACCCCCCAAGGCCGTATATCAGCATGAAGACGAGAATGGCGAGCAAAGCGCCGGAAAAGAAACCCGTGGCTGCCTCACGGCTGGTAGCTCGTGGCAGTTGCTGGGCCATTTTCACAGCGGGCGGAGTCTTCACCCTTGCGAAATGACGAGTGACGGGGGTGGTACTTTTTTTAATTTATTTATGGTGGCCTTTCCCGAGATGAGTCAGTAAATGAAGCTGTAACGGAATCACAGGGTCCTGCCTCTAGGGTTGAAATGCAAGTTGAAGTGGAATCGGAGCCGGTCTTCATGACGATTGGAGAAGTCTCTTGAATGCGAGAGAATGCAAACGAGTTACTGCGCATCTCAGCATTTGGAATCGCATAATAGGCGAGGACAAACAGATTGAGGGCGTTTGCGTGCTCGGTGACCAGCCAAACGATCTATTGCAGCTAGGAAATGTTTGTTATTGACACATTTAGCGAACCGAAGCCTCACAACAACGCACGCCAGCCATGCATTCAGCATGCAGCTTGTGTTTGCAAGCCTGCACCATGACAAGACTAGAGAACACCTGCACTTATGCGTGTATTCAGTGCAACACACTCGGGTGCACTGCAAAGTTGGCCAGACGAGAATTTGTCCCCGGCTCCAATTACTCCAGACCATGAGGCTCTGTGCTTACAGCTGTCTTCTTGTACAATTACAAGGAGACAATTGTCTCAGCGACCTTATCGCTTCCAAAGGTCAGTGTTTTGGGGGAGAGATAGTTGCAAGCCAGCCAGCCATTATATCCACCACCTCAACCATCTACAGATACCCAATACGTCTCGACCTGCCCGCTTCCTGGTCTTTCAAAGGGACAATGCACCGTCAAATGATTGCGGCAGGCCAATATGGCTTGCAAAACCTTCAAATCTTCCATCGGCCGCGTGGCCTAATGGCTAAGGCGTCAGATTTCGGTTAACCTTAATCACCTTTCCTCTGAAGATTCCAGGTTCGACTCCTGGCGTGGTCGAAATTTTTGCCTAACAGAGCAGTTCTGGCAATTCTTTTTTTTGTTTCGCTTTTATAGTCAAGGTCTTGGTTGAATTGAGCGTTGGTTGAAGTTATGCTAGGGAGATTGGGGTTGTTTGGTTTGACCTCCAGAAAACAACCCCCATTGTATGTGGCGATTTGAGACGGCATAAAAAGGTCAAGAGGGGGGGAAGAAGAAGAAGAAGAAGAATTGGGGCAACAATCCAGTCACTGATTTTGTATGCCATGATCAAAACTTGTGTAGCTGTGCTGGAGTGAATGGCGAAGAAAGATGCAGTGCTACGATTCACAAGCAATCAGCCTAGTGAGTGTATGGGAGAAAGGAAAGGAAAGGGCCTTTTCCTTTCCAAGTTTCTACATTTTATTGCCTCGAATTAAGAGTCAATGCGAGGCACACGACAAGACTGAAAAGTCTACCTATGGTTTCGCCACTCGTCGAGTAAACTTGCTGGGCCATTTCACGTCTGGAGAGAAGTGGTACTTGGGGCAATCAATAAGGCGGAAACTCGGTTTCGATCATTGCGATATTTCCCCAAAACCCTACAGTGCTGTAATATCATGACACAACTTTGTCGACTGGTGGGTAGGTGGGTGACCGATTTCTTTCATCAGTCCAAATGACTGTAGCCAACCTCGAGAATAACCTCGAGCTTGTCCTCCGGCGGCCAGACAACTTTCCCACGGGCCCGTCGGCAGCTGTCCGCTTTTTCTCCAGCATGCGTTGCCTTTTTGAACTCCAAGTCTTGCTGTCCCTTGACATAGCCATGGCTGGCGACATGCGTGTCTGCTGCCTTCTGTCGTTCGTCCTTGTAACAGAGCGTGACGTGATAGCCGTTGGGGTCTTTCTTCTAGCCTTTCCCGCGGGTTACAGTCGTGCCATGAACGTCGGAACTGGCAAATCGTTAGCGATTGAAACCTTGATGGAGCCCCCGTGTGTTCAACGTGCCGGATCAGGACGGCTTTTGGGTAAAGCTTCCTGTCTCTTGCCGTGCGGTAGGCGAGCGCAACAAGCGCTTGGCGTCCAACCTTGTCTGCAGCCATCCCCTTATACATGTAGTACTTGACCATGTTGATTGTCGACATTTTTTTTAGAGAAAAGTAATGAGAACCTTATGGCGTTGGTGTTTATGAAGAAGAGAGTATGGTATCTTCTCATCCCAAACCTGAAAGATGATGAATATTTATGTGCCTGGGGTTTGCGCGTCTTCCCATGTAGACAGCGCAGGAAGACTCGATGGTGAATACCCATGGAGATTGGAAAGCAATGGGTTAACAGCATGCTTTGCTCAATCAACTTTTCTCAACAAACGGCAGCTGATTGCGCGACAACGTGCAAACATTCAGAAACTCATTTGCAGTTCAACCTCCAACCGTATTCTTTCCGTTCCTCCTCATCCAATAAGAAGAAGCCTCCTGGACTGCAGCAACCTTGTACTGGTTACCGTTTGTTGTATCTTATGAGGGCAGCATCTTGTGAATGAACTGGCGAACCGCAAAGTGGAAATACTAGTGGGAATGGGATTCTCTTCGGTTGGATTGGTGTTTGCATTGGAGGTTCATGATCCGCCTGGGGAAACATTCTTGGGGGTCAGTGACAGGACACTGGGAAAATAGCCAACATATATCCAAATCCAGCCTTCATCGTCATCATGTAGAAGCTAGGCAGCCAAGTTATTTGACGCTTGGCTAAACCTTTGACTTCGTAACTGAATGTACTGCCCTCGTCGCAACAATGACACCGTGCCGCCCCTTATCCTCCCCCGTTTGATTCCCTGGACCTCCAGCACTCTTCAATTACTCTGTAGGAATGATCTAAATACAGGAAACACCTTGGAGGCCAGCCATTCCTGCCTCGAGAGTTCGTCGAATCCCTTTTTGCCCGGGGATTTATCTTCGCCAAACGTTTCTATGGACAATGAGATAAAGCTGACTGTGGCACCTTGTCTAAGCTTGATAACCAGAACTCGCCCAATCACTAGCGGAACTTCGACGCGCGGTGTCTGGGAAAGATCTATGGAGAAGAGCGTGTAATAAAGTATCAGAAGCATCGCACCGGCCCGGGAAACGCCAACGCAAACGTTGCATCTCCGAGGCGACTCGCTGTACTCGGAGATGGCGACGAAGAAAGCTGGGCTACCAGATTCATCTCCATGGCTTGGACAAAAGAAGAAGAGCGGGATGGATTGGGTGATTTCCGACTTGATCCCGATTCTGGGATCCTGTCTCAGCACCCGGAAAGACTTGTCCAAGGACCACTGGTTTGTTCTCCTGTCACTTAATAACCCGTAGTCGGAAGAGAGGATGTTCGTGATGCGAATTTCAGGCCAGATGGAGCCATCGGGGTTCCTAGGGATGCCAGACACGGATGAAGTTGTTGTTTTCGCCGACAAGCTGGCGTAGGTGGTTGCCAAGCGAGCGAAGGAGGCGGATGGGATCGTTTTTATAGAGACAATCGAGGGGTCATGAAACCGAGACAGGACTTTCAATCCTCTGCCGCCGACGGAACTTCTCGAGAGCAGAATTGCCAGCGGATCACCTTCGATGTGACATTTCAATGGCGCTATGATGACGGGCTCGTAAATGGACCATATCCAATGCTTTGGCACATCCGGCATCTGGTTGTCTCGCCCATCCGCAGAGATTACATGGATAGTAGAGCGAAAAGCAAGGTTTGAATCAATTTCGGATGCTTTGTGCAATACTTCTTCGCCGCCATCCTCCCTTGTAATTTTGATCGTTGGCAGTATTAATTGAGTTGCCTCTGCTCGCTTGTTCATCTCGTCTTCTGTGGCGCGCTTCTCGTGGGTTCGACCCGCAGATGGATCGTGGTGTTTTATAAGTTCGTCTTCCTTAACTTCTGTATGCTGGTGGATTTGAGTGACATTGTAAATAGCTGGATCAGACCTGAGCAATTGCAACTGCAGAGCTTGAACTCGGCTCAATAGCCGTAGTCTTATGCGGACCAACCCGTTGACTATTTCAACTGGGTTCTCGTGATCTTCCCTGTCCTTGTATACCTCAATTTGCGAGGCGTCCTTGAATTGATGAGGGGACGATGCTAGGAGTCCGGACAGGTAGACGTGCGGATGGTGCACCTTGGGAGATGACCATGCGAAGATTGACTGATCTTCTGATACCTTGACTATTTCCTGCTGCAGGCGCAGGAAGGCTTTACGCCCCTCCCCGTAGAGGAGCGGCATGGTAATGTCAAACAGTCCCATCAGGCAGTACGCCTCGTCTTCCGGCCTGGTTGTCCGCCGCCCAGCTGCCCACGACATCTTCTGTGCGACACAGTACTCGTCCCAGCGTCCACCGAGGGCCTCGCTATCTATATTGGCAATGGTCGAAATAGCGCCACAGAGCGACTTTTTGGTGCCGATTTCAGTCCAGTCGGAGCCCAAAAACACAACCTCGCCAGGTGCTAGAAGTTCCTGCAACGTCCAGCCCCGGGTGAACCAGCGGCTAGAGGCAAAAGAAGAGCCTTGAGCATTAGGATCTTCAGAGCTATCGACATCTGCCAGATAGGCATAGCAGACGCCTGCGTCTCTGTACCATTGGAACATGGAGTTGATTGCTTCAGATAGCTCGGCGCTTGATGTCTTGTCGATGCAGCATGTGTCGACCCACGCGTATTCAAATCCCTCATATTCAGCCAGCTCACAAAACTTTTTGATCTTGTTGTATCCCTTCTTGTGCTGGCACTCTTGCGCGATGTAGTCCGTGAAGGACACCTCCTCTGTTTCCCATGTATGCGAGAGGATGGCGTAAAGCGGGATTTCATGACCGACCTCGCCCACGAATTCCTCGAGTGCAAAAGTGGCTACGTTCAGTAGTCGCATTTTTATCAAGTGTCTCACTAGAGTTATGCGAATGTGCTCAATTAGGCATAATGATTGCCGTCAGATTGTGAGATAAAGGCAAGTGCCAAGGTGGTTATCAACAAACGAGATTTTCGGTCAAGATTTTAGTCATTTAACTAGAAATATCGAAAACAAACTTGTCAATCTTATTTCTGAATCTGACCGCATGAACTGATAAAGGTACATCACGTGAAGTCTGACATGTCAGTCTTGCAGCTTTTTTGACCGTGGATTGTTATTTTCAACATCTCATCCGCTGCTTAGTCAACCCACCGGGTAGGTTTGCTGCTGTGGCCTCTTGGCAGTTGCAGGAGAAGAGATGCTGCGAGGATATCATTCCATTCTACCTCCTCCCAGAATAGACTAAAAGCAATACGAAAAAATGGCTGTAAGCGTATTGATGTAGTTGGCCAATATCATTTTCAGGTTTAAGTGAGATCGGTTGTAATTGTGTAACAGTTTGTAATGTGGGTAGGGGTATTTCGTGGTCTAAGTGATAGGGAAGCAGTTGGCAATATTTACTGCTGGAGAGAATTCTACATATAAACGTGCTCTACAATGCTGATTGAAGAAAAGCGATGTTAACTGTGTGAATCATGATTGGCTGTCTTGACATTTGTTGAACATGTCGCAGCCTGATCACGAGGGGCTTGATCGATGAGAAAACCAATCACCTCCATAAGCAGAAAACTTGGAAAAGATGCCACAATATTAATATAGACTAAAATAGCCTAGCTGACCGATCCTAAGGGTTAATGCTCGCGAAATCGAGTGCCTGGATAAAATACGAAGTACGGCGGCATTTGCCTGGGGCACAGACATGGAGATTGGCTCTGACCGTCTGACCGGACCCTTAGCATATTGAATATATTGTCACGGCGGAATAGGCTGTTATGAGCGACTGTTTGTCTATGATACAGCATTAATGCTAATTTATGCCCATTTCTTTTTTACTTAGGCCTCGACAGAATGCCCTTGCTCATCAGCCTGTACGAATGTCCCACCACATTGCGATTTTCTTAGCTTACCGAAGACTATAGGCCACTAGTCGCCGAGTGACACACATCACTGACGTGGCGGCTTGAATGTGGCGGCATAGCTCGTCAAAGGGACCAAATTTCCGATCCTAGGGAATCCTCGGAACTATTGAGTTGGTGTCTCAAATGTCAAACAAGCTTGCAACTACTGCCAACAACAGAAACAGCAGCATCATCAACAGTAATACCGTGGCCAATGTCTATACTGCTGCTCGGTCACTTTCAACTACTCCTTCTCGCCCGTCGGTGATGACACGACACCTTTGTTGGCCACGTTCGCAATTGTACTGTTTTTGTCTTGCGCAAGCTGAAACCGAGAAAGGAATGATGACACAAGGGGGGCGATTTCGGCTGACGACATGCTGGGTTTCGGGAGGTTTGTGGTTCATGGCGGGACGCCGGTATGTGCGTGTGTCTTTGATTGGCGCCATAATTGATCCATGGAATTTCCAGAATGCGATGCACGTCGCCTAGCTGAGAGTCTCAGGTGGGCTGTACCCGACCGTCAAGATTAAAATGCTCAAGCCCAATGCTCACGCACGGCAAGGGGGGCCTAAGAATAGACGCTGTTATAAGACATGGCACTGTTCAGCCCGGCACATCGGAGCATCGGAGGGGGGACCGGGCCTCCGCCAGCAGGCCCGCGCAGAGAGAGCCCAGCGCCCTGAGGGAGGGGACCGTGATGGTGGCCGTCTGCAGTGACACAGCACACGGATATGGGTAGGCGCAAGGGGGCGGCTCCAGAACGTGGGCATGAACGCGGAAGGCGTAGAAGCAAATAGAATCCGAAAACAAAGTCTAGGAACTAAGCGAATCGGGGTTGGATTAATGCCAGTCCCTTGCCGATGTTGTTTGATTTGGGTTGGTCCCTTTTGTAGATTGTCATGTCATGTTGGATCGAGGCACTTGGACTAACTACATGCCTGGAAACTGAAAAGCACAAAAGCTACAACACGGCAATGACGCAACGCACGAGACTGATCGTCGTCGACAGCATAACCTGGTTTTAGTCCGGACGAAAAAAAAAAACATGCACAAAACAGAAAGTAGTGGTGGTTGCACCAGCAATCGACGGAATTGACAAGGTGGATGAGGTCAGGTAGTAGCGCAGATCATGATAGGGATTGACACCAGGGCCAAGGCAGGGTGACATGACAGCGGAAGCCGGTCTTTTGCATTGAGAGATGCAAATTAGCAGGCGACAGGGCCTTGATCGACGTGCAGCTCGGTTCAGGCAGAGCTTTCAAGGGCTTCAAGGGGCGGCCCAAAGCGAGAGAGGGAGGGCTGAAGCATGCTGTGCATGGCGTCAGGCCCGTTGCATAAAGAAGCTGGACCAAACCAGTATGACTCGCACCGGCGGCATAAAAGTTCCAGCCCCGAAATGGAACATTGCTAGGTATTACCGCTTGCGCGTGCACACACACACATGTACACACATACACATGGGCATACGCACGCGACAATTATGCTTCCGGAGGCGCCCTGCTCCCCATCGACAATCCCCCGAAAAGAGCCCAGCCCAGCCCAGCCCAGCCCAGTCAGTGCAGCCCGCGTTGGATCGATCAAGTTTCGCGGGAGTTTAACGGGCCAGGGAAAGGCTCGCGCTTGGGGGCTGGCTCGCAGTGGGACTTGGGCATTAGGGGGCCCCAGGTGGCGCGTGCCTCGTTTCTTTCTGAACGCATGGGGTTTGGCGGGCGTCCCCTCGGGAAATGGGAAATGGGTGGTAATCTTGGGCGAGATATGCCTTGGGCAATCAAGCTGCATGTCATATTCGGACGAGTCGATAGCGTACTGGCGCGGACGAGGACGGGCAAGGGGACGAGATGGAAGGGAGAGAGAGGCCTGCCTTGGTGGTGATTTGCTCGCCGGTCTCATCAAAGGGCAAATTAACATTGATGTCATCCACCCACACACCCCCCTCCTTCTCCTTTCTCCATTGGGCAGCCAGCGATGGACGAGAATGATGGTGATAGGCGCCGCCGAGGCCTCGTAGAAGAAAAAGTACCCCATCTTCCGGGATATAGAGAGGCCGGGGTGTCATGATGGACGGACCGACGACAGGTGACGGGCGAGCGCGTGTGAAAGGAAAAGGAAGGGAAGAGGAAAGGGTCCAAGGCCAATAAAGAGGGCACGTCAGATGACGGGAGCGGCCATGGCCGAACGGGGGCGGACCCTGCGAGGGAAACGAAACACACGTTCCCTTCTTGCTTCTATTTCGTTTTTTCCTTCTTTTTCATGCGAATCCCCTTCATAGCACCACCACCGTCCCGGAGCGGACAAAGGTGACGGTGGTCCGGACAAGGGAGATTGAGTGTCGATGGGGCCCAGAGAGGACGACTGGGGGTCAACAGCCGGCCTGGTCGACGCCGCTAAAACGATTGGACCATGTTCCCGTGGCACAGCACCTTTTTCCCTCGGGTTGATTGGGCGTTTTATTAGTACAGGAGCAGCAACGCATCGAGTATAGTGACGGCGCATTGTGTCGGGCAGGGGAGAGCGAGAGAGCGAGGAGGGGCCGCCTTTGTTGCGAGGAGCACGCGGGGATCCATGTGTTTTCCTTGGTGGTGCCTTGCAGGTCTTCCTTCTGTAAACTTCCTTTTTTCCTCCCCTGCGCATCAAGTAAAGAGCATCCACATGTTAATTGCAGCCACGGATTGCCGAGCCCGCTGAGCCCAACGCGCATGGCATGGAATCCTGAACCGAACGGGGGATATCCGAACTCATGACGAACAATCGCGTGCTTCGGTTTTTTTCCCTCTCTTTCTTTTTTTGTGTTTTGGGGGGTGGCCCCGATCATCCAGCCAAGGGTGAGATGCTGCACTTCCTTGGCCGACGTGGATCCCAGGGATTCCTTCTTTTAATTGATAGGCGCTTCCCTCTATAACAGCGAATGACTATGTAAAGAAAACAAACCCCCGTCATGGGAGAGAAAAGACATAGTCACCAAGAGCCCTGAGACAGACGCTGACCTCGACGTGCCACAACACACAAGCAACTGAACCCACGTCACTAAACGCTGGCTGCGCTGCATGACTCTCTCTGCAACACGCGAGCTGTTCATTGGGCCTGTCTGAGACTCGCGGTGGTGCCGGGCTGCTGGCTGGCATTTATTGAATAGTAAATTGACAATAATTCCACTTCGGGGTCCCCTTTTTTTATTCTAAAAAAGTTTTTCTGGTATTAATATACCGGTTCCTCCGTGAGGTACGCATCAGCAAATTAACTGGAGGGGAGGGGGGAGTCCAGCAATGGTTAAAATGGGATGAGATTGGGTACACTCAGGCCGTACACGTACTGTAGCCGTAGACGGACAGAGGGCAGCGCATTATTGGGTTGCTTTCTCGCTCTGCCCTGTTGACGCCACCCCTTGTGTGGTGTGGTGAACTGACCAAGCACAAGACAGGCACACCCGCACCCGCCAACCGCCACCCAACCCATCCCGTGGGGACCTGGTTGCTCGGAACTAAGCCTGCCCGGGCCAAAAGGGGCGCTGGCACGGAAGCCCGTCTGGTGCGCCGTCTCTTCTGAGGCCCTAGGCCGGGCAGCCAGCTGAGGTGGTGGTGGTGACCCTGGAAAAAAGAGGAGGAAGAAAAAAACCCAGTAGTTGAACAAAAGAGCGAATGTGCCGCCGCTGACTGCTTGCTACGTGGGCGGGCTCCTGGGCAAGGGCTCCACCAGGGGCGCAGACGACACACCCACAAGGGCCAGGGAGATGGACGCCGCCCCCGGGAGGGTCGCCAGCGGTGGGTACAGCGCGTGCAGTAGGTGCGTCTTAGTGCACCATGCTCCCCCGCCAGGTGGTGCACTGTACCTGGCCCGCTACATGTACATTACCCTGGGAGCTACCCGACTCTTTAAGAGACCTACAACCACCTCGCATCCGTCTCCTCTTGCCCTCCGCAACTTTGTCTCCCATCAACCCAACGACTTGCGACTTTGCGCCTGCTGCTTTTTTTCTTCATTCTATTCTTCTTTGATACCCCTCGAGCCAAAATTCGAAACAATGAGCATCGACACCATTGCCAATTCCACCATGAACCGCACCGACGAGGAGCTCGATGCCGACTGGCAGCCCAGCGGCCGCCGCCCGCAATCGTTTGTCTCTCCTCCCCAGCCCAGGCCGTCGACATGATCGCGACGCCGCTCTAGAAAAAAATAGACCAATGGACCGCAACAGAAACTAACCAGAAAATTTCTCAACAGTACCATTGCCCGCTCCTTCTCCCAGGAGCTCATGGATATTTTCCGCATCGACAACTCCATCAGCGACCTTGACCAGCAGGTCTCGGACAAGTACGTGCCTCTCCTGTCCCTCTTGCACTTTGGCCCCCCCGCTCTACTTCCTAGCCTTGCCTTGTCAGCCAGGGCCCCTTAACCCATCAGATCAGCGCCACCGCTCCCCTAAAGGGAAAAATGGCGCTTTTTCACCTGAAGGCTTGTTTTGAGCATGGCTAACGAGTGTCGAAAAAACAGGAAGCGATCTGTCAACAGAAACACGCAGGAGCTCGCCTCGCTCGAGCAGCGCCTCAGGGAGATGGAGGAGCGTCTACAGCGCAACAACGGCAGCAATGGCGCCAGCTTCAGCCGCGCCCCGCTCCCCCAGGTGCAGAAGCAGGAGCAGCTTCAGCCCCTCGACGCGGCCGCCAAAGAGGACCAGAAGGCCCGCTCACGCCCTGGAACTGCCCGCGCCACTCAGCAGGCCCCCTCTGCCGGCAACATGCCCCCTACTCCAGGCGGTAGCGAAGGTGAATGAGAATAAACCGCACCGACTTGAGTGATGCCCCTCACTAACTCTTGGCTGCTATCAAAGATGGAGACCACGAATAATTTGGCACATCCTCTTTTCTCGCCTTTATCATGATTCCCGACCTGCTCCCTTGCACCTGAGCATGGCACGGGACCGCTATTTGTTTTTCTTATCCGACTTATCAACGCACATGATCGACCTGAGCAACGGCGCATTTGTTAGTTAGACGATGAAATCCAGGCATTCCCCACCGCGTACCCGCCACACCGCCCTTCACCCTTCACCCTTCTACACCGCGCCGCACTGCATCTCCTTTGGCGGGCGCATTGCCTTGAAACTTGGGGCGCCCGAATCCACGACACATGTTCCCACCTCATCCACGGCCGACCTATCTTTTTTGGAATACGACTACTCTGCTGGACCGACACGGCCCTAGCTCGCCAACCCCGACTAGGCATCCCCGTGTTTCTTCCTTTTCCCCCTCGTCCATGCCAGGGTCGTCGACCTTTTAATCGTTTTGTTTCTGGAGCGCGCCATGAACTGCGGGAGCGCACGGGTCAATGAAATCCACCCCCTGGTCTCCTCCTCAAATACCCTTTTTTACATCACTCGTTGAACAATAAACCTGTTACCCCGGCGTTATAGAGGCAGCATATTTGCAATTTTCCCCCACTGCTCTTCCACTTCTCCCTCTCCATCTTTTTTCAATAAAACAGCCTGGTCGACTAATCGGCCCGCGTTACTCTCTTTCCAACCTCCCGGGCCTCTCCACCCCCAATTTACATAAGAAGGAACCCTTGTTTCATCCGCATGTCTTCTTCTGGGGGAATGACAAGTGCATCGGGAGACTAGGGGGGGTGGCATGTTACTTATTTTTGGGATGCAAGCTTTTTTTGTGAATGGAGGAATTGTTACTTGTCTTTTTTTGGAATAGATGTTGGGATGTTGATGTATGACGCATTGGCAAGGGGACGGACCAAGACTGGAATTGGTATGATGGATGGCATGGCGTGGGATATAGCCAGGAAATCGGGCAAGGAGTGTTATATACCATATCCAGCATCTGTGGTAAATGCATCCATGATTCCTTGAAATGTTTGTAAGGATCCGCCTGGTGAGGAACGTGCTTGCAACATGTCTCGAGTTTCCTTTCAGCTTCAGCCAGACGTGAGGTCGCATACGTACATGTAAGGGACTTTTTTTTTTTTTTTTTTTTTGGAATCTCTTGCTGCTAATTATCGCACTCTCACGCATTGACCATTACATCCTCCGCCCAAAACCGCACACGATGGCATTCATTAACATGATATAGTCGGGCAAACCCTCGCACAGCCTCGCACAACCTCAAACAAATTATTCGAACCCGTGCCACATCGCATACTTTTTAGTTCCGGCATCTTGCGGAGTCACCGCCGCCAGCCTCCCCCGTTATGTGTCGAGCTTCTTGTTGGCGAAGCCGACGCGGTGATTCTCAAGGTCAAACGCCACATAGAGCGCCTTGAGCATCATGTCGCCGAAAATGGTTACTTCGAGATCCTCAGCACTTTGCATGCCCCCCCAGCAGTACTCCGGGTCCTCATCAACAGGGCCATAGTTGAGGTAAGGGCCCGGGATGGTTAGTACGTGCCCGTTGATGTCGTCCTCGCTGGGCGGCAGTTTGAACATGAGGTCCGGCAGGCCTTCTGCCAGGTCGCAGGGAAAGGTGAAGGCATTGTCGAGGCGCGGATCTACGCGCATGCCGGGCACGTCGTACCAGTACATGCTAGCCAAGTTTGGCGGTAGGAAGACGAGCGTGGTGCCTGTGTCAATGGTGGCTTCGAAAGGGTGCCTGAACCACGCGAGGCGGGACCCAGACCAGGCTGTCAGTTCGAAGGTGACATCCCAGTGGGGGCTATGCGGGTTGGTCTCGAGCCACGTCAGGTTGTCGCTTGCGCGCGAGGCGTCGACGTGTCCGAAGTTGAAGGAGCCTGTGGCGTTGCGGCGGAGGTCCACGGAGAATACGGGGTTGTCAAGAAGCGGGCGCACCCGGTCCAGGAGCGACGCTGTCGGGGGTTCCACGTTGTTTTGAAGAGACTTTGCGAACCCCATGATGCCTGAGAGTTCGGTCTCACGTTCAAAGCGTGGAGCGATGGTTTGCGCCGACTGCACGGCGGCGTCGCGGAGCTCCAAGTCGCCGAAGCGGACCGTGTCGTGGTAAACGATGCCATCCGCGTGGGTTCCGTCCACTAAACGCAAGCCACCCCCAAGGTCAATTGGAAACTCTCGAATACGGCAGCAGTATGTGGGGAAAAACTTACTGTACTCGACGTACCAGGTGGAGTTGTCAATGCGGCGAGAAGAGTTGGAAGACTGAGGCTTGTATTGAGGTGCCCAGGGTCCGTCCTTGTTGGATCGATACAAGGTATCAGTGGATTGAACCCACCTACAGGGTTAGTAAAAGAGATGGAGTAAATCTTGACTCTTCTTACATGTCCGCAGAGCCAGTATCGAGGGCAATCTTGAGCGTCTGGGGAGGGCTCCCGATCTCGATGTCTGCAACATAAAGGTCGTCGGTCCCCAGTGGTCTCACGTCAACAATGCCATCTGGCAGATAAAGTTTAGTTGCGTCTGGACCACTACGTAGAAAGCAAGAAGAAATGCACATACCATCATTCAGAAGCGAGAATGTCGACAAGACGTGCTCCGAAATCCCCTTCTTGCCCCATTTCTGTCTTGCGGCCACCCAATCTCGGACAAAGTTGGGCTTGGAGTTTGGTGTTTTACTCACAGCAAGAGAGAAGGTGGAAGGACGGCTTGGCGAGGATTTTGGCGGCGGGAAGTCTGGAGGAAGAGCCATAGCCCTAGCCAAGCTGATACACAGCGAGGCGAGAAGGATGAGACTTCTCATGGTTGCGTACATTTGGTTGACGTCTCAGTGTTGAAGTTAGGGTACGGCCAGTACCGAAAATCAGGGAACGAAGCAAACAAGAAACGAGCGTGACGAGGAAAATTGCTGTTGGGGTAGCGAGAAGAATGGAAATAGGTAGGCGGATAAGGAACCCCAATGCCCCTGGCAGCCGTCAATCACTGATGAGGCAGCTGTTGTCGAGTGCTAGCGAGTGCCAACCCAATAGACCACACAGAATTGAGCCAATTTGGTTCAACCAGGTTAGATAGATAACTTGAATGTGCCTCTCCAGGTGTTCTTGCTGGCTTTGTGTGAGGGGGCAGGAGGAAGATTCTCGAGTCTTTTTATAAACACGCCTTCATCTCCATCCAACAAGTGGCCTACACCTAGATGTGTCTTTTGTCACACAACATCTATTTCCGCCGTCCAAATTAGACGAAAGAGAAAGAAGAGACATGTTGGATGCAACCTGCAACCTCCTTCGTCCTGACCCTATCCTGTGGCTCCTTTGCACAAACCGCAGCACGACACGACACGCAACACCGCTCGTGCAACCAGTCCCCTCGAACCTCTTCCCCTCTTTCTCTCTCTGGAGCCAGGCCTCAGATTATCCTAGTAGAAGCGAGCAACACTGACTCACCCAGCCCGCTGCCCCGGCAAGCAGCGCAACGGACGCTTCCGGGATGCCCTACCGCCCTCGTGTGACGCGGAGCAAACAGATTGCTTGAAGCAAACTCCCATGCAACCTGACCTCCCCGATACTGAGAAACCCCTTTGCACTGTAGCCTTGTCCTCTTCGTTCAGAAGTTGGAGCCTGAGGCCCAGCAGGTGGCTTTGCTCCCCTTTGGGCACACCCAAGTGCGCTCAAGAGTAGCGAGCGATAAATGAGGCAGATACGATGAATATGACAAAGACTCACTAGTAAAAAGAAAGATTGGCTTGTATTATTTTACCTATTCTATTCCGTGTGCTCGTGGCAGAGAGGGAGACACTGGCGACGCTGCGAAGCCCATCCGCACGCCTTCCGAACCTAGCCGTGACTGGGGAGGACAGACTGAAAAGAACACGCAAACAAACTCGACATTTTGAATGCTTCATCTACCACTTGTACCGAGCGAGTACGGAATATTCAAACGCAGCAAGCGCAGGTACGAGTACCATGCCATGACGATTTGCAGTTGAACTGGGACACTAGGTGGTCAAATAGACAGGAGACACCCGAGAAGCGAGAGCGCAGACCCAAACGTCAACGGCGTGAGACGGCGTCATTGCGGAATGAAATAGCCATGGAGCAAGCCAAAGTTTGCAAGGCTTCGTCATCGTCATGCTTTGTGGTGCCGTCATTCCGTTGAGAGCATTCGCACGCGACGCACAAGGTCACTTTATACGGGCTATACGGAGAGGACGGGATCACGTCATGTTTGCGGCTTCACTGAACGCGTATGCTCTTGTAACGAGGTGAGATGTATCATCATCCGACTCTATCCGTGTCATTTTCACATTGCCGTGTGGTCTATTCTTACACGACCCGGTATCAATATCAACAAAATGTCCCTCTTTTATGCCCCCTCGCAAATCATGAATGACAAAAAATTGGACTCCGTCTATAGCTCATCGTGAGGTGGCTGCTTCTCACCACCCTTCTCCGTCTTCTTCTGGTTCTCCTTCAGTCGCTGGAGTAGCTGCTCGAGCTCCTCCTGGGTGGGACCCTGGCCATCCTGGTTCTTGAGCTGCTCCTTGAGGAAGTCCTCGGCGTTGAACTCCATAGTCTCCTGCGAAGGTTTGGCGCTCGACGTCTGGCTCTTCTTGGCCTTCTTCTCAGCCTTCTTGGCCTTCTTGGACTCCTTCTCCACCTTCTTTGCGCCCTTCATGGCAAGCGAGATGCCGGCCTGTTCTAGCTTGCGAGTCTTAACCTCCAGGTCCTTGATACGCAGAACAGGATCATCAGTAGGGCCAAGGGCAGACTGCTTAGGCTTCAAGTTCTTGAACCATTTTAGAGTAGACTCATAAAGATCAGAAACCTCTGACAGCTCCTCAAGCGTATACAGGGGAGGAACTGGTCCCTTCTCTCGAATGGCATCCTCTATCTTGCGTGCATTGTCTGAGCTGTCGTCGTCCTCGAGTCCGTCGAAATCGCCCTTTGGAGTCTCAGCAGCAGCCTTGGTGGAGCTGCTGGATGAGGCAGAGGGAGACTCCGAGGCAGACTTCTGCCAAGCATCGTGCTCGGCGATCTGCTTCTTAAGCTGGGTGATAAATGTCTCAGTTTGGGTGAGGACAGTCTCCAACTGGCTGATGAGACCAGGCCGCTTCTCGGCCTCTGCAATTCGCTTCTGGGCAGGCTTGACAAGATCCTCAAGGCTCTTGATCTTAGCCTTGAGGACGTCTAGGGTGGCCTCAGCTCCGCCATCGTAGAGCCATTCGCTGATTTCACCAGATAGTTCGGACAGCTTGGCCCGAACCTTGTCGGTGGTAACCTTGATAAACTCATCGTCATCAAGAAGATCTCTAACCTTGTATGTGTAAGCCTCGAGTTGGTTCAGGGCCTCCTCTCTCTGGAAACGAGCTTTGTCAGAAGCGGCGAATGCCTTCAGGCGATCCTTGGACTTGGCGAGCTCTTGCTTGGTAAGCTCGGGAACACCAAGATTTTCGATAGTGATCTGGACAGGAATAGAGACAACTTCCTTCTTCTTCTCGGCCTTGGCATCAGCTTTGGCATCAGCAGATTCAGAAGCTGCTGGCTCGGCATCAGTGGCAGTGGAGGACTCAGTAGACTCAGAAGCGGAAGAGCTCTTGGAGGCATCTTCCTTCATAACTTCCTCGGAGCCTTCGGTCTCCTCTCCAAGGGGCTTCTGGTCCTTCTGATCCTTGTCCTTCTTTCCAAAGCCAAAGAGGTTCTTGACGCCACCGACAAAACCCTCATCAGCAGCATCGGCCATGCACTCGACAAGAGCCTTGGTGATTCGGAATTCACCATTGTCAGAGCCCAGTTCGACGGCAATCTTGAATTTGATATCCGATTCAACGCAAGAAGGGTACTTCTCCTTGATGCTGGCCACGGTGGCAGTCAGGTTCTTGGTGGCAAATGTCTTGACATCCCTCTCGTCAGATCCAACTTGTTGGTAGACGGAAGCAGAAAAGTCCTCCTTGTCGCTGAAGGCGAGAACCTTGGCCACGCCCTGGGGAGAAATGGGACCCCACAAACGTTGGTGTTCCTCCTGGTCGTTGACAGTACGCTTCAGCCCGCTAGGGTAGAAAGCGCCCTCTGAAATACGAATGTCCTTGACTCGGAAGCTGGGGCTGAGCTCAGCGGCACGGAAGCCGGCTCCAAACACGGCGGCTTCGTCAGAGTTGACGTTGGATCGAAGCTTGTCAGTGGAGCCAACGATGTTCTCCAGGGCCTTCTGCACAAACGGAGTTCGCGTAGCGCCACCGTGGAGGATAAGAGAGTCGAGGTCGGCAATGTCGAGGCCGGCCATCTTGAGGGCGTCCTTGATAGCGACACCCATTCTTTCGATGTGTCCCGCAGCCATCTCCTCAAACTCAGTTCGTGAGATCTTGTACTTGAAATCAACATCCTCGTAGAAACCCTCAAAGCTGGCGCCGGTGTTCTGGTTAGCGCTCAGGACGTGGCGAACCTTTTCGACCTGGTTGGTGAGCTTGGCAATGGCACGGCCGTGGGCCTTGACGCCCTCGGCAGTAGCAGAAACCTTCTCAGCTCCCTTGGACTCGACAAACTGCTTGACCATGTCGTCAAGAATGAGGTTGTTGAGGGAGTCTCCGCCAAGGGTTCGGTCCCAGCCAGCTCCGAGAACCTGGACCTCTTGGACAGTCTTGTTAAACTTGCCAATGTCCTTGACCGATTGACTCTGGAACTTCATGACGGTGGCCTTGGTAGAGCCGGCACCCATGTCAAAGACCAGGTGGTACTCGGGCTTGGCTCCCTCGTTGATGTTGGGGAACTGTCGGCTCGTGGCGTAGTTGAGACCGACGGCGAGACCGTCGCTAATCAGGCTGAGGACCTTAAGACCAGCGAGATCAGCGGCGGTCTGGATGGCTCGCCTCTCATCGGTAGTGTAGAAAGGAGGAACCGTAATGACAATTGAGCGGACTGAAGAACCATCACCAGCCGCCGATTCGGCGTTCTTCTGAATGCTCTGAAGCTCCATGGCGAGGAGTTCCTCGACCATCCATGCCTCTTCCTCAGCTGTGAAGGCCTTGCTCTTGAATGCAGCGGTGCCTCGAACGGGGTGAGCCTGCAATTGCAGGGCAGGGTGTCGAGCGGCGTACTCTTGCACGATCGAACTGTCGGTGGGGAGGCCAAGGACGGTCTTCAGGTTGGGGTAGACTTCGCCGGGGAATCGGGCGCTCAGAGCAATGGCATCGGCGCCATAGGCCCTCTCGGGGTATTCTCCGGTCTTGGGTTCATTTCGGGAAGGCTTGAAGACAATTGCTGAGGTTTCCTTTCGTCGGGAGTCCTTGGTCAGGACAATGTCGAGAGGAATACCAGGCTTGACGAGGGCGGCCTTGATGTACTCGGTTCCCAGGTCCACGCCCAAGACAGCGGCGACAGCAAAAACATTGGATGCGAAGAAGAAGACGGCTCCAAGGAGCGTCATCAATGGCGACACGCGAAATGTGGCCATGGTTGGTGGGGTTGCGCTCGCTCAGCGCAACCAGCTAATGAGGGGGGGGACTGTATGTGAGAGGTGCACCGCCGCCCTGAGCTATGACGGTTAGAATTGATGAAGACGTTGGAACGCCCAAAAAGACTGTGGGAGAAGGGAAAGTAAAGTAGGGAGGGAAATCCGAGTCCCGAAGCCCAAGTTACGCGAGGCCAGAAAAAAGAGAGGTTGAGGTGGCCTCAATTTCTCCGATGGGTAGTTGAGTCGGTGCAGCAAGAAGCCACGAAACGGTTAAGCTTGAGTGCCCGTCCAGCCACTCAGCAAAGAGGACAAATTGGTACAAAAACGCTGTGACGTTCTCGCTGCAAGGCTGAGGGGTTCTCCGGTGCCGATAAGCTCTGTGGAGCTTGCTCATTGGTACGATAAGAAATAGGCGGGGCGCTGAGCCACAGTTTTGGCCTGTGTCCACGTTCCCTTGACAAATAATCAGGGTCTTGAAGTGCCCCGTGTTTCTTGATCTTCATGATATTTGGTCATGCGGATGACATGCCGCCGAGGACCCAAACAAGACCATCTTCCGTGTTATGATACGCCCTACTTGGCCCTATGCCGCAACTTTACTGTCCATTGCGTGACGATTCTAGGTGTGCACCTGTTCAACGAACAACCTTTTCCCATTAAGTGGCCACATGATTTGACACAATAAACTTCGCCACATGACGAGAATAACATCTCAACAATCAAAATAAACATTTATTTTCAGTTCAATAATTACAACCATTGATCATTTATCTGAAGTGATTTCTGCCCTTGTGTACCCTTGTGGCACATGGTTTGAATGTATAGCTTACTCACCAGGGATGTTGTTTATCTGCGTGCAAGATATTGAGACATCGGAGCTTGACCCGGTTGTTCACTTCAACACTTCTTCTGTAAGCGGTATTCAAAACCCGTTCATGTACTTGGGCAGCAATCGATCCGGAGAATATTGCCATCGGCTTCATAGGGAAAATAAAGGACAGGCTGCGAGTTTTCTTTGGTAGCTGGTAGCATCCTTGGTCAATTCCATCAACGTGCTCTGGATCTTGTCATGAACCATCCACAGCCCTACCGCATATCAGAACCCCTCTTAGTCGCCAGTGTCAACCTCAAGGTCAAGCTGCACCCCGTTGCTGACTCCGTAGTCTTCCAAGCTCAACTGGTCTTTGAATGGTCGCTCGCCTTGGCGCTTGAGCAGAATCTCGTGTGCTTCACGACCAATGCGGGCGGCGACCATGATCTTGAACTCTTTGATCCGGTCAGAGGCATAACAGGGAATCGCAGCTTTGGTTCCTAATCGATCATTGACATGGACAATAATCATTTCTTCGCCACCCGCAGGTGCGGCTGGGGGGGGAGCAGGCTTGGCCTCCTTCTTGGGCTTGCTGGATTCGGCATCGTCTCGGTCACGATCACGACGGCGAGGCGATCGTGAGCGTCGGCGATAGGGCCTGTCGTCACGACGTCGGTCATCGTTTCCACGGCGTTCATCCTTCCATTTGAAACCGCCTCTTCCTCTAGGCCGCCTATCACGATCGCGGTCACGGTCGCGGTCGCGGTCTCTGTCCCTGGGTCTGTCAAAATCCCGATCTCTGCGTCGGTCTCTATCGCTGCCTCTGTAGTTGTCGCGGCCAGAACCTCTGTTTCTGTCCTGTCCGTAGGGTCGATCTCGGTCCCGATCAGATCTGTCGTCGCGTCTGTGGGAATCGCGGTCTCGGTTGTCGCTCTTGTCGCCGCGTCGATCAATCTCACCCTCGTCCTTATCCCGCGAGTCTCCCTTTGGAGAGTCGCGATCGCGACGGGGAGACGCCGACTGATCTGCCATGGCGCCACGTAGGGAGCGTCTGCGCAAGGAACAAAAACAATGATGGAGAGGATTGGGTTTCGCTAAAGTTGCAAGTTACGAAAGACAAGCCTCCAGGCAAATGAGCGGGGCCGAAAACCAGCCAACCAATTAAATGCGACCAGAAGCTCTCCACATTTTCGCAGATCTCTTGGAGCAGCGTCACTTTTAGCTTTGCCTATCGCCTATCGAGCCGAGCATCAGCCCTACATTATCAACTTCTTGTCAATCGAATGCCGCCATTTGCAGGCTTCGGGCCATGAAAGCAATAGTGCATTGAAGGTACGAAAGTTAGACGTCATCAAGCCTTGGTACATTCCTCACCGCTGATTCTCACTTTTTCAATGACTCGTTGTTAGCAAGGCGATACAGACTACCTCTTAAGGCATGTGATCACGCGAATCAAACTTAATGGAACAGAGAGGTTTGGCATCACCATACCGGCAGAACACTCTGCCCCTGGTGGGTATTATTTCACAGTTCTTTTCTGTATACCCCTTACCGCATCTGGTTCCCCCACAAAGGACCTTCCATTGTTACAAGATTAAGCAGAACTCCCCCCGACCCCTTCGCCGGACATAATCCGAGTCCCAAAATTCAGCAAGCCCAAATGCAAAGTCCCAAACCAACCGTCCCTCAGTTTCTTCTGAGCAGATCCGTGACTTGTAAACGCCGTCATTTCATGGTACACAGTCCTCAAAGGGAGATGCGAGGAGAATAGTGGGTTACGAGCCCACCTATGGGATGCCATTCAAGAGCCTTACGACTCCTCAGTGCGGCGAGGACGGGGAGGGCCACCTGAGCCACGGTTGCCACGACCACGACCACGTCCGTCACCACGGAAGCCTCCTCGGCCACGGCCGCGGCCGCGGTGGTTGCCACCCTCACGGGGCTTGTTTCGCTGGACCTGGTGGAATCCATCGTTGGCCTCGGTAGGGGCAGAGGTAGTCTGAAAATATGGTTAGCTGGAATTGGTTTATACGGATGTGAATGCGCCCAACTTACCTCGGTGGTTTGCTCGGGGTGGTCATCGGCCCAAGACTGGTTGTTTGTGCCGGTGGGAGTGGCAGCCTCGGTCTCGGCCTTGACATCAACCCACTCTTGCGACATGGAAAGCTCAGTGTTGTTGGAGTTATCCCAGTGGCTCTCGGCGACGGCATTAGCAGCCTCGTCAGCTACGCTAGCGTTGGAGAGGCCGTTGGAAGCCGGCTCAGCTGCAGGGCCGTTGGAGACAGCAGACTCTTCAGCCTCAATCTCAGTAGCAGTGGCGTTTGCGATGGTGGGGTCAGTGACAGCCTCAGTCTGACCTTCTTCGTAGTACGGAGCCTTGTACTCCTGTGCAAGTGTCTTGACGGTCGAGTCTGAATACGATTAGCTTTCATCATACCAAGTCATACAGTTAAAAAGAAGCGTACAGTTGGTTTGGAGCTGCTCGCCGGGAACGCTGATAACCTGGTCATCGGTTCCATTGACAAGCTTCAGCATGGACTGCACAGCACCATCATCACCAGAGTAAATGGCGAGAAGCACGCCTTCGATAGCTTGGCTCTCATCAGACTCGGGGTCCTTGGCCTCCTCGCGGCGGTATGCGGCAAGTCGCAGAAATTGCGACAGGACCAAGAGGTTATCCTTCAAGGACTTCTCAGCCTCCTGCTTAACCTCGCTGACAGCATCGGCCTTAGCCTTCTCCAGGTTCTTCTCCCACTCAGCCTTGTCGGCAGCTGCACGTGTGCGGTACTGCTCCTCAACCTTCTGGTATTGGGCAAGCTGCTCCTCGTACTGGACGAGCTGAGCTTGGAGAGCGGGCTTCTTGAGAATCTGGGCCTTTTGATCGGTATTGATGATTTTGGCATCGACCAGTTCCTCGAGGGATTTGCCAGCGTGCTGGCTCAGAAGGGCATCGGTTTTAGAGGCGTTGGTCTGGCCACGGTTATTAGCGGGATGTGTCAGGCGTTGGGCAGTGGGCAGTGGGGGTGGTGCGACTCACAATCTTCTTGTTCACGTTTCGAATGTTCCTTTTTCAGACTGTCAGCACGTGTAATTCGTAGGCGTAAGTAGCTGTAACATGGGATGACGTACTTCTGGAGCTCCTTGATGAAAGGGTTCTCGGAGTCGTCGCCGGCCTTGTCAGCGGCGGAAGCGACGCTGGGGGCGGGGGAATCGGTTCGCTCAATAGCCCTGGCAGCGGCCTTCTTCTTCGCCGACTTAGATGGGGGCTGGACAGCAGGTGCAGCCATTTCGGAGGTTGTGTTGAGTGTGACTCGGGAAGATGTGATGTAGCTGAATGGAATCTCGTGCTCGAGGTTGCGCGAGAGAGAGTGACGGCACCACGAATCGACGATGGGTGGTGGTGAGGTGGCGAATGTGGGAGGAGAGTAGGACAGGAGGTGTCACCAGCAAGGTTAAAAGGATTAAGAAAGTAGCGTTGAGGTAAACTGGGGGTCGGGGAGAGATTGCTTGAAGTACGGAGACAAAAAGAGGAGTAAGAAGAAGAGGGTCAAGTATTGAACGAGGAGGAGGAGGAGGAGGAGGCAACTGTCGCAGGTGGTGGTGGCACCAAGCTCGTCCGTCGCTGGGGCATTGCTTTTCAGAGGGCTCCAGGTGCTGTAACCCCATGTCCGCAAGGCTCCGATTGCACTGGGGCGCCTGGCAACCCCTGCATGGCCCAGTCAGTTCTTCTAGAACCAGGAGGAAGATTTCAGGACTTGACAGCTGGCAACAGCTCTGTTTGGGCCTATGGCGTTGGATTTCTACTCTAGCGACTGACTCAATGATTCACTGACAGTGCACAATCGCCCATTGAGACGCAATGCGTTGTTTGCCTGGGCTAACGACGCTTTCCGTGTTTTTGTTTGCTGCATGCACTTCGGCGACAGCTGTCATCAGCTCAAAGGAAACGGGAGCGTTCCCCGTCCGGACGCAAATAACTTAGCCCCACCATCCCGCCAGCTCTCTAGGCGTTTAGGTATTCCTGCGCGTGCGTGGATGCCATGGTCTCGTGCGCGAGCCGTGGCGCCGTCAGGGCCTAGCACCTAGCTGTAGTCGCTCCAGCTGCCTAGCTACACATTTAAGACCCCCTGGATTGTCCCATCTATTGACCCCATTTCATGACTCGGCATCGCCGAGTGCCTCAAGTGTCGCAATGACATCTATTTTCTCCCCCAGTGTTTCAATCGCCACCCTTGTATTTGGTTTTCCATCCCATGTGTGCAAAAGGCGCCTTGTAGTATATTGGATGATAGGGGATTGTCTTGTCGCTCAATAATTGCTTGCGCGTGGTTGTCGGTTATGCGCAAATTCGAATAGGTCACGACGGAAAGTTGGAATCATGGCCGCGGCCTCTTCGTTCATCGTCCTCGCATTCATCCTTTGAATTTCGCTAGAGTATCCTACAGGTTGAAAGAGTCAGATTTAGCTAGACAGCAAACGAAACTTGGATTGAAACATACCCTCGTCACCTTTTTCACGCTGCGCGCTGATAACCCTCGTTCGCCTGATTTTTTCGAGTGAATGGCGGCTTCCTTGACCAGTCTGAACAAATGTTAGCTTGTGATCGCACACGATTCCACCGCGTTTTCATCATACGTCTCCATGAACAGCACGTAGTTCAGGAAAATCTACCACATCAGGTGTCAGCATCGCGTAAATGAGGCAACGAACAAGGGTTGGCGCAAATGGGGCTGACCGTCACATCAGCATTCTTCTTGAGACCATGGTCAGAATGCGCTTTAATAATCTTCTTGACAGTCGCCTTGGGGTACGGCTTTCTACCGAGCGCCATAGTGTCGAATTGCTGGCCGTGTCGAGGGTGATGGTGGTGATGCTTGGTTGGCCCCGCGGATGGTTGTTGACAAGGCGCGTCCTCAGCCTGATGCTCTGACCTCACCAGGCTTCTTAATGTGGGGAAGGCCAATCGGCAGGGGCCGAGGCAGAGGTACGTACTGCCAAGCCAACATCCATCCGTACTTCATTCAACAGGTAAGTTGAGCAAAACACGCAAATATAATCTTGAAAGAGCCAAATAGTGAGCGAAATTATATAATAAAGTTATAGATAGCTCAGATTTATTTTATTTCACACATATTCTTTATTGACACTGACTTACAGTCGTTTTCACGGCAGATTGGAGTCCAGAAGGCGGGGTACACAGTGTATGATGGATTATCGGAGTATTTGCACTGTAGCCCACCTTTGGACTCTCAAGCTTGGTGGGATTGAAGCCGCCTCAGAGCCATCACCACATAAAATTCGACTCAACGGCCACGCCAGCCACAGTCGCCCATCATGG
The DNA here is from genome assembly GCA_002179835.1 of Calonectria leucothoes. NCBI lineage: Eukaryota > Fungi > Ascomycota > Sordariomycetes > Hypocreales > Nectriaceae > Calonectria > Calonectria leucothoes. Next base: position 130,292 of record NAJI01000003.1, read on the forward strand.
CTTCTATTATGCAGCGTCGAATGGTGAGTTGACGCCTGGAAATCACAAACCAGCCTCTCGCTCACACAGTTTGCAGCTGTCCAAGGCCGACGAGGAGGCAGCCGAGGAAGTGGAGGTGCGACGAGAGGATCAGGACAAGATCAACCGATTCAGCCGACTGCACCAGCGAGAGCTTGCTTTGGAGGAGGAGGTCAGCGGAAAGAATGCAAGTTTACGTCTGCTGGCTACCCTGGGCCGAGCGCTGACCATATCCGGCAGAAAGAAAAGGAGGAACTTGAGGACCTGAGCACTGAACTCGAGCTCGCCGACGAAGACGAAAAGATCCAGTACGACAGCTCCCCCTCCCCCCGACGGCGGTGACGCGAAATATCAGAGCACCCGGCTGACAAATGAAAAACTACGCGTTTAGGTACAAGATCGGAGACGCCTTCTTCCACATCCCCTTGGAACAGGCGCAGGAAATGCTCCAAGAGGCTACCGAGAAACTGGAGGAGGAAACGACGGCATTGGAAGAGAAGCTGTCTACAATCCGCGAAGACATGACCAAGCTCAAGGTCGAGCTGTATGCCAGATTCGGAAAGCAAATCAACCTAGAAACCTGAATCATTTGAGTTTGTTGCGCAATCACGGCCACTCGCCGGCAGAAGACTTTTCCCCCGAACGCTGTGGATGAACGCCTTGCGGCGTCATCCTAGCTCGTGACGCCGCCGTTTTCGGTTCGGTCCTCACATCGGATCCGATGCATGTCCTCAAGATGTGCGGACATGCATTCCTTAGCCATGCATAACCATTCTGCAACAATGCAACACCATCACCCCCCTTGTCCACACCCAATTCATCCTGAGTCTCAGTGCAGCGATCCTTCCAGAGAGGGCCTCCAAGAGGGGCCTCATCTTGGCAAGAATGATGCATATCGAAAAGTCGACTGCCATCCCAATCACGGTTGCCATCCTCAACCCCCCAGTCCCTGCCGCGGTATTATTAATGTAGCAGCCAACGGTTTGAGGGGCCGATTCAGATCCGATGTTGCTCCGATGTAACCGGTGTGACTCCCGGAGCGATCGCCGGGTAACATCGCCCTTGACATAACATTTGGGCTGCCTTCTTGATCTCATGCCCACGGCATACCGCAAAACCCCCCGGTCAAGTTTGTCGGGTTAGACCAGTTTGCCCCGGCTTAGGAGACGGGACTGACCAATGGTGGCCCCCAACGGCCCTATCTGAGCGGGGTTTACACGCCCTTTGCTTAATCCCGAAGCCATCACTATCGGTTATACAGATGGCGTCGACATTGGCGTGGATGAGCGGTCCACTTCTTGCCCCCCCATCCAGAACTGGCAATTGCTAGGGGGGGGGGGAGAAGAAGATGCTTTGGCGCTGTCCCTATGACCCAAAGATGTGTGCGCTGACAATTACTTTTTTGCTCCTTGTGGCTTTTTTCTTCTGCTTCTCCTCCTCCTCCTCCTGTGCCAATTCTCTTCGTGAATGATTCTCATGATTCCCCCTCTTGTGAATATCGCCCAGTCAAGATGCCGAGTAGCGAATCCAGTGGTACTATTCGGGAACCGTCCCCGTACCGTAAGTTGGACCTCGGCTTCGTTGGTCCCCCTCCAATCTCGCGGGGCTCAAAAAAAAACAAATTTCACACTTGCTTACAGTTTCTCAAGGTGGACGAAGAAGAAGTAGTTCCGTCACGGACCGAATCACTCGTCTAGACGAGATTGATGCTCAAGAACGCTATGAAGAAGAAGCTGCAGACCGTGGCATTGGTGCTCTTCACCACATTCGCTCCCGAACAAGGAGTCGTACCAACGAAGTTCTAGTCAATTGGGAACCAAACGATGCAGAGAACCCGTACAACTGGTCAACTGTAAGCATACCAAGATGCCAGCTGCCGCTTATTCCCTTGAACATGTTCAGCCTGCATGTGGGGAAAAAAAAAGAAAGGCTGACATGGATGATCTCTTGTAGAAAAGGAAGCTGCTGGTGGTGCTATATACCTGCATCCTGGTCATTAATTCAACCATGGGCTCTGCCCTACCAAGCATGGCCATCCCCAAGATTGTCGCCCACTTCGGGGTTACTTCCGAGGAACAGAGAGTGCTTCCCATCTCGGTGTACCTCATCGGCTACGTGTTTGGCCCAATCATATGGGGCCCGCTGAGCGAGCACTTCGGCCGGCGAGACCTCACCTTTGTCACCTTCTTCCTGTTCGCCATCTTCACAATGGCATGCGCCGTGGCACAGTCGTGGCCCTCGTTTCTTGTTTTCCGCTTCTTCACCGGCGTGTTTGCGAGCTCGCCAATTGCCATTGTTGCAGGTGTCCTGGCGGATATATACGGCGAACCAACTACGCGCGGGAGGGCGTTTGCCCTCTTCATGGTGGTAAGTGCTGACTTTGTGTGACACAAGGCTTAATTTGCTAGGTAGGGTTGAGTTGAAGAGCACACTCTTCTGCGAGTGGATCTTGCAACTGTCTGCTGCAGGCTAAATCATGCACCACCTTCAATTGATGTTGACGGAACACGCTTGTCCATCTAGAGTGCTTATTGGAGTGTGCTCTCTGTACTCAACCCACCGGGCTGCATGTGGCTTGCTTTTCTCTTTCCTGCATGAAGATGAAGATGCTGATCTCACTTCCCAGGCCACTACTTTCGGTCCCATCCTGTCGCCAATTGTCTCTGGCTTCGCCTCGGAGACTATTGGCTGGCGCTGGTGCTTCTGGATTGCCCTTATACTCGCGGGCGCCACCATTTTCATGACGCCGTTCTTCCCCGAGACGTACGGCCCGATCCTGCTCTCGCGGCGAGCCAAGAAGATGCGCAAGGCCGACCCGAGCTCCCGAGCGATTGCGCCGCGCGACCTCGAGGAGACGGACCTGAACCAGCTGCTGACGGTGGTGCTGACGCGGCCGCTGCGGATGATCTTCTTCGAGCCCATCGTCACGACGACGTGCGCGTACCTCTCGCTCGTCTACTCCATCTTCTACATGTCGTTCCAGGCCTTCCCCATCATCTTCCAGGACGTCTACGGCCTCTCGCCGGGCGTCACGGGCCTCGCGTACCTGCCCATCGCGGGCGGCGCATGCCTCACGTTCCCCATCTTCTACTGGTGGGACACGACGCTGCTCCGCGCCCAGGCCAACAAGGCGGCCTGGGTCAAGCGCGAGGAGTACCGCCGGCTCCCGCTCGCCTGCGTGGGCGGCCCTCTCTTCGTCGTCTCCCTCTTCTGGCTCGGCTGGTCGGCCAAGTCGTCCGTCTCCTTCGTCGCCCCCATGCTCGCCGGCATCCCCTTCGGCATGGGCTTCCTCCTCATCTTCATGGCCCTGCTCAACTACCTCACAGATGCCTACGAGATCTTTGCCGCATCCGCCAACGCCGCCACCTCCACCTGCCGCTCCCTCTTCGCCGTCGTCCTGCCCCTCGCCACCACCCACATGTTCGACCGCCTCGGCGTCGCCGGCGCCTGCTCGCTCCTCGGCGGCCTCAGCGCCCTCATGTGCTTCATCCCCTTCATCTTCATCTGGAAGGGCCCCAGCATCCGCAGACGCTCTCCCTTCTGCGTCGCCCTGCGCGAGCGCAAGGAGGAGATGCTGCGCAAGGCCGAGGAGGACAAGGCCAGGCGGGAACGCGCTGAGCTGCGGGAAAAGGAGGACGACGTCTAAAACAGGACCCCCTCTCGCCCTGTTCTCAAAAGAACATTTCGACGTTTCGCCCATCGTCCTCTTCCCAAGCCCTGTTGCCGCGTGGACCAACCACGAAATCAGATTGTCCAGAAGGTTTGATGAACCAACCCCCTTTTCCCCTTTTCCCCCCTTGTGCCATGACGAGTTGATGCTTCTCAAAATTGGACTAATGACTACGTGAGCATGATTGAATGGAGGAGATGAACAACTAAAATTAGTGCAGTCTAAAATAAATAATAATTATAGATTATTGACACGCCTTTTTTTTTCTCTTTATACAAGCAGGCATTCGAATTGAGTAACAAAAACCATACTTGAACTGCAATAGTCGCTTCAATGACAAGAACCTAGCGTTATCATTGAGAATCTCGACCGCCTTCCACCATCGCCTCACCCAGTCTTTTCCCTACTAGCCCATGAATAAAGACCTCTCTGATCATGGCATAGCCATAAATTTAATTGAGTGACGAACAATTTCGCTCAAAGACGGAATTAATCACCCAGAACAAAAGACGATCAGCTGTATAGGTAGCAATACTGGAAATAAACCCAGAAAGCGTAAGAAAGGCTGCCTATATCTATCTACCATGGGATTGATTCCTCCTCGGCAGTGTACGATAATCTCTATTGACAGTATCGTTCAATTCCTCCACTTATTTAGAATCCCCAATTAGAACTCCAACTTCTGTTTGCAATAACCCACTCATAACAACATTTTTTAGTCAATTAGTAGGCTTCTAATTCTAGTCGTATAGAAAACTTCTTGGCACATGTCTTGATTGAATCAAAGCTTCGGTATGGAAGCCTCAACCCAAAGTTTATGAGTGCGTAATAGCGGAATATTTATCGTTAGAGTCATAGTTAGCAGCGAAACTGTTGCTCTCGATTGAACCAACGTATGAAGACTTTTCACACTGTTGAGCATCAATATCGAGGGATAGGTGGCTTCGGGGCGTGACAAATACATCTGTCAAGATTTCGCTTCCCTGAACCAAGCTTCTTGGGCGGCTTTCTGGCAGAATAATCGGTTCTAGAGCCTGTGATGTTGAAAACAGCTCGTTATTGTCAGTGGCAGCAGCTTGAGTACTAAACATCGATACCCGGTCCCTTAAGCAATGTAACGACTTTGACCTCATTAGGTGCTTTTCAGTCGGAAAGCGTGGTCCCATAGCTTTCAGCTCACCGACTTGCGTCTTTGGAACATTGAGTACTTCATATCTCGGCACAATCGGAACAATATCCAGCTGTGGATATTCCAGGGACTTTGTCCTTCGTGGGCTACCTCGTCGTGTCCAAAAAGGCAATGTAACCTCGCCATCCACCTCATTAGATGGGAGAAACCAGGTAGCCTCTGACCCAGCGGCTTTCCTAAGCCCGATAGACCGGGATCGAGCGAGTCCTTTCCCGTATACATCTCTTTTTAAAAGAACTGCGCTAGTAGCCCATGTGGCATCGCCATCAGATGTGTTTTTACCTCCTGTGAATTCTTTGGGCTTCTCGAGGGGCTCGCGCTTCGTTCTTTCTCCTCGCGTATCAGACCAGGTCTGTGATGGTTTCATCAATTCGGTTGACACTATTTGGCAAACAGCTCCTGTGATTTTTGGTCGCATTTCAGCTATCCAATGACGAAAATTCCATCGCATCCGCCAATCAGCCACAACCTCTTCATCCTTGGGGGTTAGTTGAGACTTTTGCTGACCCGGGCTGTCGACGGACAGCAGCCCATTCTTAGCCCTTCCTCCACGCCATATTTTGGTGTTAGTCTTGTGTGAACAGCTTTTATTTGATCCGCCTCCAGAATCAATGTCAAATATGCCGATGCCAGTATGTGATCTGCGTCTCCCCCCAACTTCGTGCCTGATGGTACGTTGGTACAAGTCTGTAGCGCTCGTCCCCTGTTCGGGAGAGGGGCTCAACGATAAACGGGAAAGCGAAGGATTGGTCGACAAGCAAGTAGAAATATTGGACAGTCGCTTTAGCCTTTTTCGCGGTTTCAAAATACATTGTCGGGCGTCAAATTCACCAGCCTGGAAAGACGTTGACATATGTCGCTCTCTTTTCTCAAAATCTCTGGTCCTCGATTTGAGTCGCCTTGGAAGTGTCAGGTTAATCTTGCTCAAAATGGACGTCCTTCCAAGTTTTGCAGGATTCTCCTCCAAAAGCTCTTCTCGAAACCGGCTGTCAATTGCAAACGATCGCTTTTTATGGGCTAATACTTTACCGAATCGCTTCTGAATGGTCTGTAGCTCCGCGTCTCGTATCAAAAAGCTGGCTGTTTCTGACTGCGATGAAGGACTATTATGCGAAGACTCACCAAGCCCCGCCTTGCCACTGTCAAGCAAAATATTCGCTTGTAAGCCGGAATTTGAGGCAAGTCCAACAGGTGTTTTTTCTGTGCTCCGAATATCGTCCACTGATGGTGAACTTCCAGGCCCTGTGGTGGTACAGGTTAGTGAACTTGTTGGGTTTCGGTTCGGTGCCACCTACAGTCAAAGGGTGAGATCTTGAGGTCTTTTATGTCTTCGATATTAAGATAGTGGAGATTCAGGCGGGATATTTCCGGGCTATGTTGAAAACTGGGGAGTTTCGATGCATAGTTAGAAGAGGTGTTGTCGACTACAAAGTCGGCAACTACCTTCACCTCATCTCTATCCGAATTGTCTTCATTTTCGAGTCCTTTCATATTTTTAGCTACACTGGGGCTTGTTGGCGAAGAATCAGGGATAGAGATTTGAGCCCAACATTTTGCAGCTGAAGTTTGGACTAGGCTAGTGGAAGATCCCACAACGCTTGTCGAATGGTTGAAGCCAGGGCTTAGTTCGGACGTGCCATGCGTAGCCAATCCGGAAGCACTCGCACCATTTTCTGCAAGTCCTTCGACGTGCTCTTCGATAGTCGAACTGGTACTTCCAATTTCTTCTACTAGAAGATTTGAGTTGTCTCTGGACCGTAATCCCTGGGCGATAAGCTATATCCCCAACGCGGAGCGTCCGTCGGCAGAAGATGAGTCTCTCCGACTCGGTAACTTGTCCTTTTGTTCTAGAATATGACCGAATTGTGAGCTGGTTCCCGAAACCTGGATGGAAATCTTAGAGGTGCTCCGGGGTAGGCTCTCGCGTGTTGGCGATGAAGTCGAGTCCACGGCAACAATTGACGGGCGCAAACAACGCACCGTACCTGTGACCTCATGTATGGATTGATCAAAACTTTTATATCCAGAGGATGGAGTTTGACTGCCGATCTCAACATGTGCTGCATCATGAAACCTGTCATCGGGGATTGTTTCTTTCGGCTTCTGTACAACACCGGTAGTCGAGGTGTCAATACAAGGGGCAGCAACGGCAAACTCAATGTAGTCTCTTGGACCCGAGTCAAGAGCGAGACACTTGGTAGCAGGCGATTTAGAACACACGCCAGATGTTGGCTGCTTCTCCTTCTTGTCATCGGCCTGCTCGGTATGGAGCTCATCTTGAATTCTCCTGTGCATCAAACGCTTCAACTCAGCTCTTCGAGCGATTCCTTCCTCCATACTTCCATTGGAGTTTGGTGAACGACATATGCTGGTGCTGCGCTGAACCCATCGGAGATATTTAGTTTTCACTATTCTGAATGTGCCACGCAATGTTGTATTTCTTGGCTGACCCCCATCGTTGTCAGAATCGGCCTGGGCTGGGCCAAGTCTCGAGGTTGGCTGGGATTCAATGACCGAAAGCCGAGGGGATTGCCATATTTCATGAGAAATTCCAAGGACGCGTTGATTGGTTGGTTCAATGATCTGGCCCGGTTTAATGGAAACTGGTTGCGACATGCACAGCTGTGCTCCCCAAGGAAAGTCTCGAGAGTCGCAGCATCGAAGGAAAGACATGGGGACTTGTCCGTGTTTTAAAAACAGCGACGAGAAAACGAATGGAGCTTCATACAAAATTCCAAGTTTGGAGAATGAAGAAGGGTGACCAAAACGTACAAGCAACCAAAATGGAAGTGCGATCGAAATGGCTCAGACGCCAAGACACCAAGAGATGAGGAATGGCGAAATCCATTCAGAAATGAAGGAGTAGTCATATGGCCACTGATCTTTCTGAAGTCAGCGACTCCTTCCATTCTAGCCGCAGTGCGTCGCCGTGGCATGAGGAAGGTGCCAAGGAGAGTAGAAATAGTGGGGGAAGCTATCGCGACCAAAAGCTAGCAAATTTTTCATCTGATCTCGACAAATTCGGTTCTTTATTTCGCACTCTGTGGGTTGCCTGATCTTGGCATATAGAAAGAATTCTATGCTAGCAAAGTAGAATGCGCCTGTCACTAAAATCTCTATATTGAGAGGCATACATACGGGGAAAAATCATGCATCACAAGTTTGGCTGTCATGGGAGTCATGACATGCAGAGGACGTGCGCACTTGGTCTCCACAGTCCTGTAGCATGATAGGACCAGGCCATGCAAGATGATGAGACTGTGGCCGGGCGATTTGGTCTGGTCTGAAGCAAAAATACAATAGCAGTCTGTAGGAGTTTGCCAACATCATCTCACATAAAATGTCTCAAAAAATGACGTGGGGGGTGATGAAGATTTTGTTTTATGCTTCGTCGCGATACAGTGTGAGTTGGGCAATATGGGGGTCATGATGGCTCAGCCCGTGCCTCAGGCGCCGATGCCATTGATGACAGTGATGACAGTGATGATCAAGACGGGAACAGCAGCTCCGAATGGAACCAGGTCAGCATGGGCAGCCTGCTACGGAAAGTGCTCGGCGGGTAGCAGACAGAGCTTGGGTCTCGGAATATTTCTCAACAAAAAGCCCCGATATCGTTCGGTTCGGTGACTATTGCACACGGTACGGAGTCGTACACAGTAAGTCAATGCGAAGAGATTACGAGACCCTGAAGCACGTGGGCCCAGCTCAAGGGCCCTTGGCTTGGCCAGACGAGGGGCAGACGAGGGGCAGTCCAGATTGCCCCTCGCTCGTGCCCCTCGTGCGCCTTGCCCAAGTTGGTGGTGGGGGCAGAAAAGAAAAGAAGAAAAAAAAAGGCGCGAAGATTGAGTGTACTTGGGAGAATGCAGCAGAACGGGTAGATCAATCAAGATAAAGGAGGGAGCTAGATTCAAATTGAGGCCATTGCATGTTTGGCCATCGGCTCTTTCGGAGGTGCAGGAGCACTGTGTGCATTTTGCTCTCGCTCAATCCGCCAGGGATAGATAAATCACTGTGTAGCATTATTCGCTGCTCACAGGATCGATGCAGCAGGTGGCCAGGCCAGCGCCAGACGGCACAGCACAAAATTGAATTCGAAGCTAGCCCAGCAGCCAGGCATCAAACACGAGCTTGAGCAGTGGCAAGGCGGTGACCAGTCCTCGCCATGGCAATGAGGCGATTGTCGATGGCGCAATTCGGAAGCCGAAGAGTTTGCACGCCGGCCGTAGCCTGTAACAGCAACGGAGTTGAAACTAGCTCCGCCGACAGCCCGCAACCTGGTCGGTACCCACTCGCCAAAAGCCGGCCGCCATCCGCCCATCACAAGCTGTCCAGCGCCAGTGCGACCCCCATGTCGAACTCCCCAACCACTCCCGGCAACCGATCGCCGGCCAACCACCGTCGCCGACCTGTACGAATACGTCGCTGAGAGGTGCTGGCTTGCAATCCTGCTAGGCTGCTCTTGTCTTAACGCCTCCAAAGCAGAGCTCCCTCGATGCTGGCCTCGCAGGGGATCCCCCTGCCCAATCACCATCCCGCCTCTCACCGTCCCCTGTGGGCTCGCTGCTCCCTGCCCACTCCTTCATCCCGCCTGCAGTAGCTCTGTACTCGCCTCGTTTTGCCGCGTTGTCGGAGTTACATGTCACTTACTAGACACTTGCTGCAAATTGAGAGGTCTAATTTGTACCTGGCTCCATCGCACATCACTGCTACCCCTCCCCCGCTTTCGGACTGGGCGCTGTCCAGATTTTTTTTTCTTGGGCAAGCTTTCGTCTCCATCCCGTTGCTCATCCTTTTTCTAGGCCGCCTCCCCTTCCTCTTCTTCTTTTTTTTTCTTCTCTTCTTCATCCTCCATCTGCCCTTTCTCCTGGTCGATCCATTGTGATACAGGCAGGGCTTCATTTCTCAGTACGTCCTCCCCGCGCCTCTGCTGAGCTCTAAGCTCTCAGTCTGCCACTCACCCCGCCACCACCCCGCCATTCTGGCCCCCTCTCACGCAATCCGTGCTTTGCTAACATCTCGAAAGCTTCTTTCTCAACATCACATTTCAGAGTAACCGGATAAACCGCCAAAATGGTTCAGTCCGCTGTTCTCGGTTTCCCCCGCATGGGTGTCCTGCGTGACCTCAAGAAGGCCACCGAGGCTTGTCAGTACCCGTCTTCACTGCCTTTCCATGACCACGATCGCTGACCGATACAATAGACTGGGGTGGCAAGATCTCTCAGGATGAGCTCCTTGCTGAGGCCAAGCGTCTCCGTCTTGCTCACTGGAAGATCCAGAAGGATGCCGGCGTCGACATCATCCCCAGCAACGACTTCGCTCTGTACGACCAGGTCCTCCACCACATCCAGGACTTCGGTGTACGTATCCTTTCCCCACCACCCAAAACTAAGGCAATTGTGCTCACATAATCTTCCCGCAGGCTGTCCCCGAGCGATACACCAAGGATGGTCTCGACCTCATTGACCAGTACTTCGCCATGGGCCGTGGTCACCAGAAGGAGGGCGTCGATGTCCCCAGTCTGGAGATGGTCAAGTGGTTTGACTCCAACTACCACTACGTCAAGCCCACCCTCCAGGACAACCAGACCTTCAAGCTCGCTGAGAAGCCCAAGGCTGTTGCCGACTTCCTCGAGGCCAAGGAGGCTGGCATTGCCACCCGCCCCGTCCTCGTCGGCCCCGTCAGCTTCCTCCACCTCGGTAAGGCTGACCGTGATCAGTCTGTTGACCCCATTGACCTGCTCGAGAAGCTCCTGCCCGTCTACGAGCAGCTTCTTACCCAGCTCAAGGAGGCTGGTGCCGAGACTGTCCAGATCGATGAGCCTGTTCTCGTCTTCGACCTTCCCCAGAAGACCAAGGACGCTTTCAAGCCCGCCTACGAGAAGTTCGCCGCTCTTGGCGACAAGATCCCCAACCTTGTCTTCACCACCTACTTCGGTGACATCGTCCACAACCTTGCCCTTCTCCCCAAGGATGTTTACGCTGTCCACATCGACCTTGTCCGCAACCCCGAGCAGCTCGATGCCGTCATTGGCGCCCTTGGCTCCAAGACCATCCTCTCTGCCGGTGTCGTCGACGGCCGCAACATCTGGAAGACCAACCTGAAGCGTGCCATTGAGACCGTTGAGACCGCCATCCAGAAGCTTGGCAAGGAGCGTGTCATTGCCGCCACCTCCAGCTCTCTCCTCCACACCCCCCACACCCTCGCCAGCGAGAAGAAGCTGGACGCTGAGATTGCCGACTGGTTCTCTTTCGCCAGCGAGAAGGTCGTTGAGATTGCCATCATCGCCAAGGCCGTTACCGAGGGCCCTGCTGCCGTCGCTGACCAGCTCGCCGCCAATGCCAAGTCTATCCAGGCTCGTGCCACCTCCAGCCGCACCAACGACGCTGCCGTCAAGGAGCGCCAGTCCAAGGTCACTGAGGCTGACCACAACCGCAAGTCTGAGTTCACCGTCCGTATCGCTCAGCAGCAGAAGAAGCTGAACCTCCCTCTCTTCCCCACCACCACCATTGGTTCCTTCCCCCAGACCAAGGACATCCGTATCCAGCGCAACAAGTTCACCAAGGCTGAGATCACTGAGGCCGAGTACGACAAGTTCATCGAGAAGGAGATCGAGGACAACGTCAAGATCCAGGAGGAGCTTGGCCTCGACGTCTTCGTCCACGGTGAGCCTGAGCGTAACGACATGGTTCAGTTCTTCGGTGAGCGTCTTAAGGGTTACGCTTTCACCACCCACGCCTGGGTCCAGTCTTACGGTTCCCGATGCGTCCGACCTCCCATCATCGTCGGTGACATCTCCCGACCTGCCCCCATGACCGTCAAGGAGTCCAAGTACGCCGTCTCGGTCTCCAAGAAGCCCATGAAGGGTATGCTTACTGGCCCCGTCACCTGCCTCCGATGGTCTTTCCCCCGTGACGACGTCCACCAGTCCGTCCAGGCCCAGCAGCTTGCTCTGGCCCTCCGTGACGAGGTCGTCGACCTTGAGAAGGCCGGCGTCGACGTCATCCAGGTCGATGAGCCCGCTCTCCGTGAGGGTCTCCCTCTCCGCTCCGGCAAGGAGCGTGATGCCTACCTCAAGTGGGCTGTTGACGCTTTCCGTCTCTCCACCACTGGTGTCGAGGACTCCACTCAGATCCACTCCCACTTCTGCTACTCTGAGTTCCAGGACTTCTTCCACGCCATTGCTGCCCTCGATGCCGATGTCCTGTCCATCGAGAACAGCAAGTCTGACGCCAAGCTCCTCCGCGTCTTCGTTGACTCCGAGTACCCCCGCCACATCGGCCCCGGTGTCTACGACATCCACTCCCCTCGTGTTCCCAGCGAGCAGGAGATCAGGGACCGCATCGAGGAGATGCTTCAGTTCCTCAAGCCTGAGCAGCTCTGGATTGACCCTGACTGCGGTCTCAAGACCCGTCAGTGGAAGGAGACCAAGGAGGCCCTCCTCAACATGGTCAACGCTGCCAAGTACTTCCGTGCCAAGTACGCCAAATAAATTTTGGAACCACAGTTTTGAAGGGGTAAGGGGGCGCCAGGTGGTTGTGTGTAACTAGTGTGCTATTTGCGGAGAGCTGTATCTTTTTGAGAACAGCTACGATTTCAACATCGGCGTTTTTGGGGACTGGTCAAAAAGACCGGTTGTGTTTGCTGCATCCTAAAAGTTAACCTTCGGATCAGGATTGGGATTGGGTTAGGAAGACGGTTGGGCGAGCGCATTCAACATATTGCATTATACCCTCCCAATTGGGAGCTGATGAGGTCAATGAATCAACAGAATGACCACTTTTTTCTCATTGAGAATATTTTGAGAATATCTTGTTCCCCCTTTGCATTATAATGTGACATTGATGGTGATGAACTCCAACATAATAACCTGCCCGGACGCAGAAAAAATTGATGCGAGGCAATCGTAAATTGCTCGGTGCTGAATGTTGCATGCGGTTTGAAAGTGTCACGTGATTACGCGCGACGGTCGGCCGCACGACCAGACGCGTTCCAAAATACATTTCCCAACCCACGCCGCCATTTCGGAGCCTTGTCGTCAGTCGCAAGGCCCTCCAAAAATGCCCCCGATCATTATTGCAGATTCTGACGATGAGGATAATGATTACTCACAGCCGCATAACCCTCAGCACAACGGCCTGTTTTCGGGCGCCGGTCCAACCCATCTAGAGCTGCCAGGAAGAGGTGTAAGCCAGTCTACATCCACGGATCCATCCTTCTTTCAAAACGTGTACGACGAGCAAAACTATGCCACACAGGAGAATTTTAATAGAGAATACCCTGCCCCGCCTGCTGGGGACGGGATTTCGAGCTCAGAGATGACGGCGCCAGCACCCTTCCAGCGAATGGTCACAGGCTTAGCTCATCCATCTTCTCTGACGTCAATTCCGGACCCAACGAACCCAGCTGATCCCAAAGCGTCGAGTGGCAAAGGGGCGAATGAATGGACACAACTTTCCACACCGGGAAGGAAGAAGGCACCCACGGCAGTTATGGACGATCCATGGGATGTGCCAAGCAGTCCAGAAGCCGGAATGTCGCGGGCAGTGCCCAAGATTCGACTAAAGCAGCCAGCATCAAGAGAGGCGAGAAACCAAGTCGCAGCCCCTGTGGACATGTTCAATAACCAAGAGTCCCCTGAGCGGAAAAGAAGACGGGTTGAATCCTCGTATCCAACTCAGCGCAGCGCTGACGAGGTGGATTTGGTAACCCTTCCCTTCAGCCTCGGACCCGGAGACACGCAAACCAGCATGCTACCACCGACACTACCTGTGGATAATGACGCTTCGTTCTTCATTTCGGCGCGGCCACTAACGGAAGCGCAAAGAATGGAGTATCAAAGCGTCAGTCTACCATCCAGCGAAGCACATCAAGATATGCTCCCACCGATGTATCAACAAGGCATGCAAGATGTGTTCTCCAGTGGGGCAGCCACAAACTTCAATACACCACGCAACGATGGCATAGGATTTAGCATGGCCCCTTTGCCATCAATCACGTCACAACCAGTGCGAGAGCTACCCAGGCAACCTGCCCTGCAACGACTGCCTTCGTCTCCCGACATTATTTCTGCAATCGAATCACCCCCCAAAGCAAAGAAAAAGAAACAAAAAAGCAAGACGAAGCGTGACAAATCCCCTGGTCCACGCGAGCATGAGCAAGTAGGAGAGCAAAAATCATTGGACCAGACCGCTCCACCGCTCGAGGACACGGCAGTGCACCATAAAGAACCCGACCCCCCTGCTCAGCCTACTAAACCAAAGAAGTCAAGGGGGCGACCGCGGAAAAAGGATTTGGAAGAAGCAGTGGAGACACCAAAGAAACCACTCGAGCCCGATGTTGGAGATGCGGAAGTTGGCACAAAGCAGAAGAAGAAGCGCGGTAGGCCACGGAAACAAGACAAACAGCCCGAAATCGGCGAGAGTGCCTCAGCAGCAGCAAGTACACCCAACGGCAGTAAGCAAGCAACCCCCATAGCACAGAGGAACTCAAAAGATGCGTCCCCAGTGGAGTGCAACGCGGTCGACAACAAAGAGCGGGCCAGCTCAAATGAGATTGGCAATATTCCTGCATCAAAAGCATCCAAGGAGGATGACGAATCAAAAGCGGAAGTGTTGAAAGAAGCCAGTCCCAACCCCAGTGTTCAATCTGCTGTCCAGACCCCCGTAAAGGATGTCAAGTCCAAGTCACCAGATGCAGCACCGGTTGAAGTGGAAGAGAAACCAATCACACCGGTTCCAAAGAGCGCGATGAAATCAAAAGGTTTATCGGAACTCACCTCGACGAGCAAGCCAATGTATCGTGTTGGGCTAAGCAAGAGATCAAGAATTGCGCCCTTGTTAAAATCGCTGCGCAAATGAAGTCATGGTTGGCTTGAATGATGCAGCAAAGGCAATGGGAAAGCGATGACAAGCAAGACAGGCATTGCCCACTGCATTAATTTTGGTACAGGGATACCAACTTTAGCATCGGCACATCTCGACAATCGACCCAACGGGGTGCGTAGCATGCCATATGCTTAGGTACAGCCCTAAGTCTGAATTTCCTTCAATAGCTAAGACATTTGTCAATTCACAAGGGGAAAGCATGCATGGCAAAGCTGGGTGAGGATATGCAAAACGTTTACTTTTGAGATAGCCACTCCCAAATCACCGCAGGCAACTCGGGCCGTGTGCCCAAGCGAGCGGCGCATGGCATTGGTGGCTAAAATCTCAAATACGCTGTTTAGCTCGACTGGTCATCAGATCGTCATTACCCGTCCCATGATATGACGAACCAACATACGTTTTTTTGGTAAAGACTGGCACAATCGTCGAAAGGTTAAAAGAGAAGTGTATGATCTGAAACCCGTTAAATTTGTGTGAAACCTGAGTTGGGTCGCCCAGGCCGATAATGATCAGCTTACCTCTTGGTTCAGTATCACTATCGAATTTAGATTATGGTTATAGAAGGCGTTGGGACTAGAATTGACTTGCAAGCCGTGTAAGAATTGGAAAACTGAGAATTTATGATGATACGACTACTTTATGCAGGGCGTCGGCATAGCATCTTGCAGGTTGAAGATGGCTAAGAGACGAGAATAGAGATGACAATATTTGTTTCAACACTGGCCAAGTCCACCTAGAATGGAAAAGTGAGAATGACGGGGAAATCCAATCATCATGACAAGTCAATTAAATGCAGCCGAATTAACATTCGAGACTGAGACGATAAGCACGAATTGATGTGAGACACGGCACTTGGAGATGTGATGATGCGTCACAAGGCTTTCAACGTCGCCATGTCCCATTAGCAAGATGCGAAGCCATTGAAAAAAAGACCTTGCATAATGGGCCGACGAGGAAGCTAAAGAATGAAGAAGAGACTGGAGAATAGAAAAGGCCAAATGACGTAATTTTCGCTGCATTGTTTTGTTGCAGCAACTTTCTTATCGCAAAGTTGCAGGGGACCATGTCGAGTTTTCTCCCCAGATCCCCCTCACTACCTACCTGGAGACATGTCTTACTCAGGCTAAACATGGCTGCCCCTTGCAAGCGAGTAATCAGAAACCTCTGTCAGGCCACTGGTGCCAAAAAAAAAAAAAAAAAAAAAAAAAAGAATAGAAGTGGGTAAAACAACCAACGGCTCGGTAAAATGGCATCTTTTGTGATGTGTAAACGTTTGAATGCTGGCTTCATGGGCCAATTCCATTTGCTTGAAAAAAAAAATCAGAGCGGCTTCTACATTCTTCCCGGAGAACTTCCATAATTCGCATTTCCCCTCCGTGGTCCGTTTCCTGAAGCCGCCTTCGTAACACCTTTGATATATGTTGCCATATTCCCACATGCTGAGAAGAAAAAATCATTCCATCCCTCCGCTTCCCCTTGACTTGAATAAAAACCACTTTGGCCGCCTGCGAAAAAAACAAACCCAAAAAATAGGACAAGAAAGAGATATCCTCAGTACCGCTGACTTGGCCCGTCAGGGGCAACAAAACAAAAAGACTGTGGGCGACACATTCGGGTAATAGAAAACAAGTCAGAAAATGGAAAGAAAATCGCCCAAAACGCCCGTCTCATAATGCATGCATGCTTGATTCCCGCCGTCTCCCGTGGTGCAACCCCCCAACCGCCCGTTTACCCAATGAATCCCCAACCCGGTCTGACCCGGCCGCTCCCACAGCTGTAGCTCGAATTGGTGCGAAATTCGCTATTGTTGTTGTTCGTGTTATTGTTCCAGCCTCATGTTTATAGCTTGCCCTGTTCATCGAGCGTGTTGATGTGTTTCTTGATAAACTCAAATGACGAGAAAAAGATGGCGTTGACAACGCACGATCGACTCATGGATACGCCCAGCCCGCGGTACATGTGGCGCTTGAAGAATTCAATCTTGGGCGCCGGCTCCACCGTTTGTCCTTTTGAATATAGCAGAGAATTGCGCTGGTAAATGCTCTTGGCCGAATCAATGGGATCTTGTTGAGTCTAGGTAAGCCGAGGCCGGACCAAGCTTCGCTTTGGGGGCAAACACTTACATATCATGGCCCATGACACCAGACCGCACATACCTCCAGCAGCAACCACAGCCAATTTGTTGCTGTTGGGATGGTCTCCAGCAAAAGTGTTTCCAATTTGCTTGCCGCTCTCGTACACCATAAAGTAAATTGCTGTTCCCAGCGTGTCGCGTACTGCAGCAGAGCAGTTCATTAGCATTGGTCCCTAGCAACCCCTCCATCCCCCGTCGAAGATTGGTGAAACGTACACAAGTGAAGATTGAAACCGGTGTAGAGTCCCAGCACACCACGGTGCTTGATTATATTGGCCATGGTCCTCAGCGTGCCCTTGTTCTGGTAGCTCGCGGCCACAGCATGACTTCCTTTGGGGCCCCCTCCACGCTCAGCGAGCAGCACCGACACCTGGGCGCTAAGCTTGGTGAGCTCGAATGGGCAAGCCAGGAAGGTTATGGCGGATCCTGCCGTGGCACCGGCTGCGCCGAAGCAGGCGACAGAGTATAAGTTGGGGTACGTGCCATGGCGATTCACGTGGCCGATGATGTCGAACCCCATGTTTCGCTTCACCCAATCGGCATACGAGTACTTTGAGCGCTGGTATATGGAAAAGGAAATGGTTCGGACGAGCGTGATACTGGCCATCGGGGCCGTGACACCTGTGGTACGAAGAATTGGTTAGATTCGTTGGCGCAAAACTCGCCGATGGTGGTGGTGGTGGTGGGTGGGGGGGAGTGGTCTCGCTTGCATACCTCGAAAGAAGCCACCCAGCTGCTCGGTGCGATAAGTGTGGCGAACGCAGTCCAGGAAGCCCTGGTACTGGTAGGTCTGCATGCGCGTCTTGACGCTGTCGAGGGGGAAGGCGGCGAGGGTAGAGAAGACGCTGGAGGAGCTGGCAGCTAGCTCGGTGCGGTAGCGCTTGACGAAGGGGTGGTAATGGCCATTGGGGTTGAGCGCGGCGGCAGAGGCAGCCGTCGCCGTCGTCTCGCCGGCGCGTCGTCCTCTAGCGGCGTTTGGCATGATGGCGGAGGTTGCAGCAGCTGGGGGTGGCAGTGGCGATGGCGACGAGGTGGTGCCTGGGACATGTTGGTGAACCAGTCTGGCCTCAGCAGTCATAGCTTCCCGCTCTCCCAAGGAGGGGGAAGGGAAAGCAAAGCAACCGGTGCTCCAGACAGGCCAGGCGGGAATGGCGCAGCGCAAAGGGAAGCAAGAGAAAGAAAGAAAAAAAGATACCAACAACAGCAGCAAGCGCAAGATGTCAGGAGAGGAGGGCGCGGTCGCAGCACGGCCAGTCGCCAGAGGCCGCTGGTTCCATTCAGACGACGCCGGGGAAGCTCTGGTGCCGGGTGCGGGAATGCGGGCGAGAGGTGCGGGACGCCAGAGGGTCGTGTCGGACGGGGTGGTGCGCAGCGCAGTGGGCTGGACAGCGGGCGGCGGCGAGTGTGCAGTGGGGAGGGTGGGCGGTGGATGCTGTGGATGGCAGGCGGTGGGCGGCTTTACGACGGTGGGCTCGGGCGCTCGGGCGTCCGGGAGGACGGCGGCGGCGGCGAACGGCAGCAGCAGCGACAGCGACGGCCTCTCTGTACGTATGTGTCTATGTCTGTTTCTGTTCCCGGGGGGAATTGGAGGAGGGGGGAAAGAGGTTCAGGTTTGGTGGCAACGCAGGGTTGCAGGAGAGTTTTGGTTTTGAAGCTGGAGCTTTGAGCCAAGAAGGGGCGGGGTGGGAAACGCCAGAGATTATTGGGGGAGCCCAGGTAGGTAGGGAGCGAGCGACGGAGACCAAGGCAGGCCAGGCCAGGCCGAGGGGGACAGGCAGACAGCATCTTCTCTCTGCCCCGTGTGCCGTCCTCCGCTTGTTGCTGGATTGGGCAGTCTTGAGGCTAAGCAGCACCGGCAGTGAACCTGTCGTGGGGACCACGTTAATGGACTGCGGGGTGCTTGCTCTGCCGTGCGTGATGCCGCCGCCGCCTCCCCTCCCCCCGGAACCCCTGCCGTGCATCACCGCCACCCCTATTCGCAGGTGCCCTTTAGGGGTCGGTCCGCTAACCCTGCCCTGTAGCTGTCGGTTTTCAGTGTCCGGGCCTTGTACTCGCCCACTCGCTTCACACGCACATGCTTCCCGCGCCCGTCCCGTCCTCGTGGCTGACTGGACGCTGCATCCATCCATCCCCATGACGGCTCGCCCTCGTCCCATTCACATGCTTCCATTTGCAATCATCGGCCCATCCGCCGTCTCAGCCTGTCCCTCGCTCGCGCGCATAAGTCCACCAAGTCCCTTCTTACAGATTCCGATACACCCAGCGTTGTGGTTGTGGACCTCGCCCAGACCACGGCCAGCCCGTTGCACGCACAATTACACTGCAGCAGCCGCCTCTCATGACACTGTTTCTGCCTCCAGGCGCCCGCCTCCGTGTGTAACGCAGCTCGGCGACTGCCACCCAAACGCACGCTTCGCATCCCCGTTTCCCCAACGCTCCCCCTCCTCAATTGTCCAGCCCAACAACAATCGCTCGCCATTGCGCCCTCTGCGATTCGATTCGCCCGAGCCTAGCCATCAACCGCATCCCAGGTCAGGTTGCGCCCGGCGGACTTCCATGTCCGGCCAGCTCTGGCCGCCAATGAGCCGCCTCGGCATGCCCTCTCTCTCCTCCCCCACCCTCTCGTCTTGACTCCGCCCGCTTCTGGCGCACAGCTCCAGGAGTAGCCGCGATTACCCCCTCAAGCATGATGACATCGTTTGGCCGCCTCAGACCATACATCCGGCCCAGGACCAGCAACTGATCTGCCCTCGCTCAGTTTCCGTGACATGATATATGCATCCCCCACCCCCCCGGTCCTCTTGACAACCCGTTGGCACCGCTTCGTGACGTCCTATCGCCCACGGAACAACCACCTGTCGCAACCACCTCGCTGACCTCAATCCTACCTCAAGACAGTCACCCGCATATGCACTTGTTGCCCTTGGGGAGCAGCGTAGTCTACCTTTGGACCGTCATTGTATAGAACCTGTGCGCTACCATACTGTACGTATTCTTCTACTGCGAGGGAAGACGTCATCTTTCCTCAAGAAAAACCTGAGGATGGACGAGGCGACGAGATTCACCATTCGTAGACCTGATGGAGCTTCACTTGTCGTGAAATGGCCTGCTCCATCAGGGCTCGGGCTTGCCTCTGGATGGCCTGCCCCCCGGCGAGCCCAGCAAGTGCTCGAAAAATTCCCACAACTCCTCGACCCTCTCTTTATGAACCTATAAAACAAGTCTCGGGGCGCTTTTTCAAGATCCAGATGCCGCCGCCGCCTCTGAGCTCTCCGCCGGAGTCTCCTGCACGGTATCCAGAGATACAGGTGTGCCATGCATAGTTGCAAGCCGCTCTTCCTCCTTCTTTTCTCGAAGAGCCTCAGTCTCCCTCCTAAGCTTTTCCAAGTTGAACAGGTCATCATCCTCGTCCTCGGAATCATCTTCATCCCTCCACTTGCCGCTCTCAAACAGAGCACGACCAGTGTTGTCCTTGGCCTTTCGGGCCTGTTCCTCGGCAGCCTTCTTGTCAAGACGCTCCTTCTTCCACTTGGCGAAACTCTCGGGTGTGACGGGCGTGAGATTTCCTGTAAGCTTGTGTCTCTCAGACTCCAAGAAGTCTTCAAGCGTAAGCGTCTTGAGCGGCGACTTGTCCAGTAATGCCTTCTCAGCTGCCCTCTGCTCCTTTGTCTTCAAGACGAATCTGCAATTCAATTAGTCGTTTGCTTCGCCTAGTTCGCAATATTGCGAGCACATACCCAGGTGGTAGAGCATGCTTGTACATGCACTTGTCTCCTCCATTCGGACAGATCCAGAACCAACCGTATTTTCCATCCTCGATGGCCTCGATAAAGTACTTGCAGACCTTGTCCGTGGTTGTTCGCTGGTTGCCCTTCTTGGACAAAACGACCTTTCGGAGTTGTTCTTCGTCCCAGTCTGCGGACGTCTCTACCTTCTTCTCCTCCTCTTCTCCCTCCTTTCGGTTATCTGAGTACAAGTTCCTCTTCTCCGTCTTTCGCTCGACGGCGAGATCGTGCGCAAACTTGCACTTCTTACCCTTCTCACAGTTGCCCTTCTTGAAGAATATACAAACAACCGTCTTTGGATCGACGCCAAAGGGGACTTTTTGAATCTGGGCGGGCTTGTTCAGCAACGCCTCCGTTTCCCTCTTGGCGTCCTCGGCCGCCTTCTTCTCACGCTCTCGAGCCTCCTTCTCGGCGGCCTTGCGCTTCTCGTCGGCACTGCCACTGTTCTTCAGGTTTGCCGACATGCGGGCAATCTGCTTCTGAGCTGCACCACCCTTCTTATTTTTCATACCAAATGTTCGGTCGTCAACCGACTTGGCAGACTTTTTGGCAGCCGGGGCATTGCCCTTGTCCTTCTTGGGAGGCATGGTGGGCGGTCGGTGGCGGGGTAATCGAGATGTCGAAACGCAATCGAGGACAGGTAAAGGCCGTAGTCGAGGACGGGTCTATGTGTGGGTTTCGAATATTCTTGATCTCGCGTTGAACAGGGCCCGATGCAATGTCAACCGATGGATAAAACTTGCAGCAAGAGTTTACTAGTTGGTGGGCTGCCTGAGTGCGGTGGATGAAGTCACCAGCGGTCACGTGTTAGACAGACATTTTTATGCCGTGGGGTTTTGTGCTTTGGCATTTGGGCCTTACCGGTCCACAATTACTCGGTACGTACCTCCCCAGACGCCGCGTGCAGTTTGAGTGGTCCGGCCGACAGCAAAGCTCCAACTGGCCAGTTCGGAGCTCGTCGTCATCGTCTACTGTTCAAGTGTCGCGTCCTGGGATCTTCAACTGTTGTCTGTCGCAACGCCTCTTTTCTTCTGCATTCGGATTCTCTCCCAGACCCAGTGAGTTTGATGAGCCTGCTGTCAGGCCCGGGCATCAACGCCAGCACAATCCCTAACCCGTTGTCTTTCAGCTTCTGTCGCATCCGGCCCATCCATCAACCGCCCCTTTGTTTCCCGAATCGCTCGCTACAATGATCTCCGACAACGATCTGTACCGCCTCGCCATCTTCCTGGGCTCTACGTCCATGGTCCTGATTGTTCTATACCACTTCCTCGAGGTCAATGCGAAAGAGCAGGACCAGAAGGTGGGAGGCTCAAAGGGTGCCGAGAAACAGGCCGCAAACTAAGGCTTGCGATGGAATAATTGATCACCACCACCAATCATTTCTCTCACCAACTCGAACATGTACACTATGGATATCAACACTCGGCTGCGTGAAAGCAGAACAGCGTTGATTGGCAAAAACACACGAGGGCAGCGCTGCGAATGAAGAGTCTACCCTGCACCAGAGAGCTTGCGGATTGAGCATAGACACGCGGAAAGGATGCAAAAGGCGCTTCGGCGTAGGAAGACAAAAGACCAAAATGTAAAGGGACTCGCTTGACCACATTCAACTTAAGGATGGCGCGTGAGGGAGCGACAAAGATGAGGAATTGTCTGGGAATAGGAGTCGTTGTAGCTGATAAATGCTTCAAGATACCAAAGGGCTACCCTTGAGCAGAACCCGACCCCCGTGCAAATGTGAAGCAATGTTTGTTTTCTTTATTCTATTAATTGCCCACTTCATTAATGCAACTTGGGCGCAAATAGCCGGGCGGTGTTTGCCAAGTTGACGGGACGAGACACGGTAAGCAAGCGAGGCGAGGCGAGGCGAGCTTCCAAGGCGGTTCTAATGCGCCAATCCTTCAAGAACGTGCTCTCGTGCCACGAGGAAATAGAGTTGGGCACGCTTGAGCGCTGTGTGGATTTTTGGCATCCTAAATTTAATCCATCATTTTACGACGCGTCCATGGTTTCTTCCTCCCTCCTAAGCTTGATCCGTTCTCATATTACTTTCCACCCATTAGCCCTCCTCACGCAGATTTGCCTTTCAAACAGGTTGCCTCAACGGGATGGCGCCACGGTTCGCAGCTTCTGATTTGCTAGGTGGTGTGGCGAATTGTGGCTCGGGAAGCATAAGAGTGGGGCTAGTGCATGAAGGAAGCTTTATGATACGTGTATGTGCACCCGTGTGGCTCCCTCTGGCTCCCTAAGGCATCCTAGTGTGGCCCTCTGTGGCTCGACGCGCCTGCGCCTTGGGCAGGAGCAGCAGGCAGTAAGGCGGAAGGGGAGCTGAAGGCCGCGCCCAGGTGCGCCCACCCTGACGGGCACCCCGTGTTTTCCTGCCCGCATATCTGCCTTCGCGCTCCTCCTCGCCTTCCCTCTCTCCCTTCTCCCCTCTTCCATTCTTCATTCTTCACTCAACCAACTTGAAGTCTCGCACGCAAAGCCAGTCCCATTCCTTGTTCCACTACGGATCGCGCTGCAATTCCCCAACGCGTCCTCTTTTTGTTTTAATTACCACCACCTGCGCTTCACACTCGCAGCTCCGGACCAGCCGCCCCCCCTTCGCGACTGATCTTTTTTTTCACTTCGACCTCCCTGCTTTGCGACTCTTTCCCCCAGAGTCACACATCGAACTTTGTCGCACTCTTCTGCACTCTTGCAAAAGACGAATCGACCCGCTCGATAGCTTCTGCTGATCCGAAGCCTTGACAAGCTAGACCAGCACACATCGACGTCGTCAAAAGACATCTTAATCCCCAACTCTCACCGACTTTCATTCTTCTCACCACAAAACCGCAACCATGTCCGGCAAGCTTGATCAGGCTCTTGACGACATCACCTCGGCTCAGCGCCGCAGCGCCCGCCGTCGCAGCGCCCCCCGCCGCTCCACTGGACGCCCTAACACCGCCGCTCCCGTCGGTGGCATCCAGAAGAAGACCCAGCCTGCTCGTGGTGCTGGCGCAAAGCCCGCTCCCGCCAAGGCAAGCCCCATCAACAAGGACAGCAAGATCATTGTGAGCAATCTGGTAAGTTATTCCGACAACTCGCGCAACCCATCTGGACCAGCTGCTAACTCGCCACAGCCTAAGGACGTCTCGGAGCAGCAGATTAAGGTATGTCTCCGTTGAGGCGCTTCATGCCCTCGGACTTTGTTCGACCTGTTCTTTCTCGTCGCACTCCTTTTTGCCTTTCGACTTCTCGTCGTCTCGTATAGTCCATCGACTACACCCGCTGGTTCGGAGCTGTCGCAAAGCCGGTTCTCCTTCTGCCTTGGAGCAATTCCTGGAATATGGTGCTCGGCAGCAGAAGTTGAGACCATCCTTGTCACGCGATGATTTCGTGGAGATAGCCTGGTCAGCTGCTCCACATAGCGTCGACTACAGTAGATGAAGGCTTGATTGATCGACATGCAAGATCCACCAGCTCAGGCAAGCGATTTTCCTTCGGATGAAACCGCTCTTGGAAATCCGTGCCATTACAGCGAGCACAGCAGTGAGCACATGTGCAACACCTTGGAATTTTGTATGACTTGATGATGACTGGTTGAGTACATCTCCAGGCTAGGGAGTCTTGTCATCTTGAACTGCCCTGGCGGCAGTGTCATCGGATACTTGCACATAATGTCGGGATTGGGGCTGGAATCCCTGTGCGTGCGGACTGTGCTTTTTGAAACAATTCCATTGTGACCGCATTGAGTTGCTGGCTGATCCCTAAGCCAACACTTGGTAGCTCTGGGGGTACTTGTCATATGCTCACTGCTTTGCTCGCTGTCTTTTATTTACGACTTATGTCCATACACTGGCGACGTAAAACTCCCGGAACTGGATCGACCCGAGGCTCAAAGATGGAATGACGGAATTGCGGCTACTTTTCAACTACACGCATTCGGATAACTAACGCGACTTCCCCCGATAGGAATACTTCGTCCAATCTGTTGGCCCCATTAAGCGAGTTGACATCTCGTACGGCCCCAACTCTCAGAGCCGTGGTATCGCCAATGTGACCTTCCACCGAGCGGATGGTGCCAGCAAGGCCTTCCAGAAGCTCAACGGCCTTCTTGTCGACAACCGACCTATCAAGGTATACTCTTCTCTCCTGTAAACATAAATCCAGTATCTAACCTGGCCAGATCGAAATCGTCGTGGGCGCTGCTCAGGCCGACAAGGTCATCCCCGCTGTCAAGACGCTCGCTGAGCGCACCACGTATGTTGACCCTAATGTGCCGAAGCGCCACTCAACTAACAATCCCAAGTCAACCCAAGGCCCAGCCCAAGTCTGCTGCCGCCGACAAGCACAAGAATGCCAGCGCTGCTAAGGGTGCTGCTACCAAGGATGCTGCTGGCAACAAGAAGCGCCGTGGTCGCAACAACCGTCCTGCCAAGAAGACCCAGGAAGAACTCGACTCAGAGATGGCTGATTACTTTGACTCGGCTGCCGCTGGTGCCGCTAGCAACAACAACGAGAACACCAGCGCCGCTCCCGCAGCTGCTGCATCTGGTGACGCCTCCATGGAGGATGAGATCATGGTAAGTTTTGAACGAACATGTTTGATGACTGAACTGGCTCTGACTTGTGTTTTAGTAAACAGTGACTCGGAAGAAAAGAATGGTTGGAGCGGCAAGATTAATTATAATAAATATCAAAAACAAGTCCGTCTGTGGAGGCGTTGCGGAAGAAGGTTAATGACGTTTTTGCATTATCAGAATGTTTTTTTCTGCCCCACAGGAGAGGTGTGAAAGAGAGGAGGCATATTCCGAGGTTCCACGGGTGTGTGTTTGTTACATTGCAACTTTGAAAGTGCTTCTCTTTTCACATGATGCCCTCACCACACCCCAGCATGTTTTTTGCCGTCACTTGATCTTTTGGTTCTGTTGCTTGGTAAAGCCTGGGCCCATGACAAAACTGTATAATAGATGGAATACAAATTTCCACGTCAAATGATTGTTTTACTTGTGATTGTACCATCATTCCATGATTATTATACCTTGCCCACCATGACCCCTGTGCAACGTGAATCTCTGCAAATTTCAGCAGTATCAAAAGTAAAAATAGACCAACGAAAATACAAGACAATACCAAAGGTGAGTCCATCTAGCATGCATCTCCCTATTGATTTGCATTATTACCGAAGATGCTTTGTCGCGTGCTCTTTTCGCAAGAGCCAAATCGTGCAGAGGTTCTGCATCGTACATGCAAGATCATGTTGTGTTCCACCAAGGTCTAGAATTTCTTCTGTCACCTTGTCGTATCTTGAATAGACAAGGGACCAGCGAACACGGCATGCGTCTATAAGAAAAAACAAGGACATGTTCCCTTGGGGCTGATGGTTCCCGCTGTGTCGGAAAAAGCCAGCCGTTGGCAAAGGTAGTCGGCTAAGTTGAGTTTGCTTGGTGTAACCATCGAAAAAAAGGGGGGTGGGGGGGGGTAAACCATTCAGATTGGAGCCACAACTCTAATAACGAGTACCCTCGTCAACATGGTATGTAATCAGGTTCGTAGTTGTTAGACAGGGAGTGCCTTCTCTGTTGGAGAAGAGTTTGGAGGAAAAAGAACGGGAATAGTGAAATGTGGCTCTTGAGTATTCTTCCTTTGGAAGTGACAAATCTACGACAGCCAGCCACTACAACAAAAAACATGTAAATCTGCACAACAAGTTGGACACGAAAGAGACAGAGGGGCTTTCAGGGTCATTATTTTATTTTCTCATCATGATTCTTTGGCTTCCTTGTCTATGGCAATTGCCGTGAATCAGAACAAAAGCACATAGGAGAGAACAAGACAATTAAAGGTTCACGTTCAGTCATTTCTTTTTAAGTGCTTTCATATGGTTTTTCGGATCGCCGAAACCCAACGCCTAGTCACTTTCGCCCAGGTTTCCGTTGACGCAACAGCACGCTCCCAATGCCACGTTTTGTCGATTAGGCCTTCTTCTCGGCGGCGGGCTTGGCGTCGCCTTCCTCGAGGGCAGGCATGTCATCTTCGTCGTCGTCGTCATCTTCTTCTTCGGGCATGCCGCTGGAGCTGAAGTCGGGCATACCTTCCATGCCCATGGCGCTCAGGTCGGGCATGCCTCCGGCACCGCCACCGAGCTTGGAGAAGTCGATGCCGCCAAAGTCACCACCGGGTCCTCCTGCGCCGGGCATGCCACCCATGCCGCCGAACTTGCTGAGGTCGTCATCGGCAACCTCGTTCTGCTCGTCCTCATCAACCCACTTGTCAAAGTCGGTCTTGAGGTAGTGGACCTTCTTGGAGTCCTTGAGTAGACGGGGCCAGTACTCTTCCTTGAGCTCCTTCTTCCGGAGCTTGAATTCCACATTCTTGCCAGTGTGGTTGTACTTTGACTCGGCGTCGTCGATCTCGGCATAAAGCTCAAGGTCGATGTGATAGGTCTTCTTCTGGGTCGAAGAGGTACCGGTGAAGGACACACCAGTGGGCTTCAGCTCGATCTTGGCGTCAGACTTGGGGACATCTGGAGCGGTGATGGTGAGGTAGACGACGTTCTTGTCAGCCTCTGTGCTGGAGGATCGCTGGGCCCAGAGGACTGGGAATACTTGTTAGCATATCCCTGTAGTGTCAAGAATGGGGTAGAGCGTTTGTGCGCTGTGAGAGGTTTGGGGAAGGATCCCAATTGCGCGCTGTGGGCGGCGGGAGAACAAACAAGAGAAGTGCAGCGACGCAAGGCAGAGAAGGAGCTCAAGGAAGAGGGGGTGGGAAAAGTGGCTTAGAGCAGAGAGAAGCAGAGAGAAGCAGAGGCAGGATAGGTGGGCAGAGGGCAAACATACCTTCGGGGATAACGGTGTCGGGCATTTTGAAAGGTGGTGGTGAGGGAGCGAAAGGAATGCGGGAGGGTATCTTTAGCACAAGGAAAGAAGACAAGAAGATGAAGAAGTGGTGGTGAAAGGTTGAAGATGGAGTTGGCAAGTTTTGGCAGCCCGGAGTGGAGTATGGAGATGCGGTGCGGTGCGGTGCAGCTGGGGGTGGAAGATACTTGTGCGTGGGCGGTGGAATTAGCAGGCAGAAGGCAGAAGGCAGAAGGCAGAAGGCACAAGGGCAGCTACAGGCGAATATGCATTAGACGGGGGCAGCTAGCGCCCATCCTGGCGCAGCTGGTCGTCGAGTAGCATCCGCGAGGTGAGGCGGCACAACAAGGAAGGCTGGGGAATCGGTCGCGCGCCGCATGGAATGTCCAAGAAGGAAGCCGAAGAACGGGTTTGGCACGTTGGTGAGGGGCAGCGCGTGGCTGCGATGGCGCGGTACCTGGCGCTGCGCTGTGGCTAACGTGCAGCCCCGGGTACCGCGCTATGCCGCAGAGGCGGAAATGCAAGGAGGGGTAGCCAGCGCCGCAGCCCAGCTCCCACTGGGTCGTTGACTGCACGTTGCGGCGGCGCCGGGCAATCATCAGCTGGTGTTGCAGGGGAGAGGGAGAGGCCCCCTCCGCAGCCCACAGAGCAGCTTGGGAGCTCCAGCAGTTACGGGATGCTTCCATCCCACGTATGTACATGTACATCGGTGGCATGCAGCTAGCCCGGCGGCTCTGGCGCACTTCCCGAGCCTGTACCTTGCTTCTCCTGCTTACACGGCAAACCACCCCCAACAAACCTACTGCCTCCAGCACATGGCCCAGCCAGATGCGACCTGCAAATCCGTGCCTTGGCTTGCCTCGCCTTGGCTACCGAGACAGCCGGCTGGCTGCTACTAACAGCTAGCCTAGGCACCGCACCTGTGCCTGATTTACTGTGCACGCGCTAGTTATCTGAGGATCCAGACAGCCACCCTGGGCACATTGGCGGGGTAAATCATGGACGGCAGCGGGGTCGAAACCAAGCCCGACAGTGGCCAATCTGCCCTATGCTTCTCCCCCTGCACTGTGTGCTGGCGCTGGAAGCCTTCTGCCATCTGATTCGCTGGTCCGGTGGGTGACAGAAAAAGAAGCTCAGCGACAGCAGCAGCACCATGACAAGTTGTCTACGGCTCAACGCTTGCGCATATTCAATTCCAGCGAGTTGATGGCTGTTAATAAATGTAACCGCTGAATCAGCGTTGGGTTACAGAACCGCCATGCACATTCTTGCGCTATAGCAGTCGTAGACAGCCTCAAAGGGCCCATCCTTTTTTTCTGTCACCCATCTGCCAGCCTCGCGCGGACATCGGCCCCACCGAGCGCCGCCTTTCCCCTTCCAGGCTTCAACGTCAGATAGGCACGAGAGCCTCACCATCACCACCGCTCACCACCCAACGTCTGCGGCATGCACTGAGCCGCGTCCAGCATTGTCCCATCTGCACCACCACCTGGGTCCTGCAACGTACACTCTCCGCCAGGCACACGCGCGCCCCCCGCAGCCTCCTCTCGGGCCCTCTTCGACCGCGCTACGGCCGCCCGACCGCCAGCCTTCTCTCCCCCAGTTGCGTCATCAGACGCACCTCTGCTTCGATAACCACCTCGCTCCTCCCGCCCAGCAATCGCTCGCCCGCCATGGAGACCTTCAAGGCCCTCTTTACCAAGCCAGACCCTCAGGCTCAGGTGCGCCAAACCCCGCAGACATGTGCCACCCCACGGCAATGCCCCCAGTCCCGTGGCATGACGCGCAGACGCTAACTCACGCCTCCCCTTTCCGCTCTTCCAGATGCGCAAGTGCAACGCCCTGATCCGACAAAATATCCGCAAGCTAGATCGAGATATTGTCGCCGTCAAACAGGCCGAGGCCAAGACCAAGAACTTCATCATCGCCGCCGACCGCCGCGCCCAGCGAGACCCCGCCCGAGCCAAGCAAGCCCAGCAAGATGTCCGCACCTTTGCCAGGGAGCTGGTCGTAGCCCGCAAGACGACGGCGCGCCTGATGACGGCCAAGGCCCAGCTCAACTCGGTCCAGATGCAGGTCAACGAGGCCTTTGCCATGCGCAAGATTGAGGGCTCCATCCGCACCAGCGTGGGCGTCATGAAGGACGTCAACTCGCTCGTTCGCCTGCCGGAGCTGACAGGCACCATGCAGTCGCTGGGCGTCGAGCTGATGAAGGCCGGTGTCATTGAGGAGATGGTGGAGGACGTCCTGCCCACGGACCCTGATATGATGATGGAGGACGACGAAACCGAGGGCGAGGTGGACAAGGTGCTGGGAGAAATCCTGAAGGACCGCAAAGAGCCCAAGATGCCCACGGTGCCCGTCGCCGAGCCCCAGAACAAGGTCGAGCCCGAGGAGGAGGAAGAGGAGGAGGACGCCGAGGCCATGATGGACCAGATGCGAAACAGATTAGAGGCTCTGCGAAGCTAAGAGGGAGGGGTCTTGTCCCCGGCTCCAAGGCAAGAAATAGAGGGCAGCCATGGAATTTGACGGCTTTCATTTGGGCTCGTCGCAACGGGAAGGAGTTTGGGGAGTTTGGCGCAAAAGTCATCTTCTGGGATACACTGGACCGCAGCTTTTTTGTCTTTTTGGTAGGATGGACATGTGGTGTTTCTTTGCAAGGAGTTGTCCACGTATATACATGATCAGGCGTGCCAGTGTCTTTGCCAGGCATTTACTGCTTCAATATTAAGTTTCTGGTCACTTGTGCGCTTTCCAGCTATGAACATGAGTGAAGTCGTAGTCATGATGAGGAGTGGCATATTCCCATCAGAGTTGATATGGACACGGTGACATTGTTCCACGTGTATTTGCGTGCAGATTAGTCTGAATTGTACCAATGGGCTAAATGATTACAATGACATGTAATTATGATGAACAACCTTGAAGTCCAGCATTTAGGACGCGGTCCAAGTCAATACAATAAGATTTACGCAATAAACCTGGCAGTTGGGCTATGGTACCCTAATAGCCTTGGTAATTACACTTATATTGGCCGATGAATGAACTTGGTATCCCGAAGCGGAGTCCAAAATCATATCTAATTTATTAATTCTGTTGGAATACAATGAAATTAAGAAGGGGATTCCAAGAGATTGAGTAGAAGCAATAAGACCAGGCGAGAGCTGGTGCAGTAATAATAATAATAATGAAGAAAAAAAACCGGCAACCGGATATTAGCAACAAATCGGACACAAATTGGCCCAAAGGCATCAAAAGTATTGTATTAACCATGATTACTTCCATACAACTGCCACTTTACACTGTACCACGAAACTACCTTCAAGTAAAGTGAACTTACCCTAGACAGCCATTCGTCGACGCTGAGCAAACAAGACTCAAGTCCCCATTTAACATGTGTCATTTCCTCGGCGTTGTTTTTGGTATATTGCTTTCAACTTACCCGTGTTCCCGTTTAAATATAGAACATGACAGCGCTCCCGTTTTCCCCAGTTTGCCGCGCTGTTTGGTCATATGACGGCGGGAGGGAGGGGAATGAGCAGTGGCATCGCCAATTAAAACATGTCAACTAGGGGATGGCAGGACCACTTAAACTCGCAAACGGCTGCAAACAGATCCAATCAAAGAAGATCACGTTGGGAATATCCAATATATCCAATGCCAATTACATTGTCCTATTTCGGGGCCAGTGACGTGGAAACAGGTGCTAGTTCCCTCTCCGTGTAAGTGCCACGACAGCGAAGAAAACAAACCCCCGTGGATATAGTGTCTCTGCAAGCTGTAAGGCAAGGCGACATGCGCGTCATGGGACCTGCTCAATCTCTGCCTCGCCTTAGCCAGCTGCGAACTCCTCGTGGTTGCTGGGCGTAGTGTATAAGTTGAGTTGGGCAGGGGGTGTGTCCTGATAGGCTGCTTGCCAACGCGGGGAAGGGGAGGGGGAGTGAGATATGTGTTGATGGCATCAAAGCTTTGAATACAGGAAAAGGAATGCGCCGTCATCTAGATCAATTCAGATGAAGAAGTCGATCTGACCCAGATCTATTTCCCCGGCAACTGTGTCATTTTGCCCTTTTTCTTGTCGCATCTCGCGGGCGCTCACTTCACCCCTGTCGATGCGAACGGCCCGGTGCTCACTTACCCTACACCCCCATATCCTCCCTTGAATAGCCTCCCTGGACAGCATCTCAACACCAAGACGGTTGCCAGATCAACATTTTTGCGCTCCTCTGCTCGAGCAACACGATAATGAATTGCACAACTTGACGAAACCGGAAAGGAGTTCCGCCGGGTGGTCCAGATGAATCTGTTTGCGTATGCAACACGTTGCGGTCGCACAGACAAGAGCACGAGGCCCATCTCGAACAGCCAAAAAAACACACACCCCCTCAATTCATCCTTCTCGTCTCGACTTTCTAACGTGGGCCTTAGCACCTGAGGGAGGCAGCTTGACGTGAAGGGTTCCAGAACTCGGCGGGTTACACACTAATTGCACATCAAATCTGTCGGCCAGGCGGAAGGGAAAGGATGTGCAACCGATCTGCGAGCCCAGGCCTGGTCCGAAACGCTCCCGGGAGATCTGGGCCTCGTGCTGTGCGCCGAGGCCATCAGACGCAGCGGGCGGTACGGGTGCTGGCTGCTGCTGTGCTCAATCAATCAACCCATCAATCTATCAATTAATCAATCAATCCTCCCGGGCCCCCTCGAAACAGCATTCCGACACGCGCACACACACGCGCACGCGCGCTCCTCCATCACCACCACCACCACCACCCCCTCCCCTTGTCTGTCCCTCCCTCGTGCTGTATCGCATCCCGCGTGTCAAATCCTGACAAAATAGTCTGCACTAAATTGACCGGACGGACAAGGCTCGGCTCCTTGGGCATCCAGAACCGCTGTCAATCTGAGGCCACAGACACGCCCCCTCCCATCCGTCGGACTGCCAACAAGGCAGACAGAGACGGAGGAATGCCATCACATGTGTGCGCAGGCGCCCCGGCGACGGCCAAATATGAGTTGTGACAAGCAAGCAGACAAACCAACCCGCCCTAGCTGGCCGCTCCGCCTCTGCTGTCCCTACCCACTTTCAATCACAGCTAGGTCTGCCAGTTGGGCATGCATGACAGCTCTGCTGGCCCCTCCTAAACTGCTAAGAGAAGGAGAAGAAAAAAAATAGGGCAAATGGGAGGGGCACTTTTCAAGAAAAGTGAAGCGTAGTGAAAACGCAGGCCGCAACGCCAACGCAGCAGCAGCAGGTGAAGAGTCATGGCGCGCGCCCAAAAAGATAAATTCTCCGACGCACAAACAACACAGCAGCAGCAGCAGCAGCATGACTAGGGCTGGTTACATGACGTCCTGCCAGGAGCCTGAAATTTTAATGAGTGAAAAAAGGAAGAAAAAGAAGCAAACTAGATGCATGCACGCGCGCATGCACACATACATACACACACACATACATACATAGCACTTGTGTGTGCGTGTGCATCTTGTGTATGGTCACGGTGGATAGGAGGATATCAAGTCCGCATTGTTACTTTTGTGTGCGTGTGTGAAGTTTGGTTTTGGCTTTGGGTTTTTTTCGTTTTACTATACGCAGGGGACCATGGTGCAAGCGGCGCATGAAAGGAAAAGCAGGGGCGAGGCAACTGAGGAGAAGGAAGGAAAGGCGGTATGGTATGCAAGGCCCGCCGCCCGCTTGCAAATTATCCGAGTGTTGCTTGCTTGGTTTGCGCCATGGAAGCTTCGCTTGCACGCACTCTTCCGAGGCGGTGATGCGATTGCTACGGAGAGGGTTTCGGTGCGGCGGCGGCGGCAGCGGCAGCGGTGGTGGTGGTGGTGTTACATAGTAGCAGTGTTGGTGGGCGTGGTTGGCACACACACAAGCACCGTCCATCCATCCCATCCCGCGCGCCGCAACTCAATGGCATGTCGGTGAAGATGGCAGCTGGAGCTCGGGCAGGCAGCGCGGGCACGGGAGGCCGGAATTATTCTCCTAGGTTGCTTGTTACGGTCCGCGCCAGGAAACGATCTGCTCTTTTCTTGCTTGCCACCGGATCCGACGTGCAGCGAGGGCGCACCCGTTGTCGTTGCTCAGACCCGTTCCGTCGTATCTAATCTTTGACCAAAAAGTCTTCTTCCCAAGATGGGGAACCCTTGATACAGCAAGCAATAAGGTTTGAGCCACGCTTTGTTTCCCCAGGGCTATCGCATTGCCGCAAAGAGGAAACAAGGACGAGAGCCGGTACACGCCCCCCTTCCATCACCAACGGAGCAGGGGGAGGGGAGGAGGAGGCCGTATGCACCATCTGGTGGCTTGCATTCTCTCCCATCAGCATGGCTCCCAGCTAGCTAGCATCCGTTTTCTCCCCCTTTCTGATCCCTCCCCGCCATCCGCGCCGCTAGCAATAGTGTAGAGGCGATCCCAAAAAGCATCTTCCCAGACCTTGGTAACGGTAAATTACGACAACCAACCCAAGTGGAGAGCCATGTTATGCCCCCCAGGGGAAAGGAAAAAAAGTCAAGAGGCGACGGATACGGGGGGAAGAGCTTGGCTGCCGCGGCGGGCGGGACGCCCGGATCGGCCATTTTAGTGCTTGAGCGGGAGCTAGGGAGTACCGGACGGCCCCCCGCATAGCATCAGCGCGCCCGCGGGGCATGGGTCCGCGTCAGTTGAGGCCAGAGGTGAGGGATGGCGTTGCGAAAGCCAGAGCTCGTAACAGGGCTAGCAAATTAATTTACCAAGAACCGTCAGCAAGGTACCGACGAGGGATCCGCGTGGGCAAGGCAATTGCGCTGACAGGACGAGATCCAGCACGCCGGCCCTGGCGTGGGGGGCCCCCGCCGCGTGCTTTGGGTCTTGGACGACGGTTTCGCTCGTTTTACCCATGTGTCGATGAGACGATTGTCACGAGTAAAACGGACATCAGCAAGGGGTGGTAGGTACGACCTATCTCTCCGACAGCTGTCCAACCTGTGGCCAACAAAGCAGATGCACGATAGATGGATCGGGCAGCTAAGGCAGGGGTTCGAGGCCAACAAACACCAAACCTGAAGCTTCACGATCTTGCCTGCAGCAGACAGAGCCATGGCGCTGCTAAGCTTTGCGCTGCGCCGGCTGACGCTGCTTTGATGTTTTGCCACCACAAGGGGGTTAAGTTGGCTGAGGCTAAGCTTTGCTGGGCTTGCCTGCTAAACGGTGGCCGTATCGCCATCGCGAGAGCCACCGCCCAGCTTCTTGTCGCGTTAGGCGGATTGGCGATTGCGTGCGTGTCGTTTTCGAGCGAGGTGAGAGGGAGCGAGGCGAGAGAACAAGACGAGGCGAGACAACAAGACGAAGGCGTTAAACGGACTCGCTCTAGTTCAAGCCATTGCCAGCGAAAGCACGCACCCCCGGCCCGCAGCCTCCCGTCGGAAACGGGAGGGATAACGGGATCCCTGCTTGGCGTCTCCCTGACCACCTCTTGTTTTTTTCTTCTTTCTTCCTTGCTTGCGCGTTCGTTTCTTTTGCTGTCTCGAATCGCTGAGGCGGCTCATTACGGCAATGCGCTATCATATCCCGCGGGGGAATAGATGAGAAAACGGCGGTTTACCCTTTGCGCCATGGTCGCGATTGGGTTACACACGGGCGTGTATGGTGCGGTGGGATTGCATATGCCATTGCCTGCCCGCGTCGGATATTCGCAACGCCGAAGCCGGCCTTGCGTGCTATGCTGTGTTCCCGGCCCAGCGTTGTGCTCACCCATCCCGCAAAGATAGTACGGATGGGGTTGCTTTCCCCCCCACGCGCCTTGGTGATACAGTCGCGTCTATAATGTTGCCGGACACCGGAGGGCAGGCAGTGTAGCAGTGAGTGCGGGATGAAGGATGGGGGGTATGTAGTGTTTGGGCATACGGACATGAGCGAAATGATTCCAGTGTCGGATTTTGACCTTACAAATCCATCAAAACGATGATGCTGTTAACGATTGCAGCATGCATATGGACGGCAGGCAGTGGATTACCAAGTATGGGATGAGATGCATGACGAGCTGTGACTCCCATGTCTCGCCTCACCAAATCCGACTTATAGTTCGGAACCCGTCGCGCCGTCACGGCAACTTTTTTTTTGGTAAGCCCCGATTACAAAAGAACTCTGGCCGATAAGACAAGATTCGATAAGTTGCCAGCTAAGCTGACCAGACATTCCTATTCTTGCCTGCCTTGGCGCTGCCTCAGCTCAGCCCAGCCTAGGCAGCGCCGCCCACCGCCCCCTCGTATGCGGGGAGATGACTATTCGCAGCGTGCCAAGTCATACCCTAAAGCCCAAATAAAAACAACCTACAGCAGAGGCCCCAGGCGGACCTGCTGCTGCCGAATGTAACCAGCAAAGCTGGCAGCCAGGTGACCATGAGACAATGAGTCGAGTTGATGACGAAGAGTGTTGAAGCCTGCCGGATGAGAAGGAAGGGGGGGGCGTGTGCGATGCCAGCCCGTAATCTGTAATCCCCATGAGGAGCAGCGGTCCTTATCCATGAATCATCAGATATGGGGAGGGGAGCTTCGCCTGAAGGCTATGCGGTAGCCAAAAACAAATCCCAAGCTCCTATCAAGCTTGGAGCCAGAACTGCTAATCACAGAGCTGGGCCAATACCAGTTTTAGGCCGGTGCTGTGTGTGGCTGGAGCTCCGTTGTGGCGGCAAGCCGCTTCCCCATTCCTTCCCGAGTCCCCCCTCCCCTCCTTCAATCCAATCCTATTATTCGCCTCAAACACGAGCTTACTCCGGCACGGCGTTTACAGGCAGCCAACGAAGGCGGCCAAACCTGGTCAAAGCCGCGATGGGGATGCGATGTAAGAACGAATAGCATATCCGCAAAAGCGAGACCCAGTGTATGGGAACAGAGTTCAGAGGGGATCCCCATGCCCCCCCTTCCTTCCCGTCCTGTGATGAGCAGGTGCAACCGCCTGCTGAGCCAATCCGGGCTCACTTTAGCGCACACGAGCCCGAGAATACGCTCATCCGCGCACCGTATCGAGGAGCTCCGTGACCCCTGCCACCCCCAACTGGAGCACCTCTTGTGATACGGGCTGCTATTCATGGACGCTCCTGTCCACTGAGCGTCGCGGGTGCTTACATGGCGAGTTTCATTTGTTGACACGGCTCGCTCTCGGCCGGCCAGTCAGTTTTTAGGCGGGCAGGGCTAGACTAGAGGGCGGAACAAAACACACTGTCAACAATGAATGAATGGATGGCTCTGGCGTTGCAAGCGTTTGGCGGTCGGGCTCATTTCTGATACCTGACGGTCGCATTGTGATTGTGACTGGACGTGATTCACTCCTCCATTAGGAGGAGCCTTAGCACCCCCTCCTCCTCGAGCTGAGACGAGGCGCCGCCTCCTTGCTGCGACAAACGAAACGACGCTGCAAAAACGAGCTGGCCTCTATTTTCCCCAGTGTGCTTGCTTGTTCCCACCTACGTTACCTTACCGCCATGTGGGCACAAGGGGAACTTGAATAGCCAGCCAGTAGACACCCGGACCGATGCAGGTATTACGTAGGTGGTGCGCACAAGTCTTAGGTGGTGAAGTGTCCTTGACGCCCCCCCTCCCGCCTGCTGTATGTTTCATGCGCACCCCGTGTTTCTCCCCGATCCGGCCGCATCGACCTCTTTTCGGTCTTGCTTGGGGAGAGTGAGTCGAGCTCTGTCTTGCGAGGGAGCCGTTGATCGATCTCCAGTGGGTTTTCGATCGCGGGGACCAAGACAGTGACACAGCTGGAGCTTGTGGCTGGCATTAGGTGTAATATGCCCTTTGGCCTTGTCCACCAGCAAAGACCCTTAGATTGCATGCATGTCATCAGAAATGCGATAGATCACTCGATGGGCGAGCGACGAGACGAGGACACAAAGCCCAAAAAAGCTTAGCAGCCAAGTAAGGTACGTAGATCCCTTGGCGATGAGCCATGGCACGGCATCGTTGCATCGCGTCAGAACAGCAGCAGCACCGCTTCTGGAAATTGCCAGTCCGGGGCGGGGGGAGGCAGGTTGTCGTCGGCCCCCTCCCCTTCTAGAAGCCCTATTTTTCCGGTGAGTTGAACGGAGGGGGAAAAAGCTTCAAGCAGCCGAGTGCCCGATTCATGCGCTCTGATTCGCGGGGCTGGGAAGCGGAAAGGAAAAAAAGACCAAGCGTCGTTGTCATCGGTGTGCTGGGCGAGGGTGTGCCGTGGGAGCTTCCCAAACGGGGTAAATGAAACGGGGAGTCTTTCGGCGGAACGGGGGATTCACCGACCTCAAACACCCGCGGCTATCAATACTCTGGGGACAGAGTTTTTACGGAGGCTTTCCCGTCAAAGCTACACCGCGCCGCAGGTCTTGGCCCGCCACACGTGGGAAGGAGACGGATAAGGGGAGGGGGGCACGGAGCACGGGGCAACTGCGGTTCCCTAAGGGATCTCTTCCCCAGACTGGCAAGTGCTGGTGCCGGTAGCGGTTCCGTGGCATGTCCTCGAGACGGGGGGTAGGGGGGAGACGATACCACGGTGGAAGAAAAAAAACTTTGACCAATTCCTTCTACAAGATTTGGTGCTTCTAGTGCGGGTTCCGTGCCGGGGTAGGGGACCGGGCGGGTTGGCGATTGGGGGCGACCGACT
The DNA here is from genome assembly GCA_002179835.1 of Calonectria leucothoes. Lineage (NCBI taxonomy): Eukaryota > Fungi > Ascomycota > Sordariomycetes > Hypocreales > Nectriaceae > Calonectria > Calonectria leucothoes. Next base: position 168,438 of record NAJI01000003.1, read on the forward strand.
TGCCTGGCTGGGGATGGACGACGTGAAAGCGTCTTCCGTCATTTCCCCGAGCTCCACCCGAGGTGGTCAATGCGTTCCTTCTCACTCTTCATCCAAACGCTGTGGCTCATGGAGGAAGTTCGGGAAATAGCCGGTTCAGGGAACCGGAGTTTTGGGTCTGGGGGGACGATGCAAAATGTGGGGTCTTGGCAAGCTTTTGTGGAGTGCGGTGCCAGGAACTTGACAATTTTGACAAGTGCCAGGATCGGCCCTTGGGAGCGCAGGCATTCATCCATCCATCCATGCCCTTGTCGGTTTTTGGTTTATTTTATTTTATTTTATTTTCTTGATTAAATTTTAATCACGATTCAATTTTTCGGTGACTGGGATCGGAGTGTCGTCAACCGAGATTTCCCAAACCCTCGGTTCGCTGGAATGGAAGTCCGGGACAAATGTCGGCTAGAGCGCCCCCCCCTCACCGTTTCTCTTCCCCCCCGTCGGTTACTTCTTGCCTAACATGGTAACTCGGTGTAATGTGCGAGCGAGTCATCAACCCTTCCGAGGAGACGAGGGTGAAGGATTAAGCCACCGGGCAAATTGATTGCGCGGACATACGCGCACAAACAGGCTCACACACACGCACACAGAGGGTGCACGCAGGCAAGAAGGCGATGCGCGTTCGGAGTCGGGTGAAATCAAGGCAAACCGCAGCATTTTCCGACGGGCAGCCTGGCTCCGACGCGGCCGAAGAGTCATGGACGGACCATGTGGATGACGTTGTGTGGACGGGAAGTAGGCGAGGCGCATATTTTTGGCCGTCGGCGGCGAGGCTTGTACCCGCTACCGTATTGTACGGAGCCTCCAAGCCAAGAAACCCATGTTAAGCCCTCCCCGGGGCACCTATGTGAGACAGGATTTTGGGCATTCCCTGCTGCGGCGGCGGCGGCGGCGGCGGGCTCTTTGGGCAGAGTTCAAACGAAGCGAGCATTCATTTCAGGCAAACACGGGGAGGCGCAATCAAGGAATGTAAATTAATGAAAGACAAAAAAGGATTCCCACCACGGAGTTGGTTGAACAGGCAGTCACCCGGGCAGCATCAGCCAGCCCCAGATCAAGGCAGCCCGGGCTTGCGTGCGGCCGGGTGCAGTGGTGACTGACGCCGCGCTGCCGTGTGCGCGCCCGAAAGTAAAATATACGTATACGAATATAGTATTCGTTCGTGTAAGCCGGGAAAGGGCTGGCACACACACACACACACACGCACTCATGCATTGACGACCACACCCACAGAAGGGAGCTCGGGCTATGTAGGCCACACAGTCGCCGAGCATCTCAGCCCAGCGTCATCGACGTCAGAATCCGGTATTGCGACGCCGGCGGCGATGACTCGGCGAGGGGATGTGGGAGGTGTATTAGTGATGATGATGACGCTGGGCGGTGACTGACTCCCAGGCGTCAAGATGATGAGTTGTATTATGCATCACATTGCTAGAGGGTGGGAGAAGCCTGCTTTTTTTTTCTCTTTCCTTTCTTTGTTGTCCGAGTGACAACCCGGGTGAGGGAGTCGTGTGTGTAATAGACGACCAAAAACAATTAAAAATACAAGCGACAAAGAATGTGAGGTTGGGGTGGTGGTTGCAGGTAATCCGGTGGCTGCGGTGATTCAGCACGAGAAACAACGTTACCGACGTGTAATTTGTCTGGGGATTTTTAATCTTTGTGATTACATTCAATAAACCACCAACCCGAGGCCGATAGTGCGTGCGTCCTCACTCAGACGTTACCACATCGTCGCTTTCAGCCATCCACGCAGCCGTCCTCTTCCCCAGGATCAGGGAGATGCCCGCCGCGTGCTGAGGTAAGGCGCCTGGCGCACGCCAGCGACTTGGCTCCGGAGAAGAGCGAAACGGAGGCGCTGCGGGGGTGCAAGAGGAGAAGTGGTTGCCATTTTGGGACAATACGGTGGGCGACTGCGACGCACGCCCCTCCACTACCTAACTTTAGCAATTGTGAGGGACGCACACACTCGCATCCACACACACATACACACACGCATTGCAGCAAACTGAGGTCCACGCCCCCTCCATCTCAAACTGAGCGATATGCGCTGGACGGATGTCAAATGGCGGTGCAGAGAAAACGATCTGACTCATTCCTATTTCGACCAATCACGCCGCGTCGCTGCCTCTGACCGCCCCTTGTGGACGTCGATACGGTGCGTCGCCCTACGATGCGATGTGACCTGCGACCTGCACGAGTCCGGCTGCGTGGGACGGATAAGATCGGAAGGGAAGAAAAATATCAGAGATACAGGGTGGGCTGGCGGGGAGGGGGAGTGCGCATTAATTTAACAAACACCTTGGCGAACAGCAAGCAGAGGCCAGAGAGAGAGGCCTGAAAGAAAGATAATTAATACCCAAAAGAAAAAGAATTAATTGAAATCGTATTGTGCCCCTCCATGTTGCAGGCATACCCCTCATGTCCCTTAATTGCAGGTCCCATTAAAAGAAGATGAATCAATCCAAACGGCCCGAGCAAGATGGTGTTTTACCACACAGCACAGGGCAGGGCGACGCAACACACATCAAAGCGTTCTTCTACATGGCCCGTGGGCGGCAACGTCATGGGTAAATCCGGAGAAACGCGACAAAGCAATGTTGGTTTCGTCATCAAAGAACAGCACGTCCGAGCATGGTTGCACGCACGGCGCGCCTAACGAGCACCAAGTGAGGGATGAATCATTTTGCACTCGCGCGCCGTGGTAATGTGTCATGTTGGCGCGAAACTGTGTGTTGTGTGTGTATGTGCGCGCGTGTGCACCGTTTTCCCCTCTGGCCCTTTTCCTCCCCGCCGCCGCGGCGACGGCGAGGGTCTAAGCTGAGAGGGAGAATTACTTGTGACAAGTAGCAGGTCGAAACACCCTGTGGCTTGAATCGAAGTAGAGTGGTGGTGGTGGGAAGCCCGCCGGATCGACCGCGCTAACAAGCCCTTCCCTTTTCCCGCCAGAAAGGGAACAGCAGAAGAACAGGAAGAAAAAAAAAAAAACACCCAAAAATTGCGGGGAAGCCCAATCGCATCAAACAAGGGTGAATATTGCTACGTACGTAGTGTGGAAGAAAGACAAGAGAGAAAAAAAAACCTGTTGACTGCTTCGTGTTAGTGCGAGCCATGTCTCAAACCCCTGGATTTACGATCTATCAGAAAAAAAAAAAAAATTTCCTTTAGCGGATTCCGCACCAGTCGCGCACCCGCAGGCCCTACGTGCATACAGAGTACAGACACAGACGCGCAATGCGCAAGGGATGCGCGCTCCGAACACGTTGACTGGACGCGGGCTGGGGAACGGCTCCGCAACATGGCAAACGCATCGCGTCTAGTCGCACCGCGCATGGCTTGTGGCGGCGGGAATGAATGCAAGGAAACAAGACTACGGCACGGGACTCGTCCCCTCTCCCCTCTCTCCTCGGAAAAAATAAAAATATGAAAAGAAAAACAAGTAAATAAACTATGTCAAGCCCTTGCACGGGAAAACTACGCCATGAATCAAAAGAAATGTGCAAATCCCAAACCGACCAGGGGTTTGAGTAATGCCACCAGGCTAGGAAGCCTCCGCGACCCATGGAAGAACAAAAAAACCACCGCCGAGCAGCTGGGAAAGGCCCTTGCCCCCCGGCTAGGGGCGACAACAGCGCTCCCGGGAGCCAAACCGTCGGGGAAAAGAAGCTGGGCCTTTGTCGCCATCGACACTAGTGGGGATCCCGCCTACGCGGCTCCCGGTACCGCGGCGGTACGGAAAGGCTGGGCGAGCTACAAGGGCTTCTAGCAACGGGCCCTTGTGGTGGGAGCTACGGGTGACGACGGGGGCCAATACCGGGAGACAAGGCTAGCTGCTAGGTACCTAGTTGATTTCCCGGGGCCCTCCTTTGGCAGCATAGTTGTTTGTTTCGGCGAGGCCAGAGGGCTAACGCCATCTGAGTGATCGACTTGGCGACGGCTGAGGAGGCCATGCGCCATTGGCTGAGAAAGGTCGTTATAGTTATTTGTGACAGAGCACCTGTCAGTTTCCCGCAGCCTTCTTGCTTTTGATACCTGTGGCGTTAAGGGTGCGAGTCTCACGATGGAAAGTAAAAAAATCACTGCGGACGCGCTTTGTTGCGGTTCTGTTTGCTTTTTTGCTTCTTCGTTTGAGACTGTCGTGTAATTTGTGCGGATTTGCTCACTTCGGAACCGTGGGTAATATGCGACGGACCCTCCCCATGCCATGCCATGCCTTGCAGCAAAAATTTTTCTTGCTGTCGCGGACAATTTTTTGATGCCATGCCTTGTCGCAGAACCCTGGCATAGCATGCCCTGGTCGTGGGCCTCTAGGGTTCACCAGTTGCCGTTTGGCCATACCGACTGCGAAAAGGAAAAACAGAAAAAGAAACGCTGGTATTGGATCCCAAGAAGCGAGCAAATGGGCACCGATCGATTGGATACCGGTATCGCAGCTGGCAAGGATGGCACCCTGGCTGGCGGTGAAGCACGCCCACGCACCCACACGCGCACCCACAGCAACCACGATGCCTTTTCGTGCTGCGGGGGTCTAATGAGTCGCGTGGGGCATGCCGGCCCGGTGGGGGGCGACCTGCTGCTGCACAGTTGCAAACGGGCTCCATCCCGCTGATACGGTACATACATCTTGTGCATGCAGGGCCGGGTCACCGTCTCGAATCGCTGGCGCATGGGGTTGGAGGTGTGGGATGCGATTGGGATGGGACGAATCTCTGGGTGGGTGGGCTTCTGCACGAGGGAGGAACGTAAATCCAAATCCCTCCACCGCTTTTGTGGTAGCCTGGAAGCTTTATTTCCCTCTCTATCGTTGACCGCTGCCGCTGGCGGCCACGCGCAAACGGCCTTCCTCGCAGGCTCGATGATACCCTCGCCGAGGTAGCTCGGCGCGAAGCCCAATCATGCCGACGACGCCGGGCGGTCGGGACGCAGCGGCACTGGCTCGCATCACCAGGGCGAAACCTGAAGCTCTCACACGCACACACACCCCCGCCCAATGCGAGAGGCACACGATGCAATCATCACATACATTTCGTAGGGCCGCAGCCGACAGCAAACACCGTCCCCCCACGTTTGCACTCTGTTCATGACACCGTCCAAGGCGGTCAGACTGCCTGCCAGTATTTGGGCATTTGGATGCATATTCTGCATTGCTTGCCGCCGCGACAGCCGTTTACAATTTAGAATGGTAGCAATGACGGACGGACGTTGACCGCGCACGAACACGCTGGTTGCCACGTTATTCGGACCGCATCTTGGTGTTATCGGTCCAACTCCGCCGCGCCTATTCTGGCCTGCCATGAATAAGTGTCACGGTTTAGTGGGCTAGGTATACAACGGAGACGAGGGGGGGGGCCTTCCATCCACGTAACGAGGAATTCCGAACCGGAGAAGGGGGATGAGATTTGGAAGCCGATTAACAGCACGCCCCCCACAATCTAGCATCGGGACTGGAATCCCTCTGCTACGCAGCTGTGAAAGGAGGGTGTGGCTAGTCGGCCCAGGGGTGCGCGCAGCGTTAGATCGGCCTCGCTCCCGTTCCCTCACGGACCTGGATTCGGTGTGCTTTGGGCCGTTGCTTGCTTTTGGGCCGACACCAAGTGAAGGGGGAAAGAGGGGGAAAACAAAGGGCCGCTGGGTGTTGAGCAGAGGCGTGGGGGAGACAACAAAGGCAGGTGTGAGAGACGTGGGCGCCGGCGCCGCCTCTTTTCTTTTCCTTGTCCTCTTACTGTTTGATGATTCAATTTTGGGTGTAATTGTTGCATTGTATTCATTTTTCTTGCAAGGCGGCGCAGCGGGCATGTGGGAAATGAATGACAAAAGCACAAACGCAAGCACAGGCACAGGCACTGGCACTGGCACACAAGCGCATGCTCCATGTCAGCCCCAGTGTTGGGCTCAGCTCAGCGCAAACATGGCACAGCCCAAGTCGAGGCCCCGTTATACCCAGACTGGACCTTTCTATCTCCGCCGTTGCCTAACTCGTTCGTCTGGACTGCTTGTCATGGAACGTATTGCTTAGGTTGGCACTGCTTTATTGGGACCTCTTGGCGGGGCACGCGCCAGTCCCCGCTGCCTGTATCTGACTTTGCAGCTACCTACAGTACCTACCTATTCAAGCTGTGTCGCAAGAGTATCTTTTTTGTCCTCCCCATTCTAAACGGATGGGCCAGGCCACCCTCGCTGTCTTATCTGACCGTCCGACACTTGACGGGACCAGCCCCGACCATCGCTTGGGGAACACTCAAGAGTTTTTGAAAGCTGTGTGCGTACATGTACGCTGGTCCGTTCGTTCCCCCTTGCTTGGGTTTACGGTATCGCCGGGCCGCCCTGCTTTTGACATGTCGATTGGAGGCGCTACAGTGTTTGCTCTTGGACCTGGACACCCAAAAGAACAAAGCAAGCAAAAAAGAAACTCTTGCAAAAATCCCACGGAGGATCCAAAAGACCCTTCCTTTCCCCATCACTAGCCTCATCAAAGTGGGAATAAATGCAAGAAAAATTTTTCCTCTTTTACTAGGGCCCTATTATCGTGAACCCGGCTGTGGGCAATATCAATAGACTTGCCTATCTGGAGGGGTACAGCAGTCTCCGCCGGCAAAGAAGCAAAAAAGCCCATAAGCCACCCCCGGCATCTCTTGCTGTCTGGGGCAGCGGGCAAGGGTTCGTTGGCGGTGGATAGAAGGGAAAAGTGGCGCTCCCCCCTCTGTAGGTTGGGTTCTGGCAGAGGCACTCTAATCATCGGATCCGCATGCTCGCCCTTGATAGCGAGGGCGAGGGGGGAGGCCAGCGGTCTCCAGCGCTCGAGCACGCCTTGAGTCGCGGCGCTCCGGCGGCCATGGACGGTTCCACGCCTGCGCGCTGCCACACCTCCGCATTACTCGTGTGTCCCGTCTCCCACCGCTTTGTTGTCTCCCCATACTCGGCCCAGTGAGAGAACAATGTGCGCGCACACGCCCCTCCATTGTCTGGCTTGGTTTCCTTTTTGTCCACCGTTTTTTTTCAGATGCCATTCCCGCCATTTCGACGGTGCGCCGCGGCAGGCCAGCAGGACAGCAATACGGGCACCGAGGCCGTCCTCGTGCGCGCTTCAGGATACCGTTCCCGGCTCTCGCCTCGCACATGAGGGCTAACTTTGCCGGGGGGGATCCATCTGCGCTGGTACTGCGCTGCGAGCAAGAGCAGGGCGGTGATAGCGAGGGCTGTTGACGGAGCCGGGCTGGGGAGCCCTGAATAGAGTCTCTTGTTGACGCCCGAGGAAGTGGGTTGCTGGGGGCCGTTTGTCCTCGGGCCCTGGGTTCTTGGGACGCTGGATCCTGCTCCTCGGTGCTGGACGCTGGACACCCTGGCCGCTCAATACGGGATTCCTTCTGGGAAGCCTTCGCCGCCACTTCTCTCAGTCAATTACCCGTGCTAAAAAGGAATCGCGCACGCCCCCCTCGCTCCTCGCTCCTCCCTCATCCGCATACCGCCCACGCTCTCAGATTCCCACCCCCTGCACACCCTACACGCCCCTCCAAGGCTCAACGGCACTCCCCACGCCCCTCCCTCCCTCCAGCACCCTGTGTCCCAGGTTCCCACACACCCCCCGGCTTCCCGCCTGCGCGTCCTTGTCGTCCTCCTTGGCCTCATCCATTATCTTTATAATACCCTCGTCCCCGGGTTGTTCAAAGACCCATTCCTTCGATCTCTCCACAAAGAACCAAGCTTCCGATCAACATCCTCTATTCTCAAGAAGGCACCTGCCTCTCTGCACTGAGCATAACTCTTCTCTGCTCTCCATCTCAGTCGACTTACATCAACGACTCTCTCTCCACAACATCCACAATGTTTGGTTCATACGGATCCTACAGCTCCATGTGCGCTGCTTCGGCACCCATGGATATCACCTCCCGAAGCCTCAGCGCCCACGACTCCACCTGCGCTTTCCCTTCGTGGCCTCGCCGCTACTCACTCTCCGAGTCCGACCGCGAGGAGCGCCCATCATCTTACCTCTCCGACGACGACCTCTTCCTCAGCGACCCCTACGACGACGACACCCGCTCCGTCTCCAGCTCCAGCAGCGCCGGCTCTCCCAACGGCTTGATCTCACCTCCCCAGATGATCTCCGACGCCGAGCTTCTCGAGATGGAGCGTGAGCGTGTCGCCCTTCAGCGCGAGTACGTCCGCGCCGTTGTCACTGAGAAGGAGCGTCGCCGCGCCGCCGCCCGCAAGCAGCGCAAGTCCGGCAGCAGCAGCAGCAGCAAGAAGTCTCCCAAGAGCAAGCTCAGCTCCATGGCTCCTATCGCCGAATAGAGCGACCATGGGCGAGCAACTCATTTGCTCTTGACGACTTTCATGACTTGACGACAGCGTACGTACATTCTTGGCTTTACACAGCATGCCAGCGCAGTCACTTACACAGTCACAGGCTGCTTTGTTTGTTTGCACTTCGGCGATTTTGATACCCACGAATATCCACCATTCTGCGAGGGCATGTGCACAGCTTCTTAGAGCTGCACATGCCAATGATCTACAACTTCGATACTACTCTACCACCGAATAATCTGGGGTTTGGACGGCGACACGTGAAGGACATCACCACACACCATTTACGACACCGACTTTACCTTTAACCTTTGATCCGCGCTGGCGCGACATTGCCAGCCTAATAATTATTACCACTTGGGGCATGCGCACCCACCCGCAAACGGCTTTCCAATCGCCAATTCCGATGACGCCATGGGCTTGGTCGGGGACGGACACAGGGCTGCTTGCCACCCCCACAACACCGACTTGACCCGAAAAGCAAAAAACGTGGCGGTAAACAAATCTGACTGCGACACCAATACGAATGAGTCAGAACACCGGAAATACATGACAAGGCGCAGCGGTGGGATGTACTATTCCGACCGCTGCCGAGGGACTCGGTCGCCTATCCTGTGGGGTGGGGCGCCTAGCCCTCTCCTCCGGATAAGACTTCACACCTTATCTCCCCGCTTCCGGCTTCTGCCATCGGGACATCGGCTCGTGACAAAGCGGCTGGATGGATGGATGGCTGACGAGGGCCATGTGCCTTTGTCATCATCCTCTGAACCGCTTCTTCATTTCTCTATTACTCTTCTCTATTCCCGGGAGCCGCCCGACTCCCTATTCTTGGCACCACACTACTATTTTCTTAATCCTGTTTATTTTCGTCCTCTTACCGGCTTGGTTTGGGGCTTCTTACCCCGACATCTTTTTAAGCGCATGGAGTCTTGTTTTTCATCACGGCATCGGCATGGAACTGCATCATGGATATGGAGCATGGAATTACATTTGGTCTTGGTCACCCACCGCTGGGTTTGAATGACATGGGAAAGCATCATGGACGTGGTCATCACCACGAGAATTTGTTTTTTGGAATTTTTTTGCACGGGCATAGTTTAGATACCTAGGTAGTTTTTTTACCCAATGGCTTAGATCACCAGTAGGACTGGATGATCTACAGATACCCTTGAGGAGTACAATGGATGACAACTTTTTTCTACACTTTCTTGATTTCCCGTGCCCGCGCCTCGCGACAAAGTGAAGACACCTGACTTGGAAGTTGGCTGCCCACTAGCTACACCGTTGGCACTGAACACTGCCACAGCATCGGTGAGGCACCGCGCACCTGATGTTAGTGACCCTACCTCCCGGCCCAGCTGTTCGTGTCTGGAAGCGCCGGCCATCGCCCGTCGTATCGCCTTCAAATCCTGGGGTAGGCGGCTGAGGCGTGCTGCCTGTACGTCACCGCGCCGTCACAAGGCTTGTCACGGCGCCAGCCTCGGTCGATGAATAATGCGCACGAGCGCGCACACACGCATCTGCCGTCATATTGTTCCTGCCCTTGGATTTCCCTCTAGTGTTTCTAGTGCTCTAGCATTATTTCCGCGGTTGTTTTTAATTTTTAATTTTTATTTTTGTATTCTTTGTACATGGTCATTTCATTTTCCGTCCCCCGCGTCGCGCCGAGCGCACCACCGTCACATGTCCCCGAGAACAACCCCCGCGGGCGCGCGGGATGAATGAAGCCTGGCGCCGAGGGGCGCCTTGGTGGGGTTTTCAACCTTCACACATACGCATGTGTGTACACTTGTGTGTGTGTGTGTGTGTGTCATGTGAGCCCGCGTTGAACTCGTGGGAGAAGCCTAATGCGACGGTGCTCGGAGCGCGGCCATATGGAATTGAAAGCAGGCCTTGTTCACCGGACAGACGGGGGCAAACGGGGCAGGCAGTGCAGGCAAGCAAGCAGGCGACACGCTGGAGAGGATAGGATGGTGGTGGATGGGGAGTGTCGATATGTTCTCCGCCAGGTCCATCAACAGACGGCCGGCCATGTTCCGTCCGAGGCCGGCGTGCCCAGCGAGGTTGAGTGCCGTGGTTGAGTCTTGTTGGGTTTTGAATGCGGCCTTGGACAGGGTGCGGCACCGAACCGGGCCGCACGAAACGGGACGTTGTTTTGTTTTCTTTTCCTGTCGGACCATGACCAAAAGCTATCTGCTTTTTCTCCCCTCTCCTAAAACCTCGACTAACAAAAAGTCGCCGATGGAGGGCGGGAGGGGGGAGCGAGGGTCTGTAAATCACCGTCCCGTTCTATATCGGTGCCGCGGTGCCGGAGTCAACACAATGACGTCCACCATCCGACAGAGACAGCGCAAAGGGACTGAAACCTGCGTTCCCGCACTGGTGAACCTGCTTTTGTAGCATAATGCCGAGCTACACCACTAGCCCGCGAGTTGTGTACTGCCGTGTGCCGTGGTGTTGGCCGCGATTTCGGCCCGTTGCCAAACAGTAGTGAGAAGGAAGAGAGAGACCCGCCATGTTTTATCCCATGAGAGATCCCACTCTCACGGCGGGATGGAGTGCGGGTTGAGCCAGAAAAGACGGGAAGAGCCTGGGTAGATCACCCCTTCCCGCCAACACGGCTGCTGGGACCGGGATGCGAGATTCATCACCGGCTGTCTCAAGGCGTTTCGCCTTTCTTTGTTTGAGCCGTGGGGGAGGCCAACTGCCAATGCTACTGGCTAGCTTGCCTCCGTCCAGTCCTTGGTTCCTTGTTCCTGGGGGTGCACATCGAAAAAGAGTGGGGGTTTTCTGTTGAAACAAGAACCGCCCCGATTTTGTAACCAGGCAAAAGCAAAAGGAAAAAGACTATGCTGTCTTGGCGGGTTGGGTATCGGTAGCCAATCGGGCGTTGTGCTTTTTGGGGTGATGATCGCATCTGTCACTGGCCAGTGAGGCTTCCCGGATACAGATCTGTGACAGTGCGGCAAAGGGCTCATCGTGGTTGGCCCCAAGGGTTTGGTGATTTGTTTCGGTTCAGCTGTACTTGGTTGACGAGGCGGGTACGGTCCGTCTCTCTCTTTTTCTTTCTTCTTCTCTTTTACTATCGGCCCGGCCAAGACGCTGGTGGTGCAATCGCGTTTTGTATTCTCTCTGAGATGGTGTCGTGGAGACTCCCACTGGCTGTTCTCAAAAAAGCCTGGTGTGACGGGAAATGTGTGTTCGCTCCGGCAGGATCTTGTGAAGATCTGCTAGAAACACCAGATTATGCATTCAAGAGGCCGCTTGGGACGGGAAATTGTCCACGAATCACAAAACCTACCCGCTCTACATGGCCAGCCACACGAGACTTCCACTTCCTTGATTCCCTCCGAATGCGATATCTTTTGCAATATCCACCCCCCTCCCTTCATTCACTGCCGTTTTTATCAGTATTAAACTGTATCGTAAGAAACGGAACTTGAGAGTTGGTGACACGCTTTTGCCTCCTTGTTAGTGTGTGTGTGTCATTTCCGGCGTGGCTAGACGCAATGATGATGATACAAATATCGATGAGATCGAGATATTGCGGAGCATGTTGCAAAAATGACGAGCTATTACGTGACAGACTTTCCGCAAAGTGACCTGGGTGTATGAAAGCATGCGTATAATATTTGGTAACGGGGCTCCAAGTACATCTCTCGTATACAATTCCGTACATTGTTGAAGTTCCTCTCAATGGCTTTGACAGTGTAATCATGACTGGAGATAGTTCAGACGTCAAGTGTTGTTGCAGTCAATAAACCATCTGCCCGGTTTCATTCATGGTGTCATCGGTAACTTCTCTTGTCGTACTTGCTTCCTTTGCTACCTTTTCTACTCAAAGAATACACTTTCCCGTTTCTGTCACAGCAGTTCCCGATAATCATGATTCAATCTTCAGTACGTACTGACTCTGGCGCAGTTGCTAGTAGAAACCTCTTGCCGCTCAGGCTTCTGTATTGCCACAAACACTCTCGAGATCGGACAAGCGACCCGCTCTAAGCCGGGGCAAATAAAACTTGGCCCACAAAAGATCAGCAACATGTAGGAACGAGCCCCAGTAGTATAATATTACTACGATTCGGTATTGGTATTCGAAATCAGGGTCTCATACATGTTTTAAGCCTACCTTGGTATGGCTCAGAGACAGCAAGTCCACGGGGAGCTACCAGCGGCCCATGCTTGGTGGTGTTTTCAAAAGAGGCCAATACACGCTCAGAAAATATGTGGACAGGTTAAGTATGGGGAGAGAAATACCTAGGCTGGGTGAGTTATCTGAACACGGCATTGAGATCAAAGATGTGATCTCGGGAGAAGCCTGAATTTCATATCTTCCGCATTGCATCAAGTGAATGAACGGTAGAAACAGAACAATGAAGGAGTTGATTATTTCATTGCTAGTAACCTGCCAGCTTTTTCGTACGGTGGATCACGAACACCTCGGCGGGTCGCGACATACGGGAGACTGTTAGGAATTGCCCTAACCAGGACAGTCTGCTCCGGATATTGTCGGCAATTAATGAGTGTCTAGAACTATCTTTGAACACATGGCGGTTTCTTCCGAACCCTGGAGAATACCCTGGCACAGATACGCGATCCCTCGCTTGTGCGGGCATTTCCTTCCGTGTCTCGAAAGCGTACTGTTATCAATCAATCATCCATGGTACTGATGCCACGTCAAACGCTAAATCAACTGCATGGTGAAAAAAGGAAAAAAAGTTGTTGCCATGCAAAAGCCCCTGCCAGAGTTCCGGCCGAGATGACACCTCTCTCAACAATCGTCTGGCCTCGGGATGAAAAGCGACGAATCTCTTTGCTTTTGGCAAGTTTCCCCGTATGACTTTGGGAATCGAGTAAAACTTTGCCGCCAAACAGTGATAGGACAACACAAAATGCAGATTTCAAATAGTTTCCTCTACTCTCGACTGAGAACCCGTGTTCAATTGCTGTCCGCAACACTCGGCGGGTGTTCAGAGTTGCCGCTGGAGGGGATGTTTCACACGAGCATTTCTTGACACATACTGGCGCATGACACAGCTGGGATTATTGAAATACACGGGAAAGACAATGTTAAAAAAGCAACATCAAACATGATTGATTGAGCAAATAGGGGTTTGAAGGGGTTGACATGTGGCGGCCTGGCAATGTCTTGTAGGCCGACAAAAACATGGGAGCAACTTACAGAAATTAGTCTCGCTGAAATATGAATGGGTCTCTGCAATTTTTTTTGGCGCTTGAAAATTTCTGATGCGGAGGCTCCAAATCCACGGATCGTCATCGCTTTAGTTGACTGCAGCTTGATACAACGCGAGTTTTTGATAATGCGCTTCCTGTTCCCGTTTGTATTAGCAGCATCTTCTAAGGTTTCAAGGAGTATTTCACTGTTTTCTTGCGAGGCAGAATATATGAAAGGACCTGCGAAGGATTCTGGGTTCGCTGGCCAATGCGTCGGTCTCAGGTCACTGTGTTCAGCTGATTCTTTAAGTCAAGAAAAGGTAGGGTAGAAATGAAATGCAAGCTATAAGTTCTCCGACAGCCTCATGAAAGCAAAAGAAAGTTTGCAAGTGAAGAAGATTAAAAAAAAAAACTGCACACAATACCATATGTGTTCGGCTTTGGTTTTCATGGCAAGGAAGGCATGGTTACTCATTGGGTATACGATCCATGAACACTGCTAGATGGTGAGCATGCGTATCTTGGCTCTTCAATATGTTTAATTTGCTGTTCTGAACCAAATCATCTGGTGGGTTTCGTGCGTAATATTCTGGTCCCGGGTCTAATTCTGTTCGACTTCACGTCCTAACATTCCGCTCATTCCAAATGCGTTGATGTTTTCACGTCCGCCAGAGAACCACCAAGTTTTGGGCGCTCGCTCTAGTCATATTCAAAGCATTGCTCTTGTTATTAGCTGCGAAGATGTTGTGAACAATTGGCCACGATTTTCTTTCCTATTCCTATTGCTACCATTATCTGGATGGAACCACCCTAAATTGGTTGTTCTTCCAGTAACAACTTCAGAATAAAAGAGAGCAAAAAGATTGAACAAACCCAGACCAAAAGACAAAAGTCTTTAAAAAAGTTGTATCGCCTAGTTAACAGCATGGTTTCAATAGGTTCAAATTTATAGGCAGGTCATGCTTTCCTGACGTTTTTGCTAAGAATAAAGAATGCGTCTCGTGAGGCTTGGACGTTTATCAAAACCCACCAAACTCTCACCCGGCAGCACCAAATGCGAACAGGGGAAAACTAACCAGAGGCGGATATTAGATATTGCCTAGGCAGAATTGGCAGAACCCTAGAGTATTTCCTTATCCATCAATCCAACGTAATTTTTCCTGTCGCCATATGAAAATGACCAAAAATACAAGATAACTAAGTCTCCCGTTGGAATTAACAAAAAGGTAACCTAGTTCATTGTCTGAGTAAACTAGTAATTTGTCCTTTGCGCCGGTGAAAATGATTCTGCGGGGACTAATACTCGGCCCAATTGATAATCACTCGTAAGCGAGTCACCTCAGTATATGAACGTGTTAATGGGGACTGCACAACCGTAACTTCTCGCGTATTAGGTCCAACAAAGAAACGACCATTTGGTCTATTGATCTCTACTCTTGGCCTCGTAAATTCTCGCTAATGTTAAGTGATGGCCCCGACCTCGAATTAAACAAAAGTTTACGCGGTAGCATATAAATAGGCCACCATTCTTTTGTTTTCAAATGCCTTCTAGAAGCTATACAAGTAACAGATGGTGCTAGTTGCAACTACACAGCTCACCAGCTAATATTTCCAAAGTTCAAGACTATTTTACCTACCGGAACTGTTCATTATGCAAGCTTGTTTTTTACTTTTAGAGATCCCAATGTAATATGCTTGGGTTTGGTCAGGGCCATAACCATCACTGCGGTGTGTCAATCGGTGTGTTTTTCCAATTCATCCCCATAGTTCCTGTTGCCAATTTGCTAACACGGAACAAATTTTCCACTTGAAACATTACTAATTGCAACTTCCAATTCCTTAAAATTAAAAACTTCATCCAGCATCAAGCCCGCACTCTGAATGAACATGTCTAGCCTCTTTCATTTTCGAACCAGTAAGCTAGCCCGTCTCCTCAAGACTGTCTTGCTAAATTGACACAGGACACGCTATTCGGAAAAATACCAAACATCGAACACAGGAAGAGGAAGTGCCTTGAGCGACATCTCAACTTTCTGGTGGCTCTAGGTGTCTTTAGCAGTATCCCGCACGCCTCCCATTCGCCTAAGAGCTTCAGCATCTGCCCCCTGTAATTATCCGCCTTGGTCATATTGTATGGACTTCTTTTTAAAAAATAAAAAAAAGATGGAAAAAATGTACTTCTTTCTTGAGTGAACGAGCAAAAAAGTAAATGAGCCGACGTGGGCCTGATTTGAACAGACGCCTCCGAAGAGATATGATTTCTAGTCATACGCATTAGACCACTCTGCCACCACGCCCTATTGGTTGTTGGTATGACTCATCCAAAAATTTACTTATGAAGGCCCGTCCCCACCTTTCCAATCCCCGCAGTGGCGAGAACTCGGGCAAAGGATGTAAACAACTACCTCCCTGTAAATGCGGCAATTGTATTGATTCAGTCAGAGATTTCATTATCTTGGTCTCTCCTATAAACCCATCAACTAACGCTTCCGTGCGTTGATTAGAATTCTGCCATGCAAAGTTCTGTAGTATCCTTCTAATTTGAACCCTTTAGACGGTTACAAACAAGACATACATCACAAATCAACGATGGAAACATCTATCACTAGTAAAATGCAGTAGATGAAAATTTTGCACGCCAAAAACAAGCCCACGAAGGTTAAAGACTCCTACTATCCTGAATATCAATATTGCCTCAACAATTACTGGGGTGTTCACTCAGCATTTAGTCCGGGTATGTACGACCATGCAGACTCGTTAACACTGAATCACACTCGGTAACGGCTCAATGGCTATTAATGAATTTATTATTTGGCCTTGATCTTGTACGTTGTCTCTTTGTCTAGCACATGCTCCTGTAGCCGTGTCACATATCTTGCACGTAGTATAAGCCAGATCTACCTCTTCAGATGGAACACTGAGCGAACATCCGTAAACCTTGACCGTTATTCATTACAGTAAATACAAAAACCAAAATAGTATTGAGAGCAAAATGCAACACCCGGTAGAAAAATCAGTCTTGGAGGCGAGCACTATAGGGTATGTGCGGTACAGATGGATGCATTTCGTAATATTAACAAGTTGGACTACCAATAATATGGTCACAGTAATTTTATTTTTCCTTCGTGTTTACGTTCATGCTGTGCAATATTATTCTTTGGGTGACTATATTCATAAAAAATTACGTCGCTGTTGGCTGTCATGTATGTGAGTTCTACATGTCCCGTCAAATTTCAACTCTCGCGAACTTTTCCCACCCACGTGCAAAACTAGCACAGTCAAGTACAATTTAGACCAGGTTCCCGAAAACCGACCGGTAGGAATACCAATGTATCAATGACAGAAACAACAGCAAAAATAAAACTGACTCTATTTCGACCGGGCACTGCTCTGCAGCGCTTGCCATTTGATCATCAACTTGCACGGCAGATTTCATTCGGTGCCAAGTTTAGATACAGTGATGCCCGTTGAAATGGACTGGGGCGTGAAATTAGAATGGCGTGATGGAAAGTTTATTAGTTTCCTGGGGAAGGGTCCCGGGGACATAGATTCGGTCGTAGAATTGAGTTTGCTGATTGGTTTTCCCAAAAAGAGACAATCTTTGGTGTTATCCAGACCATCAAAACTCTGCCTTGAGAAGTAAATATGGCGTTCCACCAAGGTCACGTCTTGGAGAGGAATTGCAATATCTCGCTTATTGTCTGCACGTTCTTGCTGCTGTCGCTCTGATAGGCTTGTGCAGCGGGATTATTCTCTGTTTGCCCGAGCTGGACTAGATGAGGCTTGGAGAAGTTAACTAATTGAAAGCTTGGCGTATCTAAGTTTATATATGCGTAAACACGTTACGCCCGTTTGAAAATACTCGTCCGCCACCTGTGATAGAGTTTGAAGAGACAAATTTGAACTATGTGAAGCCACATCCAAATCCGTCACGCCAACACGTTGCTTATAGGCAAATTAAGCGAGGCATATAAAATAGGCTCAATTTTACATATGAGCTTTATTCCAAGGTTCACAGGGTCCAAAGAGATTACGAGTCCTCGTGCTGGCTTACATACCTTGGACCAGTAGAAGCTCTTGTTGAGCGAGTAATAAGACTCAAGTGACAGCAACATGACGCGTGGGCGGAGGAGAGAGGTTGTTCAGCTGGATAATCCTTGTTGCAAACATGCCAGCACCGTCGTCTTGGTTCCGATTATCTAGGAAATGCATCTAGTACGTGCATAGTGAGCAACCTGCAAGCCACTCAATTTTACTCGCATGATCCTGGTTCCGGATTCATCTGGAAGGCACCAGTACAGATGACATGTCAAGAGGGACCCTCATTCTTGAGACAAGCGGTAGATGACTGGTGGCGATTAACACGCTGCATCCACGCATTCACGCACAGACGCTTCCACGCGGCCACTCGGATGCTGGCAAATGGGGGAGAAAAGGGTGTGATGGACAAGCCGAAACAACGCTTCCGATCCCATATAGCTTGGTTCAAAGCGTTAAGGGTCGCTTGGCCATTTGGCCGATCACCCGTGGACGCGGGTTCCAAGATCGCATGCGCGCATAACCGTATGCAATCCTGAGGTTTCCCCCGCAACCCATCCGTGACATGCCACGGCCCAATAGGGCTGCGGATGTGCGTGTGTCCTCTTCCATTTGCTGCAGGGCGACGAATCTCCATGAAGACCGACGCACCCACCCAATTGGGTCTCTGCATGAGCGGAGCGGGATGCTATTTTTTTTTTCGGTGACTGGTGTAACGTGCTTTTGTGGGCGAGTGAGGGGCTGACGGGACCGTCTCAGTCCAAGTTTAGCTGTGGGCTGTGCAGACCCGTTTCATGTCTCAACTGCCTTGGTATGGAAGGGGGGATGGCAGTTAGGTGAACTCGGTTGTGGGGGTTCAACGTGTGGCAACCACGAGGAAGAGGGTGTTGGTGTGTGCGCCCAGTTTTGGAATCTCCAAGTACACAGGCCAGTCAGCGAACACACTGCGAGCTAGGGTATCGGAGGTGCATCTCGTCCTTAGTTTCGTCCTTGGAATCCCACTGCACCACCAAGCTCCCGCACGTTGACTTGCTCGGGCGTGGACTGTGCTTTCTCTGGGGACTATCTCCGAAGCCCAGCGTCAAGCTCAGAAAGCAGCGTAGTGTAAATGGTGGCCAGGCCGGGCTTGCTTCAGCTATCCCCCGAAGACCTTGTCCGCTTTCCAAGTCGGTAATCGGGCCAGTCATTCTCGGCTCAAAGCTGTTGATCACATCGCTTGGCGGGGCGTGAAGCCACCCAACTTGGACAAAGGCGATCGGCAACCATGTCCATGCCGTTTGTGATGAGAAACATTTCATGATACTAGCGGCCGCCTCTATCACGCTTCAGGCCCAGGGTATGGTCAACTCCACTGGGTTCGCGTAGCTTCGTCACAGCACCTTGACCTGTCAACTAGGGTGACAAGCTACCGCGGGGCTATCGAGATGCTATATGGTAGGATTCACGCAAGAAAGAATGCGACTGGTTATCGTTGACATCGCGGGCGCGGGGATGCGGCGACAGTGTTGCAGTTTGGACGAGGCCCCCATTATTATCTCCCGCAACTGAGGGGGTCGGGTGGCTCAATCCTCCATAAGCCCGTTGTCTTGAGGCTGGCATGGGTAAGTCAGGCACAATTGTCGAGCCAGCAGGGGTGAGCTCGAGCCACAATCCGCTAGCTTAGTGCTCCTCCTGTCACTAACCTAAGCTGAAGACTTAGTCGGTTGCCTCGTCCGTTTCAGCTCAGCGAGTTTGACTTTAAGCGCAGTGGTTTGAGTGATGGAGGTTGACGGAATTGGCACGGGGCTTGGAGAAATAATTTCAATCTCGACAACGAGCAGAGTTGTCGAGCTGGAGCGACAGGGATGCAAAACGACGAGAGGTAGCATCTACAATGGTGTGGAATGTCCATGGAAGCCTTAGCCCGGCTAGAGTTACATCCGCGAGCGACACGGTAACAGCTCTTCGTGTGTTGGCAGGAAATCAATGGTCCTATCTATCATGTACGAGCAAGACTGATTGTGTTGTTCATACTGCAACGCTCAATCCTAAGACCTGCATGTGCCCATCAGACTTGGATGGTCTGATGGACAAAGCTCACCGCATGCATTTCAGACGCGGCCCTAGAGTTTATCACGGAGCATGCTTCTGCTTCAAGCTCTCGACGCTGCCACAAGACATCAGAGTTACACTCAAAGATGCGCGCCTGGCGCAACCGATTGAGCGTCCCCACCCGGACGCAGACTGACAAAGATGCGGTGGCGTCCAACATTAGCAGCAGCGTGCCGTCGACCTGGCCGCGGTTTGGGCCGCAGGATATCACCCTATCGATGAGGGGGCGCCACCGGAGAGCCCGCGGCCGGACTCGCTACCCTTTTACAATGGGTCGTCCTGCAATGACCAACATCCTCGCATGTGGGGTCATCAGGTCACGGGCCGGGGCTCGACATGAGTGGATGAACTAGAGCGGACGGCGGCGTTGCGGTTGGTGACGACATCCGAAGGATCACGGCAGGTGGGACAGCAGTTACGAGCTGCAAGGCAAGGAAGATCAGGGCCCGAGAGACCAAGCGGTCCTCTGAGGTTGAGTACATGCTGTAGGGGCGTTTGAGCGCTCATATTTGGAGCAGCTCACCTGGGACTGCGAGGCTGCGGCGAAGCCCGACACAGGTCGCAGGAGCGAGGCCTGGACCGGAGCGTTGGAAAGTGGTATCCCCACGAAATGAAATGTGCGAAAACCGGGATCCCTGGGATTGGTGAGACCACAGCGTCTCCCGCTGTTTGAGTTGCAATCCGTGTAGTGGCCAGGGCTCATGCCATTGGTATAAAGTGTGTGCAGCCGCAATGGAGGTTTTGCGGAGTAGTCCACTTATATCTGCATTTGAGAACTGATTCAGGCTTTGCTGGGAAATATTGCGTAGAATGCATGCAACACATAAAAAAGTCTCAGAGGCCGCACTGCTGAGTTTGAGAGCTGAGCCATTAACACCATGCTAAGAGTTTTAAGATGTAATCTCCGTAGGTGCCGGCTTCTTCGGCCATGACGATGTTGCCGGCCGCCGGGAGGGACGGCAGAAATGTTGCCACGAAGCCACACTCTCACCGACGGCAAGAGGCCAGCCTCGCGAGCAAGCTTAACCGCGGGGATAAGAGTGAGGCGGCGAGAGCATCCATGGCAAACGCGCGCTGAATGTGGGCCCTTGAGGCCGTCGTGGCGTAGCCGAGCGGTTGGGCAACATGGCGCTTGTTAGATAGATCTGGGTGGCATCAAGACGTAGAGGGTAGCAATCAGACGGAACAAGCAAAAAGGTGTGCCACAAGACAGGGACTGGCATCTTTGGGGGCGGCACACTACACACGGATGTGTAAGGCATGCTGCCCGTCCTGGATGCTTACGGTTTGACTGAGACCAGGCTGCTGCATACGACGCTTGCTCTGTCATCTTAGTGCACAGTAGTGGAGGCCCCATACGAGGACGAGACCTGAAGTTGAGGTCACGGTGGGCGACCAGGACAGGGCGGGTTCGGGACTTCTGGAAGAGTTGCCGGAGACAGAGGAAGCTCTCTGCCCATTCATCCAAGTGCCACGAGGCTGCAAGAATCCGCGATCTGGAGTGTGCACGGCCGCAGCTGGATGTTCGATGAGCCCATGATTGGAGGTGGGGGGTCCCCTGGCCAAGGTTGTCGATCTTTTGAGCGAACGAGCGACCAACCAGCCGATGCCCATGCCCATGTCAAGCTTCAATTCTCGCAGCCCACATGAGGGCGAATGATTGGCAACCGAGTTGAACAGGAGAGAAGCACCAATTTGAGCCGGAATGAAGAATTGAAAAATTGGAGGAGATATTGAAACGTTGCACTGTTTGGGGTAGAGTTGGGTATGTTGTGTAAAATAGCGTCTAGTTCGCGGGCATGATGTGCAACCAAGTGTGGTAGTGGCACATCGACATCGACTGGGGTGAAGAAAAAAGCAAACACAGATCGTGTCTGAGCGCGCGTGGGAAACGGAAAGAGCTAGGTCGGAGACAGCAGGAAGGAGAGATCCACCATTCTCACTCTTCTCTTACATGAGTCTGCAAAGTACATGTACACAAGTACATAAATAGGTAGCACCTACTGTATCGCAGTGGATACGGGCCATAAGGGGGAAGGAGCAACGAGGAGTCGAGGAGGACTGTGCTATGTATGGAATCAACTTATGTATGTATGTATGCACATGGCTTCCAATGTTGGACAGAGAGGCGACCAAGCACCTTACTGAGCTGGGCAAGCGCAGACAGCAATACATATGTACATCGGGGCGTAGAAGCCACTTGAGCAAATGAGACAAGTGCAGGCACCCTAGGATCGGATGAACGCAGGCCGACTGGAAGACTTACGATTGATGCCATCTAATGAAATCACATGGCGTCACATATTGTCACAGGCCACTCCAAGCAATTATTCGACAGATGAAGAAAGGACAGAATGATGAGACAGGGATTTTGTTGGAGTCGACGACTCGGTTGGTGGTTGAGTGGTGGGTCAAGGGCCGACAAGGATAAACAAGGACAGGGGCGACAAGGAAAGAACAAAGGCCAAGCAAGACCCGTTTTAGCGGCCGGGAAGGAGGGTGACGGCGATTAGATCCTTGTCGGGGAAGGTGATCGGCCCGCCTATTGGCTCGCCCCGGCAGAGAGCTTGCAGCTAGCGCAGCCAATGGAGAGCCGCAACACACTTGCAGCACACCTCGGCGCTTCGACGTCGACGTCGATTGAACGTTGCTGATGGCGCGCCCCGCCCCCGTGCCCCAGCCCCAACCACATGCTTTTGCTCCCGTCACCATGGACGCAGTTTTTGCCCGCCCGACATGGTCGTGCTCGTCCGAGAGACGCCAACAAAGGCGAAGCCTTCGGACTCGACGACAACTCCCAGCAGGAGGCTTGCAAGGGCCAGCCGGCGCCCAAACCAGGGCTCAACCAGGGCCCCCAGGGCGCACTCGAAGCACAATGGCGGATGGAGGGTGCCATCGTGCCCTCGCTGAGTGTCGTGTCAGGCCAGCGAGCAGCCAGCGAGCGACTGCATCGCATTTGCTGCTATCCTGGCGCACCCTGCGTTGTGAGAAACCGGCCCCGACGATTGCGGAACGCACTTGACGGGCTAATTGACCGGCGAGACGCTTCTTGCACCTATTCCGCGCGCTTTGCACGCTCCCACACCCGCACGCATGCTACACCCGTACAGCACACGTCTGGTTCACAGCGGCTGTAAGGTACCAGCCACTCCACGGAGGGTGCCCGCGTCGAATGGAAACTGCGGTGTCGCCAGACCTTTGCTGCAACGGCGTCACAATACAGCATGTACTGTACGCCTGTACCCGTGTCTAGACGTCGCACCAGACGGACGTCGACCCCGCATGCCTCACCCGTCTTCCGAGCACAGAGCAAAAAAGAGGGGCTTGGCGGCGACAGGGGTTTGGCAGAGGATCCAAGACACAAGAGAATCGCTGAAATGAGTCAAATCAACGGTGTGAGCGAATCTAACAAGCACAATACCGGTGAAACTGTTAACATAACTGCTGGCGTTGACCCTCGTGGCAAGCGGGTCAATTCTCGTGACAGCAGCAAGACTCAATTCTGATAGTGATAGGCCCGCACGCTTCTGGAGCCATCCCGTCATTCAAGTTTTAGCCATGGAGATTCGCAGGGACCCCAAAACCCGCAATTCCACTGAGCCACTCCGTCCCAGCGAGTCAACGGCCCCAAACGCATTCGCCGCAGCGTCCAGCAGAGCCTGCGACGTGCACGCGGGCAATCCACGAGGCTAAATATGGCAGGGGGCAATGCTCGACGTCGAGTCCATCGACTTTGTTGTACTCACTACTTGCCAGCGCCTCGCCAAGATCCACAATTTCATGGCCCACTGTCGCTCGTCGACGTCGACATTTCCTATACAGGCCCGCCCGTCTCTGCTAGCTTGCAACTGCCCCGGCAGTCGTTCACACCATTCACATCGTGCTCAGGCTCAGGTACCAACCAAGGGTAACCGCCTGGGCTCGCTCGCTTGCTGCTCGACAGCGAGTGGCGAGCACGAAATAGCGAGAAGGGAGCCGACGAAGTGGAGGGGGGATCCCTGAAGGCATCTCTCCGTAGTCCATGGGCCTTGCAGGCCGTGCAGGTGCTTGTCTGGGTTGCCGTCTCCACTGACTGGTCCAGGTCAACCCGATGCGCCCATCCATCCCTCCATCCATGATGCGCCGTCCGCCGTCCGCCCTCTGCCCGCCATCCCCAATTGCAATGCCCAAACACCCAGGAACCCCGAGCCAAGTGCTATTGGACCCTTGGCCAGAGCCGGTCCCGTATCCGCTGATCCATGGAAACCAACGTTCGCAGGGCTCTAATTATATGACTTGCCCCCAATCGTCCAGTGACAGGCCAGGACGCCATCTCGTAGGCGCCATCTCTGACCTCTCGTCCAAGGTCCACGGTCCATCCATGGCCCATCACACACACGGACTCTGCTGCACTGCATCCACACTACACCCCCCCGTGCAAGCCTCTTGCGCGTCTGCATCTCTCAAAACCACACCAGCCTGCTCTTTTTCATTTCTCATTTCCCTCTTGGGCTTCTTCCTGTTCTCTCCCATTTCCTGTTCCTGTCTTTTTAGCTGTCCGTGTTTCGTATCGGGTCTCCGCTCCCCATCACATCCTGTCACATCGTCTCAGCCAACATCAACAAATAAAGCCCAGCCCCCAAGCTACCTATATCACAACGCCTTTTTCTCAGGAAGAAGAAAAGTCCTCCGTTCCATCTTCTCTTTCGAGTCGACCGATATCATCCTATCACACACCCCTGCCCCTCCTCGACGCCTCCTGCATCCGTCCTGCTGCTTGCATCAGTGGCTCGCTCGTGTGCACCCAACCCTTACCGAGTCCGCACACTCTCACCTCTCACCCACCACTATTCCCCGAGTCCCTCTCGAGATCCAAACTACTCCTGCAAGGCAAGCGCCGGGTCACACCCCTCTCCCAGCTTGTCCACTCACCCACTCGCCCACTTTGGTTCTGTCTCCCCATTCGGTTGTCGCCCAGGCCCCGGACACTCACCACCAGAAGGTAGGCGGCTGCATCACTTTTGTACCCTGTCACTTTTGCGCCTATAGCGTTTCCTGCGTGCAAGCAAAATCACCACTGTGCCCCATCTCCACCATTGCCGTTACCTCTCCCTGGTTCCTTCCTTTTTTTACAACTTCCTCTTGTTCTTTTTTTTTTCATTTTGGTCCTTTGCATCCCCTTTCCTCCTAATCGATTCATACTTCGCCTCTCATAACGTTTTTTGAGTGCGCCAGCTCACCGCAACCCAGACACAGCCTCCACGCTGCACCCGAGACATACAGCCTGCCGCCGAGTTACCACTGGCTGTGCCACATCACCTGTCCGCCACTATCCGGTCCGCCGTATCGCCCGCCGTCACGAGATACAGATACCATCACTGTGCGTGAGCTCTGGCTGACCAGCATTCGCCAGAGATTCATTGTCCGGCCACGGGCAGCACTGAATTCCGAGTGATGTTCGACCGTTCCGACGTGTAGCTTTTTTTTTTTTTTTACGACTTCTTGCTCCGAGAGTGAGCTCCATCCCCCGCCAGAGGGGGCACATCCCTCGTCGATATTCTATTGGAACCGTATGTGTATTGTCCCACACCATCGCTTTGCCCCTGCATAGTTTTTCGAATGGTCGTATTCTTTTTTGTTACCGCCCAGCCGACTAACCGGAATCTCGTCAAAACAGATCGAGGACCGAAAAGGATATCAAGTCTACAATGTCCGCCATGTCCGCCCAATCGCGGAACCGCGCCGTCTCGATGAGCTCTGGGAGGTCATCGAGGTCAAGGACGGCCGCAGCCCAAGACTACAGCAACATGCCTACCACAAAAGTACAGAGATTCTTCGACCCTTGCGCTGCCACGGCCTCCATGTTCCTTTATGCCCAAGGATCGTCGATTGTCTGCAGTCACCACGATACCCTGACGATCGAGCGACGGTTTTCTCGCCATGCTGATGAAGTCCAATTGCTGGCTGTTGACAATCAGAGTGAGATTGGTGCTGGCCGATTCGTCGTGAGCTATGATGCTGGACAGACGGCGATCGTCTGGGACTTGATGACCGGAGATGAAGTCGCTCGATTTGCGTCATACGACCATCTGACTTGTGCGGCCTGGATGCGCAACGGAAACGTTGCATTCGGTATGTGCTCGCAACTTGGAGTGCAATAAACAATGAGAAGCTAATCATGTGTAGGCAACACACAAGGAAGCGTTATTCAGTTCGAGCCTACAACGTCTGAGCACATCTCATCAAGGACTTTGGATCAAATTCCCATCACAGCCCTGGCCCCGTCATCAGACTGCCGCACTTTTGCTATTGGGTACGTACAAGTAAATTGCACTTGAAACCTCGTTCTAACTTGCATTGCCTAGCTATCAAAATGGCTCGCTTCTTGTTGCCACACTACAGCCTCGCTTCACTATTCTGCATAACCTCACCACTGGAAGGGCTCCATCACCGATTGTCACGCTCTCATGGCATGCCTCTTCTTCAAGACAGAAATCCGACATGCTTGCTGTGCAAATGTATGACGGCGACCTTCGAGTATGGAGCGTGGCCAAGGCGTACAACGCTGAGGATCCCGCCAAGATTGTGCGTGTTTTGCACAGGACTGAGAATTTCGTTAATGGACCCAACTGGATGGGTTGGTCTAAGAACGGTCGCATAATTCAGTTCTCTGACTCGTAAGTAAAAGGCTTCGCCACACGGCTCACCCACACCCCACTACGCGCGCGCTTAACTGCATGAAACTGTCAGCCGCTAACATCAACAACAGCCAAACACTATCGTGGGATGTCAGGACCAAGCACGTCACCTCCGATGCCATCCCTACCCTTGAGCATGTCAGAGGCCTCGCTGTCTACGGACCTGGGGCCACCCTGTTTACCCTGGGACCCAGCAACACTGTGCAGCAGTTTGATCTCAACTCACCATCTGTCATGGTTGCGAATGTTCAACACCCTAACCTCCTGCCACCTTCGCCACCTGTGTCCGAGGAAACTTCCCACTCAGTCACTACCATCGCCACATCAGAGTCAGAGACGAGCTCTGTCCCTCTTGACATTGGCATTTCAGAAAGTGACGATGATCACATGGGCCCCTTCGCTCGTTTTGCTCACCGTCCTGCCAATGATTCCGGCAATGAACTGAGCTACGAACCCACCAGCCCCGGATCAAGCCGAAGCAACCTCTCATCAGTTGAAAACTCGGAAACTGGATCTCGAACTCCTGGCCGATACCCTGGCTCGTTGAAGTCGAGAGGAATGTCGGAGAACACATACATTTCCTCAGGCACCACCATGAAGTCGTCGACGGTTGGCAAAAGAGAACGACAACGAGAACGTGAGCGGGAGCGGGAGCGAGACCTTGATTCATATTCGATGGGATATTCGCTCGGCACAACTAGCGTAGCCTCTATGTCTTCGACCCGTTCTAGACACAAGCCTTCGCGGCTTCGAAATGAGGTGCCGCGCAGCCCGGATGACAACAAGGTTGACGACCTCTTCAAGTTTACTCGGGCTCGACTTAGCGATATGCCCTACAAACATCCCATGGGTGCTGATAACTCCCGTCTTACGAATGACGATCTTCGTCGACAGATGCTGAGCACCATCTTTGGATGGAACAAGGAAATTTCCGACCTCATTCGCGATGAAATGAGCCGCCACCCAGCAGGATCGCCCAGCCGCATTCTTTTGGCCAAGTGGCTTGGAGACATCAACGCCGACATTATGAATGCGAGCTCTGAAAATATGACTTCCTCGGACTGGATGTTGTTGGCTTTGAGTGGAATCGGTGGCCAAGCCTCTCAGCACAAGTTGGGTCGTGCCTACATCCAGCGCCTCCTTGAGAGCGGAGATGTGCACGCCGCCGTTACCATCATGCTAGGAATGGGTGATCAGAATGATGCTGTGGAGATCTACATTTCGCATAAGCGGTATATGGAGGCCCTTATCCTCGCCTGCTTGGTTTTCCCCAGTGTCTGGGAGCGACAGTGCGCCATCATTAAGAAGTGGGGAGAGTGGGCTGTCCAGCATGGCCAGCAACAACTGGCAATTCGCTGCTTCGCTTGTACCGATCAAGAGCCCACTGAGCCATGGACTTCGCCGTCCGCTATCCAGCTCAACTTCCAAAATATCACACCCAGTATTCCTGAGGTTCTTAGTCCTCCGTTGTCGCCACCTGGCCTTCAGCGTGGTCCTCAGCGCAGCATTGCCAAGCCATCTGCTCTGAAGCTCATCACAACCTTTGGAGATCAGCCACATAAATCCAAGTTCTTTTCTCAGGCAGACGGTGGCCAGACCCCGCTTGCTGCTGGAGTAACTCCCATCGCCGATACTGCACTATCCCCTGGTGGTAACCAGGAGGTCACAACGGCATTCTTGAGACCCTCAAACAATAGTCGATTTAACACGCCAACATCTGCTCGTCCAGGTGGCTCCAGCTTTGGGCGAGGTCGCCTTCCTTCCATTGGGGAGATGCCTTCTGACTTGAACCGTGATGAGTTGAAGCTCTCCAAGCACAAGGCAATGGAGACCGAATCTCGACGGGCCTACGGTCACAGCCGTGCCGCATCCTCTGGTCAGGACAATCTTGCTCACGGGATTGCGTTGGCCAGAGCCGCAACCGCAAGTCCCATGATGATGAGAGATGGCTACGAAAAGCTTGTTCGAGGCCCTGATGGCGAACTTCCACCCTCACCTGACAAGAACATCATGATGAAGATGCACCAGGCACGCGTCAATCGCCGCAATGGTTCTCGTGATAGAATTCCTGTCGGAGTGCATCTACAACTCCAAGCCTTGGCGCCATCGGAGACCATGGATCTCACAACTTCTGAGCAGTCTGTTACTTCGGCCACTCGATTCCACTGGCCCTCTCGTCGACGTGGCCCTGGCTCTGTGGCAAGTTCCGTTACCTCTGCTTCGAGCGCTGGCCGTAGTCTACGACACAAGGCTGCCAAGACCCGCGAAGACTACATTCACAGCCTGGATACTGCCCAGGACTACTCACGCAAGCAACGAAGTCGACACGCCAGCAGGGATCGGTCCCGGGGCCGACATGCCAGCCGCGAAAGGACTACCAAGTCTCGTGAGGTTTCCGAGGATCGTGGACGCTCCTCTTCTCGGAATTGGGTAAAGCCTAAGCGATCCCCGACATCTCCCATTCCAATGTCTCCGGAGGATTTAATCAACCTGAGTACCCCCAAGCAGGCTGAGATGAGCGAACCCCCCACCGTCAAGAAGACTGGTGGAAACATTACCAGGCCCGGTAGTCGTGCTTCCAGTCGTGGCGGTCGTCGCCGCAGCCCCGAGGGCCGTCCTCGCCCGCCCGCCCTCGATATCCGTGGCCGGAGCAAGGGCAGGTCTGGTTCTGTCCAGCGATCTCCCTCCTCTCCCCTGCCAATGACCGCCACGCCGCACCACTACCAGGGTTCTGAGGATGAGGATGACTACAAGGCAGCGCTCGAAGCCCAGGAGCTATTCCGACAAAAGCACTGCCGGAGTGCCAGCCGTGGTCTCAACTCGCCACAAGTGGCACGGGGTGAGCGCTCGCTGAGCCGCCGCAGAGCAAACTCGGAAGCCACCGATGTTGTCACGCCACTCATTACGCCACTCATTCCTCACCTCCGTGCTGATTCGACAGAGCATGCTGGTGATCTCCGGTCGATAAAGGATGAGCGACAGCGAAAGAAGGAGCAGGCTGCCCGTGATCTCGAAGAGCGCCGAAAGTCTCTGGCTCAGCGCCCACAGGCTCCCACTATCCTCCACCCTAGTCAATATTCTCCTGCCTTCCGTATTGGTGTCGAGGCTGCGGATCCCAAGCCGCTCCATGACGATCTTCCTCCTCGCTGCGCTACTGAACCTCCCAGGAGCATGTATGCTAGGAACGGTCCCGTTATCGGGTTGCCTGCAACTCCCAAGGCCATGAGACTCATCCTTGAGGCAGATCACCACAGTGAAAATGGCAGCACCCCTAGGCCTGAGGTCCCTGTTATCCCAAGCAGCTTTACTGGCCAACTACAGTCACCTCCGGTACAGTCGTCACCACGTCAATCGCCCCCACGACAGTCACCTCGGTCCTCGCCTGAGACTTCTCCCATGCCGTCGCCTCAGGCGATCCCGCCTCCGCCCCCGCCTCCACCGCAGCCTCAAGCGGCTCCCGAAGAGGAGGCACAGGATCTCTTGACCCTTCTCCCGTCCACGGTGTACCAGCCCCCAACGCGGCCAATTCCCCGAAGCATGTCCGCTCCTATCCCCGACGAACCTGGCCCCGCCCGCTTTGGACGCAAGAACAGCATTGGGGGACCTCGTCGCATCGAGGATATGGCCTCTGGTGGCCGCCGGCGGTCTCATGAGGACCCAATGCCCCCCCCTCCCCCCCCGCCACCTGCTCCTCCAGTTTTGAAGGAGCTCCAGCATCTGGCCAAACCCCCTCCACCCCCTCCGGCACCTCTCCCACACCTGGCACGATCTAATACCATGGGTGCGATCGGCTCCGGCATGATTGAGATTGTCATGGACGATGAGGAAACGTCTGGCAACGACACGGCCCCTGTTAACCAAAGCCCACCGAAGCCATCCAAATCAGCGAGCTTCAGGGCCCACGGTCGTGGTCGCAGCATCGGCGACAACAGCATCTCTGGTCGTATTTCTAAGGCGACGGAGCGTCTGCGATCAGCCAGCCGCAGTCGCAAGGATCACGGACATGTCATCTCGCCTCCATTTGAGGCACCATACGAGAGCATTCAGATGCACCGACATCTCAAATCGCCTCCCCCTGTTTCATACAACCATGATGCTATGCGATCGCCCGATTACACGGGTCTGCACCAGAGCGAGATGATCTAGACTTCTAGACACGATTGCATTTGCCAATGGGTACCACACTGCGTCTATTTCTTCCTTTCCTATTAAACCATTGTACTGTTCGATTCTGTGCATGGCGATTGGCGTTGTCGATTGGAAATATCTCGATACCACTCTTCTCCTATCTACAATCGTCCCGCGACGATGTTATTACTTGCCGGCTGCCTTATTATTGTTTTTTTTTTTTTTGGTTATCTATTAGTGGAAGAGGCGTATAGCAGACCGAGCACCTTTCAAGTTTGAGAGCATTTGATTCAACATTTACATATTTTGTTTGCACCTTAGCCTTTCTACTCCACGGAGTTGAAGTCATCTCGAAAGCGCAAGTGTACAGCGCGGGACGGGATGACTGATTTTATGTCTTCTTTTTCCATTTTCAGCCTTTGCAACACTAGTTGGCACTTTTATACACAGATTATGTTTGATGGATACAGAAGAGCATACGCACCATGTGTATTGGATTTTGAGCTTCAGGATGTAGGAGGATTGTTTTATTCTATATGGGTCTTTCAGTCACAACGGCAGGCTGGAAGTGAGCAAGGGGCCAGATCAAATATATGCCTCCAAGAATGAAGTGGACGCTGGGGACGATGGATGGCGAAAATGAAGAGCACCAGTGGAAAAAAAAAATCTGGTGCTTTATACAATGTTGCCCCACGGCACTTGTTTGAGTTTTTGGGGAATTGAAGCGAGAGGCAAGGAGAAGGATGAGGCATGTT
This sequence comes from Calonectria leucothoes, assembly GCA_002179835.1. Classification (NCBI taxonomy): domain Eukaryota; kingdom Fungi; phylum Ascomycota; class Sordariomycetes; order Hypocreales; family Nectriaceae; genus Calonectria; species Calonectria leucothoes. The sequence goes on from NAJI01000003.1 coordinate 199,639, forward strand.
GATGGGTGGATGATCGGTGGCTTCGTGATTCCCTGGTGGAGGCGATTAGTGATTATTAGTTGAGTGAGATGTTGGGTTGGAATATTACGATTTCATGACTTTTTAAAAATAAATTGCGTCTTTGGTAATGCGACTTGATTTTTGTGTGAGATATGCGTCGCGTCAGAATTCTTTTCGAGTACATGTTCTGAATACGTAGTGGGGGTGTTGTGAGGTGTTGTGCGTGTGTGGAGAGAACCTCACTTCTGCCTTATTGAGAAATTGAGCAACTTGGGGTTCGAATTACACAACAGGGCACCACCACAACGCCTGGGGTCATTTTCGACTGGCAAAAGTAAGAATACACAGTTCAATATAGCGAAATTGATTTTTTGAAGATCAAATTCAATGACGGATGTGGTGTAAAAATTGGCAAAAAAAGAGGCGTCGAACCATTCTAGCCCGACCACAACCAACCCAAGCCCCTCGCACAGTCGTGATCCCATCCGCCACGAGACGGGGGAGTGTTCTCTGCAGAGTGAAGCCTCCCTCAAGGGTCAACTCCAGTGCTTAAGGCTGCAATAGGGTTCCAGCATCGCTAGTTTCCTGAGCGAGTGGGCAGCCACCGCAACGTTCGGACGGGGCGCGGCGAGGGGGAGCTTACGGGGTTGGGGTGGGCGGTTGGGCTTGGATTTGAACGTCTTCGCCGTTGGACCACTACAGTCGGAAACCAGAGCTGGACTTTTGCTTTATAAACCTAGGGCTCGTTTGGCTGCGGGCGGGGGAACCTCGGCTAATGGCGGGGTGGGCGTGAGAGGCGCAGGCTTGTGTGGCTTTGGTGGGGGGGCACTCTGTCTGTGGCTTTCCTTTTTCCCCAAGCTTACAGTTTGCAGGAGAGCTTGTGCCAGTTGCAGCTAAACACCATCCAAGCAGATCACTCCCTCGCTGTGGTCCACACGGGATCCTTCTCACGCTGGCTGGCACAGCGCTGCTACGACGAACCCCTTGATGCGATACGAAAGAAGAAGAAGAAGAAAAGAGCACACGATCCACGCCAACACTCCCTATTCTATCCCCCCCCCGAAGCTGCCTGTACCAACATATTCATAATCACCGTGGGCCTTCTCAGCCTCGCTCTCTGTAATATCACCAAGACGCCAACACGCACGATCATGTCGACTCCATAGTCATCCAAACACATATATGACGAAATAACAACCGCCTGTCTCTCCATTATTGCTCGGAATTTCTTGTACACGCACCAACGCATCCGCACACGTGCGCGCACAATCCCTCGAACCACGATGCTGTCCACTTCGCCCCGGCTACAGATCCGGCGCCCGTCGCCGACGACGGCCCAGTTCACCGTGACAAGCTTGCGGGCCCTGCCGCGGCCGGTCCACATCTTCCTGCTCCTCGCGCGGATCCTCGTGTCCCTCGCGGCCGTGACGCTGCTGCACGCGCGCGTGGTGCTGTGCCCGCTCATCCTCCGGGTCCCCGTGCTGCGCACCCTCGCCCCGGCGTACCTGCGCACGCCCGCGGGCGCGGCGGCGGCCTCGCTGGCCCTGAGCATCCCGCTGCCCGTCCTCGTGCCGGCGTCCGTGGCCGTCCTCTGGCTGCTGAGCCGGAGGGGCTACGCCTGCGAGAGCCTGCTCGTCATGAGGGGCCTCGGCGTCCAGACCAGCTCCACGGCCGCCAGCTACCTGGCCACGACGGCCACGCGCTTCATCCCCACGGAGAAGATTCAGGACATCCTCGTCAACGAGTCGTTTCGCGGGTTCGAGGTCCGCTACTACCTCGTCGTCATCGTCGAGGACGAGGAGGACATCGTCGTCGTCTTCCCCAGCCAGCTGCCGCGGCTCAGGATCGTCGAGGAGGTTTGGAGAGGCGCGAGGGCATGTCTGTACGAGCGCAGGGGCGAAGAAAAAGGTCAGATATCATAGATGTATCCATGCGTGTTGAACGTAATCAATATACTTAATACCACCCGCTCAGCAGAATATTCTGCCCCTCCTTTTTTTATTGTTTGTATAGTTGCTTGCCCTGTCTATATATGTATGTATATACATCATCATCCCTTTCATATTCAGCATGAGAGACCGTCATGCCGGCTTCATAATTTTACGTCGTTGTTGGTTGTTGGGCTCATGTTGACTCGCTGGCGGCCACGGGCTCCTCCTGCTTGCGATTGCGGAAGCCCTTCTTCTGCCTCATGTCTTCCGACCCCTCGAAGCCCTTGCGCTTTGCGTACCGCTCGTTCTGCTCCTCAGGCGACTCCAGCCGATCCTTTTCCATGACGGGGACGTACCGCCCTCCCATTCGCCCGGTGTTGCCGCCCTCGTAAATAACTACGCTGCTGTTTGTCTTGGTGTCGGGCCGCGCCACCAATCGCGCAGGATCGCCTCCCCCTTGCCGCGAGACAAGCTGCAGCAGCTGGTTCGCCAGCAGCTCGCTGAGCTTGTGCTCGCGCCAGGTCGCCCACAGGCCGTCAATGACGCCAAACTGCCCGTGCTTGCCGAGCGCCGGGTCGTCGGCCAGGTACACCCACTCGAGGGCGTCCTTCTTGTCGACGGCGGGCGCGGCCTCGTCCCCGGGGAAGATGCAGTCCCACAGCACCAGGGGCACCTCGTCGGCCATGACGTAGTTGGGCTTGCACGGGTTGGCTGCCGTGTCCAGGAGCTGCGACACAATCTCGGGCTTCTCCAGGCGCTGGCCCACGAGGAACAGCATCGCCACCATGTGCCGGATCTGGTGCCACAGGAACGCGGAGCCGCGCACGTTGAAGGAGTAAACCTTGGGGTGCACCGCCGAGACGTCGAGCCCCTCGGGGGCGTAGCCCGAGCTTGTTAAATATGGCAGCGCCGAGGACACGTCCTTGACCTCCTCAATGTCGGCCTCGAAGATTGTGCGGTAAAAGTTTGTAATCTGCTTGCCCGGGTCGATCTTGCAAAGGTTGCGGAAGTCGTGCTCTCCTTCGTACAGTTTCGCCGCCTGCCGCATGGCCTCGATGTCCAGCCACCCGGTCTTTCCTCCCGATGAAGGGTCCGGTGAGAATGCGGGCTGTGTGAAGAAATACCGATACTGGCGTTCCCGGCATGAGAATCGCGCAGAAAAGTCCGGCGGCGGTGTTGGACACCACGCAAGTACGCGGATATCAGGGGGGAGGATACGGTTGAGCACACGCGGGTACTGCAACTCATCCTTGATGGGGTCGAATGAATCGTCCTCATCCTCTTCCCCTGCCTCCTCTGCTTGTTCTGCGGGTGCTGCGTTTCCACCATCTACCGCCATGGCATCGCCATCCTCGACAGTCTGAGCCGCTTGCTTTCGCTTCTTAGACACGGGTCGGTTGCTACGAACCCGAAGTCCAATAACTTGGCCAAAAGCGCTCACTCCCTTATCGGTGCGGCCGCACTTGGAGTACTCGCAGCACTCAAAGTCAACGACTCTGTTGTCTTTGGGGAAGATAAGGCACGCTTTCGTCAGGGCATTCCATAGCTCCTCCTCAATCGACGGCTGGGTAGCCATGGCCTGGAACTCAAAGCCGCCATAGTTTTTGCCCAAGTACGCAAGCTTCAGCGCAATATACCGCGTCGAATACTTTGACGGATCAATCTTGCGCTTGCCCTTGGGTTTGGCCTTTTTGACACCAGTGTCTGATGAAGGAGCAGCAGCGTCAGCGTCGCCGCTCTCGTTTTCGGGCTTTGGGGCTGGCTTGGGCTCCTCTTTTGGAACAGGCGCCATGGAGCGACTCCTCAGCTCAGCCTCGAGCTCCTTGACACGCTGGATGAGTCCATTTTTGGTCCAGGACAGGTAGTTGCTGTCCCCAGACATTGTGCGGTACTTGGCAGCCTTTCGCTGCGCGCGGGCCTCTGTAGATTCACCACTTGATGAAGCAGACGAAGAAAAAGAACTAGACGATGGTGCGCTTCGGAGGTTGCACGAGGGCGTGGATTGGCAGCAGGCTTGAGATCCGGCGACGATGACTCCCAGGGGACTTTGGCGCCCAAGACGGTGGCTCAACGGTCGCATGGGAGTTTTGGTGTGGGTTCTCTTTCTTATATGCAGCCCATCAGAGTTCCAAGTGTGGAAAAAGGGCTTCCCACTTGCACCAGAGAGTGTGGCGCTGCCGCATTGAATTTCAACATGTGGCTGGGGCATTCTGCTTTTTTTTTTCTTGCGCCACGCATGGGGGTCATCACTTCAGCTTGGATAAGGTGGACGGACGCCAGGCCAAGATATCGTCTCTGCGCCATTTCTCATTTGAACCTGTCACCTTGGTTGCGCTCGTTGACGGTAGATTGAAATTCTGCGATTAAAGAACACGGTCTCATTTTATGCAATCATAATGGACTCGGAAGTGATCAAGATCTTGCTTGTAGGCGATGAAAAGTGTGGCAAAACGACATTCCTCTCGTGCGTAGTCAACGCATATCCTCTCTTTGTCTTTTGGTCATTGATGAAAACCTAACGCTAGAAATCTCGTCGAAGGCGTCTGACTGTTGGCGAAGACGTCAATCCAATCCCTATCCTCCGCGACATTGACCAGCCCTTCATCTTCAACATCAAAAACAAGAACAAGCAGTACAGCTTCGAGTTTTGCGACACGTCATGCCCGGATAACTGGCGAACCTTGGATCCCGATGCCGTTGTCATCTGCTACGACATCAGCCAGCGGCTGAGTCTCATCAATATGCAGCGCCATGTCAGTCTGCGTGCCTCGCCCGCTCTTTTCCCGCGCGTCCTCATTTTTGGTATCATGTGCAAGAGTCTTGAGGCTAACGAAAAGGTCAATCGTGGGTTTATAGTGGCTTCCAGAGGTTAAAAAGTCGTTTGCAAGATTCGACACGCTCCCAGTCATCATACTGGGGTTGAAGCGTGATCTCAGATCGGAGGATGACCCTAACGGCATCATTTACCCACAAGAAGCGTACCAAGCTGCCCAGGCCATGCGAGCAGACCGTTATATCGAGTGTTCAGCAGTGACGGGAGAGTTGCTGCGCCTTGCATTTCAAGACCTATGCCAAACAGCAATGTCGCCGCTGCAAGGCTCGCCTGGCTCTGAAGGCTTGATGTCGGCCGGATGCTCGGTGATTTGAAGATATTTAGAATTGCAGTTGGTCCTGGGATTTCATGCACATCCATTTTTTTGAGACAGGATAATTATTTTGGAAGCCAGCGTTGGATGCATTGGTTTGTAGAGGCCGGCCAAGTCTCTCAAGCTGCGTTGGCATCGTTCATAGAAACATCGCCCACAGCCTCTTCTTCCTCGCCCTGGGTCTCCGCGGGAGGAGGGAATTGGCCCAAGACTTCAGCAATGATGTTGACCATGGCCTCCTGTTGCTCTTCACTGAAACGCTCTGACATTTCCTCGATGACGGTGTTGAGAGCAGCGACAGAGGCAGGGCGCAGGTTGAGGATCATGACAACCTCACCCTTGGCTAGGCTGTAAGGCCGGAGGCGCTCAAGGAGTTTGCTGATGCAATCTGAAGAGTAGGGAAGAGGTTCTTGGCTGAGAGGGCCAGGTGCAGCACGCAGATACTGTAGAAGCTATAAAATAAATAATGTCAGTAATGATTATTTGACTATATATACAACACATATGTGAATAATTGAATCTACGCTGGGCCTTACCTCTCGCACAACAGTCTCCAAGTTGGGAGGGCCGCGCCGTTTGGCCTTCTTGTAGCGATCACGCTGCTCTGTGAGGTGTTGATACACCTCGAAATTTGAGAGAACAGCGGACTGCGATTCAATGACCTTCATGATGGTGTTGTCGTCTCACCGTGAAGGGATTTCTGAGGTTGTGGAACAGCGGCCAGAACGGGAAAGATCTGTCGAGGCGGCTCTGTTTCTGGACCAGTCCTATCTCCAGCCAACGAACGGCGAGATTGGGGAAATGCTAGATCGCAGGCCCTCGGCACGGAGTGGTGAGGATCGTGCTGATGGGTGCGTGCAAGCTTCTCGGTGTGTGGGTGGATGAGCAACCAAAGAGGTTGAAACAGCTAGTGCCATGCAACGTCAGAGGACTTTCGGAAATGGTAATTGGTTCCCGAGCGAGAGGCTGGGGTCTAGCAGATACTCGGTGTAATCGTGTTCAAGGCAAAATGCGTGTCACTGGGTAGTCATCCCGCGTGAGGATTTTTCCTTTCCGATGGGGCCCTCACTATGTTAATTTTTTTTTTTTTTTTCGCGGCCAGCCACCATCTCGATGCGGTACATATCAATATACTAAAAGTGCTATCTGTGTAAGGTACCCGGTCCGTGCGCAGCCAGACAGCCCTTCGCAACCCCAACTGGTTAAACCGCCATCTGGGAAGAAGGTGGATAAAGGCAGAAGCCAAAAATACAAGTGTTCCCCTACATGGCAGAGATGCAAAGCAACGTCTCCGCCAGGGGTTACATCCGGTGGTCAAAGGTTGAAAATCGGCCGTGGCATGCCGCACAATTGCATTCCATCGCCACTCCGGAACAACAACCCCGCGATTTCAATCCGGGACTACGGAGATGCAGTGACGCCAGGCCAGGATCCTTCGAACCTTGAGAGCAAGGCGTAGCGAACATCATGGAGATGGGGTAGAGGAGCCCCGTATTTCCACCTAGTTTGAGTAGCGGTGCGCGTGAGCAAATGAGGAGGGCTGGAAATGGGGAATGACGATTCTACAGTGCTATTCTTTTTTTCTCTCTGGTTCCTCCTGGCCATGCTGCAAGGGGGTGTCCAGTATATTAGGAGTGCCCGCTTAGTCTGCAACGTATAACGTCAAGTCGTCTCGGTCTAACGCCGCGCAAGCATGTGGTAGTGGAAATACGAACATGTACGCGAGCCGGTGCGTGCATGCTGGTTCAATGCTTGAGTCGTCATGAAGCAGGGCGGTGAAAGTTTCGGGGGGGCAAAAGACCGACTATTACGACAGCGAGGCAAAAGACCGCCGGTCGCCTTCATCCATGGGTCACGGAGCACCAAGCCGACCGTTGAAGTTGCAATGTCGCACTCGTGTAACTGGCTGTGCCAGGTAATTACAGCCCTGGCCCAAGAAATGGCATTGTGCTGTTTGTGACAGACACAGTGCCTGAAGCGTGTTGCATCGTCTCCGTCATCGGCACGAGCCCATGTTGCAGAGCCCTAACAGAGTCTCGAACGGGGGGGATGCTCAAGCGGCTTTTGCGAGAAAAAAAAACCATGGATGTTCAGCAGGAGCAGGAGCAGGGGAGGGGCCGAGACGGGTCCTGCGAGTGAAAACCTGGAGGAGATGGAGGAGATGAAGAGAAAAGGCCTTGTCGTGACTGGCTGAAGCTCCCTAGCCCACCCGCTGCAAAGCACAGTCAGTTGACCTGGGTCTGTCGTTCCCCCCCAAGTCGCAATTCCCTGAGCTAGACCCGCCACGCACCCAGTGATGATGAAAGATTTGCGGTAACTGAAGAGGGGCCCCTCCAGCTCTTTCTCGCACTCTCCTCCCAGGGAGCCCCACAAGGTACCCGGTACCTTCTCGGTACCGCGAAGCTACGATTCAGGGCCCTGCAAGCCCGGGTGTCCCTCATGGCTGCAGGTTGGAGACACAACGCGGCAGGCTGCAGCCAAGTTGCTCGCTCACTCTTCATGCAGACAGCTAGCTGTCATGACAAAACGGGCTGACACGATGCAACCACCCCAAGCCATCTTTGGATTTTCCCCTAGAACGGGCCAGTTTTTCTTATATCTCTCAGTTGCATCTTGTGAACACCACCCGAATAACTCGCCTGGCGGGGGTGGGGGATGCCCGAAAGTACCTCATTTGTACACTGCATCGCATCAGACCAGAGCCTCCACGGACGACGCGATCGAGGTACTAGACCTGCGAAGCAAATTTGCATCATAAAGCTGTGATGCGCTGCCGCGGCGATTCATGACGTGGTTTCGAGACCCCTATTCACCGACCTTGGTTTACGCATTGGCTCCGAAAAGTCGTTTACCTGCTTTCTTTTTTTCCCTTCGGCTTTTTTCTTTTCTTCTTTCCTTTTCCCGATGTGTTTTTATAGCACTGGGGCCTAGGATGAAACTTGACTCATTCGGGGTAGGTCTGCCATCAAGCGCCATGTGCCAAACTGCAGAGGCGTTACTCCGTGCATATCACGTTGCGTGTGTACTGTGCCTTGATAGTTTGGTTTTACTTCACCTTACCAACCAAAGCACCCACCAACAATAGCTTTTTTTATTTTATTTGACTCACCATCCAACTCGGTCCTTCCATCATTCTTCACCACTTTGATGCTGAAGCCAACTGAAAAACCCCCTCCCCCCGGAAACTGACCTCTTGCCTCCTGCACCAGAAAAAAAACTGCTCTCTGTGCTTGCCTACACCAGCTTCAATACCATACACCTACGGCAAAAATCGAGCCAACCCGAAAAGACAAATAATGGACCTTTGATATCCGAGGTCTCTGCGCATCTCCACTTAATTATCCCCTCCTCTTGTTCCCGGATCCTTTCAATTTCTTCCTTGTGTCTCGCCATCTCGTCACCTGTTCTGCTGGTGCTCTGCTCTGGACCGCAGTCACTGCTCGTGGCTTACCCTCCTGACCTGCAACAGCGGCGACGGCTGACTTTAACTCGGGCTGCACATTTCCGATGCTCTCGCTTTCTCCGAATTCACATTGATACGTAAAGAAACCATCGCGAAGACGATACGACGATAAAAACGATCGTCCTGCCCATCGCTCTGACGTCGACGAACTCGATCCGAGGCGACAGTGTGGCAGCACGCAAACTAACACTGGCACTGGCACGCAACAAGGACTACTGATTCCGGAGGCAGCACGCAACCTTTATTCGGCGTCCACAACGCAGCAGCCGCCGACGCCAACGCACGCACGCGTGCACGCAGATTTCCAATCCCGCCTCCACCTTGGCGCGCCAGGTCTGAAGCCTCCCTCCACCACCAGGAGAAAGCCCCCACTCCTTGTCCACCCACCCAGGCCAGGCCAGGGCAACCCTCCCTGCACCAACCGTACAGGGCTACCTACTGTGTACAGTGCAATACCTGAAGCCCGTCTCACTTCTGCGCCGTCGCTAGTACTAGCCCTGTACCGCCCTGTAGGCAGGTACTGTACTGTCCCTGGCTCTGCAGAGAACGGAGCCCTCGGTCCAAGGACGTGCGGGTGCGGTCGCCTGCTCCAATCTAGACACCCCCAGCTAGGCCCGGCCGGCGGGCCATTGAAAAAAAAAAAAAGTTCGTCGCCGGGTTTCGCCTCGCAAAACCCTCGCCTCAACTTGTTTCGCCAAAACAACATCGGATCGTTCTCGACTCGACTCGATTCGGTTCAATCCCTTTCGGGTTGCTCCTACGTTGTCTTCCTCCTTCCCTTGACAATCCCATCGTCGAGCTTTCCTCGTCATCTTCACTCTTGCCATCGTCATCGCAAGGCCCCTCCGATTCCGCCCCTCCAACTGTTACCGCCTTCCGTTTCCGTCTGCCACTGTCGACTTGACATCAAAAACGTTTGCCTTCGTCTTTCCAAAGCCGACCTTCAAAGCCTCTTCCAGCCCTCCTTTTACGCTCTCCAGAGTCAATTCCAGCGCATTCGCCATCATCATGGTGCGCAACATTGTTATCCTGGGCGGCAACTCCCACCCCCAGCTCACCGAGAGTGTATGCAATATTCTTGGCATCCCTCCCAGCTCCCGCATCCTGAACAAGTTCTCTGGCGGCGAAAGTCGTTGCGAGATTCAAGATTCCGTCCGTGGAAAGGATGTCTACATCATTCAGTCCGGCTCCGGCAATGTCAACGACAACCTCATTGACCTCTGCATTATGATCTCTGCATGCAAAATCGGCTCCGCGAAGCGCGTCACTGCTGTCGTGCCTCTCTTCCCTTACTCGAGGCAACCCGACTGGCCTTACAACAAGGCTGGCGCTCCTCTCAGCCAGGCTGCCGGTGGCTCGAAAAGGGACTACACATTTGAGAGTGTCCCCGCGACCCCCCGTCCTGGTGCTCCCAGATCTGCCGGGCTACCCAACGGCGTCAACACCCTCACTGAGAAGCTCACAAAGACTTCTCTTGCCCGCGAGGGCACCAACGGCGCCGGTCCCACCAGCAACGGAGTGAATGGCATGACTAACGGCGACCACCCGGCCCCTCGCCGCTCCGACACTATGTCTAGCACTGGCTCCATCGCACGTGGCCACCAGCCCGACGGCTCGATTTCGTCCCTGAAGAGCTACACCACTCACGACTACGAGAACCCCAACAATGTCAACGTGTTCCAGGCCAAGCCTGGTTACAAGCAGTGGGTTGCGCAGGCCGGCACTCTCGTCGCTGATTTGCTCACATGTGCTGGCGCCGACCACATCATCACGATGGATCTTCACGATCCTCAATACCAAGGATTCTTCGACATCCCCGTCGACAACCTCTACGGCAAGGCATTGATCCAAAACTACATTAGGCAGAGTATTCCCGGATTCAGAGACGCTGTTGTCGTCTCTCCCGATGCTGGTGGCGCAAAGCGTGCCACTCTCATCGCCGACAGTCTAAACATGGACTTTGCTCTTATCCACAAGGTAACTAAATTCTTACACAAACAATCCCCCCTCCCGTTCAAGACTCATACAATCCCCTAGGAACGCCGCCCTACTCGATTCACTGAGCAGCGAAACGCGAGTATGATGCTGGTCGGCAACGTGAAAAACCGCGTTTGCATCCTTGTCGATGACATCGTTGACACGGCCAACACCATCACACGCGCCGCAAAGCTCTTGAAGAAGGAGGGCGCCACCAGAGTTTATGCCCTTCTCACACATGGTGTCTTCAGCGGCGATGCCATCAGCCGCATCAATGCTTCTGGAATCGACAAGATCCTCGTGACCAACTCAGTTCCCCAGACCGAGCATCGCCGACAATGCCCGAAGCTGGACGTGCTTGACATCTCGCCTGTCTTTGCCGAGGCTATCCGCCGTGTCCACCACGGCGAATCAATCAGTGTTCTTTTCCAGCACTAAGCCGAACGACCATGAACTATTTACCAGTATACCATCGCAACACCTCACGGCGTTCCATTTCCACATGAAGGAGCCGACCCCGATTCTCGCCGGCACCCTTGTTTTCCTCAGAGCCACACCCCAGTTGGCTCCGCCTTTCCCACAACCTACACCGTAGCGGCTTTTTCGGTCGCCTCACGAAACATTTCTCTGATCTGGGTCATTTCGTTTTGGAGTTTATCCGGGAACTTGTGTCATGTTGCATGTTTCACATTTGCCACGCCTTGGTTGCGGGCCTCTCTTTTTTCGATACTTCCTCCTTTCACACCAAGATTGTGCGCTTGCACGAGGAGAGTTTGGAAAGGACGGGATTGGAGATTAGGGATTAGGTGGGCGTGGTGGCAGCACGGATCGGAGGACGGGTCTTGCTGATTTCTGCTCTGCTACACAATATCATCCATTCCCTCACCCATCCCCCACCCCTTTTCCAGCCTCTTGATTTCTTTTTTCCTTTTTTTTCTACTTGCTACACACCAAACACTCAGAGGAGGCCATGTACACTTCGCACCCGCTTCACGGTAGGGTAGAAGATGCGATGGACAGAAGAAAAACTACCTCTCGAGAGACTCACATATCAAAAAATCTACACCTATAGAAGTAAAATCGATCGTAGACATTGGACAAAAAATTAGACAGGAGACATGGCCTTGGTCCTTGATGCAGGGAACGCATGCTGACCCTTTGTGATATCCGGGTCAGAAAGTAGCTATGCTATTGGAATAGCGATGCTGACGAATAACGAGAAAGAATTGAAAAGAATAAAAATAAAAAGTTTTGACTAGAGTTGCCGTTGCTGTTCTTTATGCATGTGATGCTGTCCTTTTAACGTCGAAACAAAAAACTTGGGTTTTGTCTCGGTTAGCATATAGTGCCAGCCATGTTTCAGCGCGGGGATTAAAACGGGCATAGCTATTCACTCTTTTACTTTACGCCTGCCTAGAACAATTATTCTCATTTGCTTTCTTTTTTGGGAGCGCTATCTATGTATTGATGGTGTGACATTTGTTGCGTCGCTTGAGTCGGCATGCCGGCCGGAATCTCACGCATGGGGGTCCTGGGCTATGGCATTGCTCGATGTCATTCTCATAATGCTAATTACCCTATGTGACAAACTATCTCCGTGACCAACCCGCCTTGGCCAAGTCTTATCGTTATCAGAACCCTGGCTCGCACTGGAGGACTCAATCTCTTCCAAATGGGATGATGCTCATCTGACATCCCCCACACTCTTATCGTATCTCATTGGGGAATCGACATGATCCAAAGTCGCCCATTTCATTATTTTTGTATGACATTGCCGTGACAAAAGGAAAGCACAAAAGGCAACCCAGTAAATAGCCCTACAGGAAACACGCCAAGTATTAAACAGAAGAAGAAGAAAAAAGGAGAAGAGAGCGGGTACAATAAAAGCGGTTATTTGGGTTCAACGCAAGGTGGGTTGCTTTTCCAAACATGGATGAAGCCCCCCCCCTCCTATGCAGCAGGCAACCATGCGGCAGCAGCAATAGAGTCAATATCGGAAGGGAGCTGCCACCCATGCCCTGCCACGGCACGTCGGAAAGCGGCCACGGCCTCTCCAATACCATAGTCGGTCCCATTTGAGCCGCGGTCGAGACGACCCGGCGGATCCAGGTCGCAGAGGTTCATGCGGATGTCAAGTAGGACCTTCTCAAGGGAGAGGGCCGGGGACCAGCCCGTGATTGTCAGCAGCTCCGAGCAAATTGCACCACCCGCCGTGACGTGGCCGCCACCACCTTGGGCGAATGGGAGGAAGCGCGGGCGGACGACGCGGGCAAACGGCGGGGACATGGGGAATGAAGCGCCAAACCGGAACTCGAGGACAATGCTCGTGCAGCCGGCGCGCTTCATGTCTTGGGCGAGGGGAAGAGACAGGTCGAAGCTGTGGAGCTCGACAATCCAGTGGAAGAGATTGGAGAGTTTATCAAAGTCGATGTACCAGCCTAAGGTGCTTAGGTCACTGTTGGCCTGGATGCGCTGGAGCTCTTTGACTTCCTTATTCAGACACCGAAGAGCGCTGGGAGATGATGATGCCCACGTCGGTTCAAGAAGCTTTGGGACCGTGTCGTGATCAAGGGAGCCCGGCTGGAATTCCGTCATAGTAGTGCCGTTGACTTGTGATCCGCTGGGTTCGGGACAGGCAATTTTGGCTTCCTGCATAGTCGTAGTCAGCTTGGGCGGTCTTGTCTCGTCCATTCCCGAGTCACCAGAGAGGCGTCGTCGTCGCACCGTGAAATTTAATCCACTCTCGTCTTCAGAGTCCAGGAACATGTTTGAATCGTCATGTTTGTCTTGCCAGGTATCTGTTTCTAAACTTGGCGGCATCTCCCGCACCTGCGCAACTGCCTGTCCCCAAGCCAGTCGGCGACCAACAGGAATGACTGAACGCGGGATCTGGATATCCCTCCCTTCGGGGCCACGCAATTGCAGTTTGGGGTCTTGTTCGAGATATTCTGTTCCCTGGGCCACGGGCTTTGGGTACGGCTGTGAAATTGCTGATTTTCTGGGGTTGACATTGGCAAAGAGGTATCGGCATTGTATCCACTCAACTTTGTTCACAACAAAGTGCGGCGAAGATGACACGAACTCCGAAGGTTCATTGACAACTTCGCAGAGGCTAATAGCACCACGCACATTGAGTTGCGAATTTGGCCAGCAATCGCTCTGTGGATACTCCGTTAGTCTACAACACTAGCCTTTGGGGGGGAGGGTGAACTGGTGTCATGTAACTTACCAGACCAGAAGCGTGATTAGAAACCATCATATGTCCCAAATAACCAAAGCTAACAGAGAAGTCGGAGCTCAAGTAAACACCATTTCCATACGCGCGACCGTGAATGCTTGTGGAAAAATCGAGGCCCGTCCGAATAATGCTATGCCAATTACCCAAAGGACTACCATGCCAAGCAAATAGGCTTGGGAACTTCTTCATTTTGTCCCCATTGCATACATTTTGGCTCAGCGCTTGGCAGAATTTGCCTTCCTTTTCGGGCGATCCTTGGGCGAATCGAAACTGGAGCCAGTTGGATTCTAAACCGACTTGGTTTCCGTTCGCGGAAGACGTATCCTCCGTGAACGATTCGTCAGAACTAGGGATTGCTGCATCCTGAACAATAAACGATCGATTTGAAGCAACAATCCAGCTGAGTAGAGTTAAAGTAGAAGAGTCCATTTGTTTCCAGGACGAGAGTAAACTGCCAGGATGCGTTATCAAGTAGTCTCTCATATTCAGAACTGACGGAATATTGTGGGTCATGAGCATCAAAGCAATGTTCCGATCTTTATCTTCAAGCTCATCAAAGTCTTTATCGTGCTTGAAGAGGACAACCTCCTTCCAATCCTCACTTGGGTTAGTCGCCTGGCTCCCTGGCTGGACGATTTTCATCGATCCAAGGTTGGGTGGCCCAGCCACCGTCGAAACGATTCTGAAGGTGAATATGTTATTCTGAACTGAGTCAATAGCACAGGAATATCTTTCTAAGCCTACCGAGTCTTTGTTAGTCTGCGTACTGTTGATCAAAGGAGATTGATGGGTAGCGGAAAATTCCAACCAAGGCTGGATTTAAGACGTACCTCCGGTCATTATAGAATACGAGGCAGTGGTTTCGAGATTCCTGACGACCAAAAGAACAAGGCTTCCCTCTTTAATCTTACTGTATGAGGCATAGTCTTTGATGTTGAAATTTATTGTCTTGGTTGCAAAACAAACATTAGCAACAAGGTGTTCAGCCGGATTTTGAACTGTGCCGGTATATGGGTATTTGAGACTAAGGCCGGAAGGGAACTCGCGCAGCCGATTTGATGAAACGGCAGAATAAAAAAAGCTAATCAAAAGATCAACAACATATGGGTTGTTGATTATTTCATGTTCAATGCTGTGGCCGAACCCCAAGGCCATGTATTGATAAAGGCAGAGAGAATTATCGCAGACGTAGGGCTTTACAGCCTCAAAGGTTTCGTCGACTCTCCGATGACAAACCATGCAGTATTTTGTGCAGCGAACAAGTCTTTGGAGGCTGAACTGTATGGCGGCAAGGAAAACATTGAAATCATCCGCAGCGTCTAAAGCATAGTCACGTGGGAGCCGACTGAGATCTCCAGAATGATCATGGGTCTCCTCTCTCTCCGTAGAGCTTTCATTAGTCATTTCCACTTCGCGAGATTGAGTTCGACGATGGTCGCCTCTTCTTCTGTTGAAGTGCCAGCTTTGGGCTTGATCCCAGCTAAGCTTCTGCTGACGTCGAATGACAAGAAGGCTGATGAACTCTTGGTTCAATAGCAGATTGAGGGACTTTGAAATCAGCAAAGGAGCAAAAGAATCGCTATCGCTCTCGGCTTTGGGGGTATTGGCCCTCCGAGGTTCCTTGGATCCTCGATTAACATCCACCAAACCAAATGCTGCTTGAACTGAGGCTATCGAAGGACGAGGACCAGCACATTTTCCAACCCTAAATTGGATAGCTGATTGTTCGGATGGTAGCTCAAGAAGCTCTGGGGTCTCCGGGTATTTCAAAGTGAGCCGGACGAGCAAAACAATATGGTCAGTGGTTTTCAAGTCCCAAGCCTCAAGGGCTTCTTCCGGTATGCTAAGTTGAGATACTCGGGTAGCAATCGAGAATATGCCTGATGTTTGGCTTTTTAAGTCTGCAGCCATGGCGCAGACAAAAAAGCCTGCTTCACTTGTCTGTTGTAGGTGTCGTTTAAGTCGCTTCAGAGAACTCTGGGTATGAACTACAAGTGGGTGGGTTGAAGCGGGCGCACGAGATGGAACAGGGTCTAGTTCAATGTCATACTCCTCATCTCTGTCAGAAAAGTCTTCATCATCAAAACCAGAATCACAGTCAATCTCATTTGTTTCGAGAAACTCGTCATGTTCGGAAGGGGTGCTTGCTGAAGCTGCCTCAAGCTTAGCCGCAAGTTTCGTTGAGAGAAGTCGGATTGCTTCAGCGACATTCTGCCCTGCAGCACGCTCAACGATCCCCTGCAGGTAGTCAATCAGATCCTTGTCGATATGATCGGATGTTGTGATGATAAGGAACGAGGATCCTCCTGGGTAGGAATCAATATCTAACTAGCGTTAACAAGCAGAATTTTGTGGTAGTGGGCGATTATTACTTGTAGCAAGAACCTGAAGTTCGACGGGATCTTGATCCTCGGGGGTATATGTGAATGCAACCTCTCCTTCTGAATCACCTCTTCGAACATTCGAGATCCCATGACTGGGTGCGGATGCCGCTTCTTTTATATCAAGGTTGAATTGCTTGAGAGCCATGATGGCAGTCTCAGAGCGCACTCGAGATCACTTGAAAGATGAAGATCACTTAGAGATTGGAGGGTGTCTAAAAGAAGAGAGCGCGGCGGTGTATTTATCTGCACAGGGTGTTGAACGAGGCGAGGCGGACAAGGCTCCAAAGCACTGCAGGCGGTGGGCGAATGATGAACAAGGGCGGCCAAGGCACACGGGCCTGGGGCGGCGTGAACAAAGCCTTTTATGACAATGGGACATAGACTTTGGTCAACAGGGTGCCAACCAACAGGGTGGAAGAGGTTTCCGCGGAAGATTGGTCGGCGAAGAGAGAAATGGCCGGCTTTGAGCGGCGTCCCGGTGATGCCCACAGTGCCGTGGAGGGCGGCTGTTGTTTGTTGAAAGAAGCAGAACAGATGCGGGCTGGCGAGACGGGCTGGCAGATGTGCTGTTAGGCTGCCAGGCACAACTCTCACGGTACACAGGGAGGGAGTGGTCGCGCAAGGCAAGGCAGCAGACCACGTTGAGGTCAAACGAGTTGCTGCCTGCCTGGCGCTGTTGGTTGGGATCTCATTTAGCCAATAATAGCGGTAGCTTTAGTGACGCAGCCTGGTTCAGTAGTGAATGTAATAACCCCATCGCTGATGGCTTCCTTCTTCTTTTTTCTTTCCTTTAAAAAAAGAAGACCATAAAGGGCCAAGCAATTACTCACTCCATCGGCATGATCCTACTCCAGTGATCAAGCATACCACTTGCTTGGCAATGGCCAATAGCAAGTAAGTACTCAGGCGCAGGTGCGAGATCTGGTACATTTTGTTCCATGGCGCTACCCCACTATTCAGGCCAAGCCGAATCCCGCGCCATCCTTGTATTTTATTCATTTTCTCCAAAAACCGGGGTCTTGGACAGTTTTTCAGTCTGACTCAAAACTTTGATGCACGCTTTTCAAAAACGGGCGAACTCTTTGATGTTTTGCACCGTACCAATACTTGCAATGTGCCTCCACTGGCCAGCCCTATGACATTGCACCGGAAGCTAATCCCGCACTGTGCCTGTTTCGGATGGTAGACCCGCCTGCAAGCCAAGCTGATGGTTGGCGGTTCTAGGCGGCCCAAGCTCGAGTCAATCAACGCTAGACGGCCCCTCCTCCGATGCGGGTGAAGCACGTACGAGGTAGACTGGTGGCTTTTTGTAGGACTTCCTTTCGCCATTTATATTAACAATCGCATGCATCGGCATGCCTCGTCTAGCTGCTTCGCCCTGTATCATGTTGGTTCCCTGGATCCTTATGGAACGAAACGCATCCTGCCGTGCCGCCTGTTGGAAGACGGCAAAAGGGATTCATTCACATACATTCCAACAACCACAAAAGGGCCAAGGCTAAAGTTGACTGGGATACGAATCCCCGAACACAAACTCGGGAGAGCCTTGCACAGAAAGAAATGCCCGACTCTGAAAAAGTTCAGATCTATGTCAAATCATATATTAAAAAAACACTACAGCAACAAAAACACTTATTTATAGCTCTCCTGTCATTCCCATCTGCAGCCGTTGTGATTCAATGCCCACCTTCATTTCTTGCTCCAGATAGAGTAAGGCGCGTACCCGCCCGCGCGTCAGCTCCAGGGCGTTCCTTGCCCCACGCTCCCCAAAAAAAAAGATAGCCGATATGGAACCCCTGGAATCTCAGCCTCGGAGCCTGCGCACTCTCCATACTTGAACCCAGCATTGGCACCGGTGTTTGATTCTCCAGATTCTCCCTCATCGCAATGCTCTCTTTTTAGATTGCCCTTTGCGTGGAGCCTCTCATTACTTCTTATTCTTATTCTTGTCCACGCACATCTTTATCCATCTTGGCGGTGCTTCGTCAATGCCTCTCCCTTCTCCCATTCACATCTCTTCATCTTAGGACACGATCCCGTCGCCATGTTCTTTGGACAAAGGCGCTTCGCCTCAAAGCGTCTCTCATCCCTCGCCTTCGCCCTCCTCCTTTTTGCGACAGCCGTCTTCTTCCTCAGCCCTTCCCCTACCACCTCCAAGCCTCCCGGAGACGATGCGACAGTCGACCCTCAAGCCACGGCCGAAGCCCAGGCCGGATCCAAGTCTGGATTCAAGTACACTGTGACGGACATCAAGGATGGCATCAAGGATACTCTGACCAAGAGCGTCCTGAACCCATTCCGCGAACCCGGCCATGCGCCCCAGCGCCAGAACCAAGACACCTACAAAGGAACCTCCTGGTGGGCCAATTGGCAATGGCTCTCTGTTCCCTTCTCCAGCTCTGTCACCCTCGACGAAGATCGGGCGCTGCTGCCGCCTCTCCCCATGCGCCCATACATTTATTGCTACTACGATTCTACCCACAAGGGTTCGACCGAAGAAAAGGATGCCGAAAGCAGCCTTCTCCTTACGTGGCGGCGCGCCTGGTGGGCCCAAGGCTTTATACCAATTATCCTCACGCCTACCGAGGCCATGAGAAACCCCAAGTACAGCGAGCTTCAGAGGCTAAAGGTGGGCTCGGACCTCAAAAATGATGTCATGAAATGGCTCGCTTGGGAATCAATGGGCGGAGGTGTTTTGGCTGATTACACTTTGTTCCCCATGGCTCCAGTGGACGACTCTCTCCTGACTTTCCTTCGCCTCGGCGAGTACCCCAAATTGACGAGGTGGAGTGGGCTCGATAGTGGACTTCTTGTCGGCCAAGAAACCGAGCTCAACAAACTCCTGAGGGCACTGCTTGAGTCATCGAGTTTGGAGACGGGCAAGGATGTCAGCTCAATCTTAGGGACTGACGCATTCGAGGTTGACAAGACCCCAAAGTCTATCGCGCACTACACTCTTGAGACGATCAAGAAAAATTACGCCTCAGTATCGGATGACTTCTCGACCAGCAAGGCGAAGGGACTTCGATCACTAGTTGAACTCGTCACTGCTCACCTCCAAATGACATGGCAAAATCAATTCTCCGATGGTATTGAGGTCCTGAAGCCCTTCCCGGAGCACACCACCGTCATGATCCAACCTGCTCTCGACTTGGCCAAGCGTCTTGGTGCTTGCCCCAAGAACCCAGTCGCCAAATCGTGCCCTCCCAATGTTTGGCGATGCAGCCATTGCACCGAAGGGCAGATGGCCATGAAAATGTCATTCCCAAGCCAGTATCGAAACACCAGCAGTGTTTTCACTATTGGAACAGTTCCTCACCCTTGGACCCTGGCTACTCTCAACAACCTCAAAGAAGATATTAATGTGACGTGGATCCGGCAAGAATCACCCCGAGACCCTTGGCTTGAAGCCATTACCAAGAAGCTTTTAGACCCTAAGGTTTCCGGGTATCTCCGCGTTCTGCGTTTCAAGCAGGCAGTCGCAGATGAGGGTGCGGCGACTCGCGCTCTTTGGGTCACCCCAGAGGCCGATATTCCCTCAGACATTGCTTGGCAATTTGGCTTTGCCCTTCAGACGCCCGAGAGCAAGAAAGCGGAAGAAAAGCTCAAGGAAGAGGACGCCGAAGAAGCAAAGGCTAAGGATGAGAAAGCCCTAGATGCTAAAGACAAGGAAGACAAAGCCAAGGAAGCCGACTCAAAAGACAGCAAATCCAAGAGCTCAAAGCGCTCTGACAAGGATTCCGAAAAGAAACAGTCCAAGGATAAGCTAGAGGACAGCAAGGATGAAAAGAAAGAGTCAGACAAAGAATCGGAGGAGCCGAAGGAGCCGGTCCCATTGAGCGCTGAAGAGATGACCGCAAAGGAAGAAGCGCTGCTTGCGGACGCAAAGCGCGTTGTCAACAATAACAAGCTCACGGATGAAACACGAGTCCGTGGATCATTGGAAGCTTGGAACCTGGCCGACACTGAGGCGTGGAAGTTTGCACGTGCTTACCTAGCTCGCCGTCGTAAAGTTCGCTCGGAGTGGGAGGACCAAGAGTCCAAGTATGCTGGTGGTGCAGGCTCTGAAAAGGGCCGTAACGCATGGAACCGCTGGCGGGACGAGAAAGAAGAGCCAAAATGAATTGGAAACGAGTGACAATTCCGTGGCGAGTGTCTTGGGAAACACCTAGTTTTCGTGTTGTCTTTTCAGTGCGGCGTTGGGATTATTTACGTGGGGTTCTTGTTTTGTTTTTTGGATTCTTTTTAGTGGCCATTGGGTGCCAGTCAAGATGAGCGTCAATAAAGGTTCGGTTTTTAAATAGAATGCGTCAAATGAGAATATTTCGTTCGGTTTGACTCGTATATTCAATTCCACCAAACTAACACATAAACTATCACCAGATCGAAGTGAAACCCCTCCCGCGCCTTCCCGCCGAGCGTCTTGGACTCTTGATAATTCGTAACACTCAATGGTACGAAACATCAAAAGCCCAAGGCGTTCGGCCCCCCTCTCTCCTCTTAGACACAGATGGTATCGCCTCCCATCTCACCCCCAAGCTCCCGAGATGAGGTGCCGCGGTGGGCCGCAGACGTAAAGTGACCACCGTTCGCAGCAGCAAGCTTGTTGTGGTGAACTCCATTGCCATTGACAGCAGGGGAGTTGGTGTAAGTGCTCAGGGCGAGGCGGGCAGCTTCAAGAACCTTTTCCGCGTGTGCGACGGCGTCGTGGAGTGCGGCGGCGGTAGGGTCGGAGGGACGCTTGGCCAGTTCCTGAGCACGCTTCTGCTCAGCGCGCAGCTGGATGATGTGGCCGTTGAGCCAGACACCGTCGAGCTGGGCCTCAGTCATGTCCTTGGCACCAGCAATGACACCTCGGCAGGTAGGGGTGTTGCAAAGGCAATCAAAGGGCTGGGCCATGGACCACTCGGTCGAGGGGTAGAAGAACTGCAAGAGTTAGTAATGGGGTACGAGCATAGGCAATATTAACCAATCTATGTATGCTTACAGTGAGCTCGTCACCAGGCTTTAGACTTTTGGGGCCTACCAGGATGTTTAGATTGGCCATATCGAAGAACTGAAGGGAGCAATAGCATGTGTTAACCGGCTTCTCTCTCTTACTTGTTCAGAACTCAAGGGGCAGACCACAGGTTGGCTGCCGCTGTGGATTTAAAAAGCAATTGGGGAAGCGCGAGAGTAAAACTGACGAGAGAGGGCTCGCATGAGTGGTTAATGTAGAGCAGGTCGCTGTTGAGGTTGAGGTGAGTGTCACGACCGCACTGGACGGTAGCGTACGTGGGCTCGGTGGCCGGGGTGCAAGGAGGGTAGTCGAACTTGGCAAAGACGGAGAATGGAGGCAGATCGACGCGGGAGATGCTCTTGGTGGTGAACTCGGCAGGGTTCTCAATGACCTCCTGGATTTCAGGGTGAGAAGGGCGGTGCCAATGGGGGACGAGAGGAGCCATCTTGGTGCAGGGGTGAGGAGGCTACGAAAGGTCTTGTCAGCACGGGACGGCGGAAAGGGTAGATATACATTGGCATCATACTAGATAGATAACTGCGATATCCGGCAATCTACAAATCTGAGAGATGATGGGCCTATCTCTTGAGATTATCTGACACGTGCAATTGGCTGTGTTGGGTGTTGAGGCGTGTGTTCCAGGCGGTGGCTTGGACGTGAGAGCTTATGATGGCAAACTTAGCAGAAGTGGTCTGGAACGCGATCAAGGGCGGACCATTGATCTTTAGTAGTCGTTTGATCGGGATTTCATCGACTGTCCCCAATATCCACCCACCCACCCACACGCACAGCAAACATGGACGGGGACAGGCATTAATTACTGCCTGCTAACAGGAACAAAGCCCCCCTTGCTGGCTCTAGCCTCCGCAGCGCCGAGCGCTCTGGCAGCCGCATTCCCATAGCCCCCCGGCCCGTGATGGCGGGGTAGGTCTTGGGCGGGCCACCCACCGCCCACCACACCCACCTCCTCGGAGCGGGTCTTCCCCAGGGGCTTCTTCCACTCGGTTCTGAGCAAGCCCCAAAAAGAAACCGGGTCGCCGGCAAACTCAACAGAGCTCCCCCCACCTGTAGTGCCTGTGATGCGACGCCGAGCCGCGGCCTATCAGCAGCGCCCGAGTAACCAAAGCCGGTAACGCGACGAGAGCCTATTCTCGCAGCGTCAAGGGGTTTGCAACGTGGCCTTGGAGAACGGGGGGCCACTCGCGGCAGTGGTGTGTACCTGTCAGCTGGTATCGTGGCAGGTAGTGTGGGCGATGTGAGGATGGAGGGGCAGATGGGGGAAGGGAGGGGGAGGGGGAGGGGCGCTTCGGGTTCATCGAAACTACATGGACATGCTATTTTCCCCAAGTTCACCTCGCAACCAACACATACACACACGCACGCACATGGAGAGTACCGCAACATCAAGTGGCCCGAGGCAAATAAAAAAAACCAAAAATTGAAAATAAACCCAACACGCTGGTTTGAGATAAAACCGCGCAATGACCCAGCACAAGAGGAGACGAGCCCGTCTGACTTCCGCGGCGCGAGCGGCTTTCTCCATTGCAAAAGCCGAGGCTCCCCCCAAGCCTGACGCATCTACGCTCGCCAATGTGACGGCACCCTCTGCTCTAGCAGCCCACTTAAATATCACGGGTGGTTCTCCATTCGCAGGCCCCCTCCCGAAAGATGGCACTTACAAACGTAAAAAAGTGAACCAAGGGGAGAAAAAGCTCACATGGGATGTGGGATGAAGAATTTGTGGGTTCTTGCTGATCAACATTGACAGGTTGCTGTGCAATCAAGGCCCGTTGCTCGCCTGCAATCTGTGTGGTATCGGATCGAGGTCAATTGTACGCTTGACTCAACAGGCCTTTAGGTTTCTTTCTTGGAACAACGCCCGCAGATGGGTTCCTGAATCATTGATTGCCGCCAGACTTCCGGTTTGGCCTTGCATCGCCATCGCTGTCCTGAACGAACTTGAACACACGCTTTTTTTTGGGGAGGCGGCGTGACGGTGGTGATCTGCCGAACCACACAACTCCCGAAGAAAATTCGACCTCGGGATTATGCGATTTCTCAACCTTCCCCATGGCCAGCTAACCAGATGCTTCCCCAGACAGTTCCCATGTTGAGCCTGGCCCCCACCCATTTGCTAGCCTTTTCCCCCCTCTCCCCACACACACCGGCATTAAACAGCATCGTTGACAGAGCAAGGTTCCGGCCAGTGCCTTTCCGCCTACACTTCCCCTCTTGTTTGCTATACTGAGAGCCAATGATAAGCACCAGTGTCCTAGGAATTGTTTGCTTTTTCTTCTCTGGACCATGTCCCGTCCCGGGAAGTCTTGTGATCGATGCAGATGATGCGTGCACCGCCTCCACCCCTGCCTCACTGCCTGATTTGTAAAGATAACATGTCAAATCGATTTGTACTAGCAGGGTATGGATTGTTGTGGAATATCCAATTGTGGCTTCGAATCCGAGAATCAACGTCCCGGTTTGATCCGGAGCCTCTTACCCTCCCGGGGGTAACGTATGTAGATTGAGTCTACTCTGATCCGATATCAAGAGACTCACATTCACCGCAATACAATTTCCCAATGCCTCCATGCCTTTGATGGCTAATTACTCATACACAGAATTAAATTAAAGACGTAAGGCATTCTACTTCTTGATGGAGAAACCCGCGACTTAAACTGCTGCTCAATTTAACCATGTCCTTTTTATATACCTGTTAGAATTGTCCGCTACTTCGAAAGTGATAGATCGAATCAAATAAATTTTACAAAAAGTTTGCATATCGTGATTTTCATCGTCTCCGAAGGGGGCTCCTCTGTCTAGCGGTAGTCGATGGTTGTAGTGAGCGCTACCAGCCAAAACTAACTCTCACCTTGAGAGTCGTTTGGAGTACTTCCTCATCCTGAAACATGCGGCTAATACTATGCAGAGACTCGAGCAGAAGAGAACCACCATTTTCAATCCTTACACAAGTTGGCGGTGTCAGAAGTTAGGTTGGCCATTTATGCTCATTCAGATTCAATGCCCCGTTTGAACGTTTGCTGCACAAATTTGAGCCCAACGCACAGCTCACCATTATGTATATCACGTCCAACGCCGCAATATGTGCCAATGAATAGAATGACTTATTCTACAACTGACTTCATTCTCATTTAATTACTAAAAATGCCTCAATTGCATCACTGTTTGCCATGGGGACCTTGTTCTTCGTCATGGAATTGACGACACGCTTGTCCAATCAAGATCATTAAGACATGAGCTTGTCCTGGTTGTCGATGGCTTCCCCGTATAAAATAAATACCCCCCCTTCCCTCTGAAGAACAGATATTTATTGTGGGACTAGCTATATGATATACCTGCTGCGTTCCCATGGCTCCTGTTAGTTTACTGAGACGGAAGAAGGAGTGTGTCCCTCCGCCACTCAGGGGCATGCATCCAGAGCAGTGCGATGGCACTAATGCCAATCAGGCGCACTGAATTGGCAAGCCAGCTTGTCCGTTACTGAATGAAATAAAGCTATGTGGAAAATCATCCCCCTTAAACTGAGCCATCTTGCAGCCGACCTGCACGTCAGATCCGTCAAGGACAGTGAACGCCCGTCAACACCATCTTGACGGACGGCAAAGCTATGCACGTTGTAGTCAATGGAACTCGAAAGAAGGTCATGTGAGCAAACGTGCATTTAGCGCGTTATGGTGTTGAATAATAATCTCAGTTTCCGTTGAGGCCATCGTGAGAAACCTCTCCTCAAACACCCCCCGACGCAAACGCCAATCTGACCTCACCCGCCACTTTTGGTCTATACAAGACGTCCCCTCGCTCCCATACAGGGGCCAATCTCCTTGTTTTCCTCTCTTCTTTACCAGAGCCTCGAATACAGAGACCATACATCGTCTGCAGTCGCGACGGCTGTTCTCCGACTTCAGGGCTTGGGTGCTCACCACTCCACTCGCCTTTCGTTAGCTTGCGGCACCCGGCCGACTCTTTTGCCGCTTTTTCTTCTTGCCCGTCTGATAATACCTTACGGGCCCCCTCATTCTTGCACCTTTTTAGTGCACATGTACAGCTGCTCTTTTTTATTGCTGTGTTGCTACTGCACTTAGCCGCAGGTGGTCCATTGGTAAGTAGACCGAGCGCTCCTTCCTTCCAGGTTTGGTTACGTACTAATAATGTATGAGCAGTTTCCCGAGCTTTCCATCTCAGCGAAAGAACCGCCGAGCTCTGCTTTATGCTGCCGTCTTCTCCTCGGACATTCTGTCATCCTCCCTTCTCTCACTTTTGCGCTGTTCTTTGTCTTGGCCTGCTGCCGCTTTTCGCACTGTCGCGTGTCCTACTCATTTCTCCTTTTCCAGGACTCTCTGTCGCCGTCTCGACCAGTTAGTTGATCGCCCAGGAGCTCCAGGGTGCCATATGCTTTTGTACCAGCTGTTGACAACTGGCCGTTGAATCACCAGCTCACGGGTAAGTCCTGTTTGTTTTTTTTACTGTTCGGCGGTGTTTGCTTCCTTTCTATTCCATATGCCCTCGGCTTTGCGTCAGTGCCAAAATCTCATTTCGAAAACGCCATGGGCCTCAATGGAAAATGCTTTCCCTATTGTTTGCAAAAATCTCGCTTTTGCTTCAACTCGGGAGCCTTCGTCAGCCTCAACACCCAAGTGGCATAAAGCAAGACCCGCACAGGAGCTGATCAAAATACTTGGCATCGCGTGTTTCATATTTGGCTTCTTTCATCTTCACTTTATCCTCCATTTTGGTCGCCACTCAGCTTTCCCCGTTTATTCCGGCTGTCTGCTCTTGTTCTGCGATGCCTGAACTTCGCCTCGAGGCCAAAAAACTCACATGTTGGCTTTGGGTGGCTCAGTTCAACAATGCCAGCCTCACGCCCCAAGTTATGTGCAATCTCAGGCACACACTCAGAGACAACTTCCGATATGCTAGGGTCAAATACTTGGCTGAGGAGCTTCCAAACCCACCTGATACAGCCTCTCGCTTTGATGAATTTCCTAACTATTTGCAATCACAAGCCGATGCGCAAAACATTACTAACAATATCAATCTTTGGACACAGATCAAACCGCTTCTCGAATTCATCCGATCCCATTTCGCGTCTCCCTATCGGAAAAGCCACTATCCCACACTGTTCGTCTGGTACTCAAAGGAGAAGCATCGCTCGTTCTATTTCGTTGCTTTTCTTCAAGTCAAAATGGATTCCAAATCGTACACTGCTCGCGAGCTTTTGCAGCTGAGACACAGACCTCTTGATGGCGATCTTGCCGAAAAATTATGGAACAAGTTGAAGCGCGACACTGATCTTAGTAAGGACCACCCCTCGGGTTCTACCTCATGATCCATGGGACTGACTATAGTTCCAGTTAACATCGTTCGCATCCCACAACCTCTCAGTCTGATTGAAGAAGAACAGCCCAAGAAACCATCAAAAGAACTCAGAAAGAAGGTCCGTATTGATCGTGCTTCTGCAACTCAGCTTGACGGTACCAACTCCGAATGGAAATACGCTGGCCGATCCGACTCTGAACACAACGAGACAAACCCAATCTCTGCTCCGGCTGACCTCGCCGCCCAAAAGTCCGAGGGCTTTCAGAGATTCTACCAGGCCGTTGTTTCTCCCACGCACGTTCGCGTTACCGCAGGAGGTCGAATCGTTCCCAACACTCGCGCGTCGGCTTCTCCCTCCACCAAATGGAGCCGTGACCGAGCCCCCGGCGATCCTTCAATGGGTGGCATTTCCGCAACTATGGCTCAAACTGTAGTGAACCCATTCCCGATACAGCATCCTCATTTTGCTCCTTTCGCCTCCATGCTTAACGGCTTTCCCCCAGGCATGCATCCTGGAATGACACCTGTACCGGGGCCATACTCAATGATGCCAATGCCAATGGGCTTCAACATCGGGAGTGGCTATTCAATGCCCTCGCCAGCCTTTCATCAAACTCAGGACCCAAAACCAGTTGGAAGCCAATCGAATGGCTCATCTCGAAGCGACAAACTCAGTGAATCCGGCATCCCTGACAAGCCCAAGCCGGTTCACGTCGCACCTCCAGATCAGTTTGACTCCTCCCGTCCATTCTAGTTCAATGGTCAGTGGATGGTTCAAAACAACCAGCAATTCTACCCTTGCAACATGATTTCACCACAAGGTTTCCAGTCCATGCCCATGCCCAGCCAAATGATGATGGCTCCTGGGCATAATGGGGCTGCTTCTATGGGCAGTTTTGCTTCCACAAAGCAAAACCAGTCTTTCCAGCAGCAGAATATAGTTCCAAATGAACCTGAGCCTACTCTAGCTCCCTTGACCAATCCCCCCATCTCCTCAATTCGTCCCAGCGAAATCACGAAGAAGCAGATCGATGCTCTCCGGTCATCTCTGCGGTATTTCGAAGATCAACTTCAGTACAACAAGCACCAGATTGATGAGAAAGCTACTGAAAATCAGGCACAACAGATCCGTACGCAGATTGACCAGTTCGAGAACACCCTCGAAGACCAGCTGTCATATGAGGCAGACCACTACCCAAAGCCTGAACTTCCAAAGGAAGGCGAAGGCCGCGGCCAGCACAACATTGGTCTTGTTTCCGGAACTAGGGATTCTGCAACTGATCATTTTCGAAGCCCCCAGACTATCGATTCCCAAGCTACCACTACCGGGCAAGGTTCTACACGACAAAGTGGTCCCACTCGACTTCCTCCTGGCCTCAACTCAACCAAGTCTGCGTCTGCATTTCACGCGATGAAAGTGCCTGGCACTCTATTCAATACTGGCAAGGAGATGATTAGAAAGTCCTCGAGTCTTCCCGTCAACGCTGCTTTGGCTAAGCCATTTCAGCCTCGATCTGATCAGAGCACCTCCTCGCTGGCTACCGCTATATACGCTCCCCAGTCTACTATTTCCAGCTCTGGGAGTCAGGATGGCCATGCAAATGAGCACTTGATTCCAAAGGGTGGTTCAAACTGGAAGTCTTTCTTCGAGAGTCGACGCTCCTTGATCGAATTGGGCGCCCCATATCTTGTTGGAAAGCTTCCCGAAGGTGTTGCACCCGAGAATGCCAAGGACACCGACTACATCTACGGCCGCGAGCTTACTGACGATGAACTTCGAGCACGCCACATGTTCTGGGGCAAGACTCCGCATTGTCTCCAGAAGGGTCTTCCCAAGTTTGATGGCAAAGACTTTTACGCAGCTTCACCGGGCAAGCCATTCTCTTCAAACTCGACGACTAATTCATCAAGCGACTCGGGTTTAGAGAGCCGCGGTATTGATGAAAGCGTGTATCGAAGCAAAGCTCAAAGCACTGATATTTTCGCCGGCATGGCAGCGTCCGGTCTAGCGAGCATTCGCAGTCCCCTCGGTGACGTGACTCAATCCGAATCGTTGCCCCGACCTGAGGAGCCGCTGATCGACATGTACGAAACGGAAATTCCCCGTCCCATTTCTTGCATGACCCAGGTTAGCTCGGTGTACCGAGCATTTCGACAGCCAGGCATGAAAAGCCAGGATTCCTCGCCTCCCACGCCTAGCTTTCTCAAAGAAGCACTCAACAGTGGTTCGGGGGCTAAACAATCGCCGGAAAAATCCTTCGCAAGTTCCTCCAGCGACGAAAAGGAAGAAAATTTGATCTTTCAAGGTCGCCAGACAATGGAGCGCAATCGGTAAGTTACCAATGATTCAAATTGTCAGGTCCGATTCTAACTGGTTCCAGAACTAAGCCGCGCAGCCGCGGCAACACGTTCTTGAGCTCGGTCTTGAAGAAAGGAAAGGCAAGCGTCAACGCTGCGCCAGGCAAAGTTTCCCCGACGACTGCACAGGGCCTTCTTCCCAACTACTCTGGCCATGCCACTGCCTCGCTTACACCTCGCGCTCAGGGTGCCAAACTCAATGAAACCAATACTTCTTCCGTGAGTGTTGCGATGGAGAAGAGAGTCGAGAACCGCCCTCCAGTCGATCGCCGTGGCGCCAGTCGCCAAAGCAAAAACAATCGCAACATTGGTGCTCGTTGAAAGGCATCGTTGCCGCATTATTGCGCCCAATATTCTCGATCTCAGTATTTGTTTCTTTGTCAGGTTTACCGCTTCAAAACTATCGCATTGAAGCTGATATTACGTACTTTGTTTCTCTTTATTTCTCATTCGCTTTACGTACTATAACATCAGAAGTGAGTTGAGAGAAGCCTCTTCTTCTCAGGAAAAGCGAGACCAGGTATCGGAATGCCCAGCCGCTTCCGTAAGATCGAGACGGGACGGCACTTTCTCAATGTACCACGCGCCGGCCATGCATTTGTTAAGAATAAAATTGTTTATGGCAATGAGGTCATGGACAAACCCCAGAGTAGGTTCACTGAAGACATTACAGCTCCCGGTCATGGAATGATACGAGTCACTGTCTCGGCATACAGCTCTTGCAGGCTGTCCTTGCCGGTCGTCACACGGCCATCCGAATGGACTTAGAGTGGTGGTGCTTGGTTCAATGTGGGGTTAAACAGGATCATCGGGATTGGAAGACTTCATGTAGAGATAAACCAATTTGCTTTCTTCAAGTTTTAATAATTAATAATCATCATCCATGCTAAGAACGAGTGACCTTCTGAGCACACCAAACGTATGAAACGTACAGTGGTTGGCAGATGTAGATCGCTTCCTACATTGAGCGAAGCCCTCAGAGCTGTCATGGTCAAGACCAACTTGACCACTAAAATTCTGCACTTGCAAACTACAAACACCTCGGTGCTTTGGTGATGATATGTTCCTCAACTTCAAATTTCCAGCCTCATTGAAACTCGGAGAAAATCTTCTAGAGAGAGCAGGGTCCTTCATGATAGTAATTGGTCCCCACTTGGTTTACTCTTCGCCAGTCGTATACCTCGAAAACCATGGATCTAAGTGGTTGACGCGGAGATATCCTAGCGGTTTGTGTCCATCTACGGACCTACCGTTGTTGAGCGGCGCTGAGTGCCAAAGTATTGCAAGAGTCTACGCTACCATCAAGCTGACGGTGTAGATCTGGGTGAGCCTACGAAGGGGATAGCAATGGCAGCGTGTTCGACACGTGCCGGTCAGGTAAAAGTCACGCTGAAAATCGTGGGGGAGGCCAGGAAAAGACTTCGGGATAAACCTCCCATGGAACACTTCACTAGATGTGAAATGGCCATCGAGAATCTTTGAAATTCTCAATTCATCTACCCTGCTGTAGACCCGTACCGCGCCGAAAACGTCGGTATCGCCAGAACGCCGGAGTATATGCCCATTCCTCATCACCTTTTCCCATGGTGGTGTGCGTAAAAAGATGTTATCCCTCAGGGAGGTTCGTCGGTTTTTTTGTCCAGTTTTTTGTGTTGCGCCATCAAAGTCACCGCTTAAGCAGTAACCTTGGTGTTGGCAGCGAGCTCACGGCCGACCTTGGAGCGGGCCAGGATGTCCTCACGGTCCTTGTCAAGCTTGAGCTTGGTGATGACGACGTTGGAGGGGTGGATGCCCAGGGGGACGCTCTGGCCGGAAGCCTTGTCGCGGGTGACACGCTCGACGTGGATGACGTACTTGAGACGGTACACGGAGGTGACCTTGCCCTCACGGCCCTTGTTGGAGCCACGGACAATGGTGACCTCGTCGTCCTTGCGAACGGGGATGCTGCGGACCTATTGTTCTGGTTAGGAAAAATTTTCAATCGGATCGGACCAGCTTGAGGAAGACTAACGTTGTACTTCTCACGGAGCTCCTTGGAGAGAGGGGCGCTCATGATGACGCGGCGGCGGTCAGAGGGAGCCTTGAAGTGAGCGGCACGGCTCTTGCGTCGCGAAGACGAAACATCTGAAGCCAATTGTTAACGACTGAGCGAGAAAAGGGAGAGAAAAGTCGGCGAGAGCGCAATTGAAGATTGTTCGCTTTCGAAGCAAGGGGGAGAACGTACTCTGGCTAACCTTGACCATTTTGACGGTTGTTAGTGAGGTTGACTGGACTTCGGCGTTGGGCGTTGGGCGGGTTGACGAACGAAGAAAAATTTCGAGACGGGCGAGCTGAAGTTTTGTAAAAAATTTTGGAGCTGTGGGATGTGGGCCAGCACGTGACTTGCACCCTACCAACCTTGCTCAAAAAAATCCAGTCCAAGGTGGTGGTGTGGAGATTTTTGAAATGAACCAGCCCGGCTCCACTTCGGCAAAGTTTGGAAGCTTCCGAATTTACATTCCGAGTCAATTGGCTGACAAGCTCGAGATGCATACGCAAACAAAGCACATGTGCTAGAGACGCACCTGGTGGTGGGGTAAAGCACTCGGTTTGCTTCACAAGAGAGGAGCTCATGTTTGTTTGAAGATTGTTCGCCAAGTTGTCAAAACTGAGCAATTTATCCAGCCAGCATGACAAATAGGCAATTGTTGGAATAGCGAGGCACTTCACCAGCTCCAATTCCACGACTTGTTCACGCATCGGGCAGATAGCTGCCATTGCGTAGTTGTCTTCTTACTCACAATGGCATCCCAAGAGCAACATCAACCATATACTAAGCCCAATTTCTCGTGAAGGCATTGAGAACGGATGCATTCATGAATTACCAGCAAGTTTCCAATTTTGACAATGTATGCGTCCAATCGGCGAGGTACATAGTTTTATAAGTAAGAGGAGGGCATATCGTACACGTCACTTCCTTTGGGTTCAACCCATCATTCCGCCGCTGGAGCTCGGAACCGTCCGTTGTTGTCGTACCTTGCTTCTACTCACAGTTAGCACGAAATTGCCTCCCAATTGCTACACAGGACAACTCACTGAAGAAGGTGTAATTGAGCGTGACTGTCTCCACGCCCTTCATGTTCAGATCATTCAACAAATCGGGGTCCAGGTAGAAGAACACGGGCATGTCAACCGTCTCTCCGGCATTGAGTCGCTGCTCCTCGAAGCAGAAACACTGGATCTTGCTGAAGTAAGGCGCGCACTGGGCCGGCGTCACGCTGTAGGTTGCGACGCCGATGATGTCCTGGTCGCTCTTGTTCGTGGCCGTGTAAAAAGCCAGCGCGGTCTCTCCGGGAAGCACGCGCACCTCACGCTGCTGAGGGGTAAACTTCCAAGGAAGAACATCGGAGACGGAAGCGTTGAAGGTAACTCGGATGCGTTTGGCGTCGGTCACAGGAATAACTCGGGTCGAGATGTCGTCGTATTCGGCGGTGCCGCCGTGGGCACGAACAGGCTGGCCTCCCCATCCGGTGGTTGCGCAAATCTTTCACAGCATTAGAATCAGGTGTCGAGAAGTCTGGGTTCTTCGAGCGTACCATCTTGTAGAGTGGGACCGAGCCGTAGCTGAGGGCAACGAATGTGATGATGGTGCTAGTAACATAGTACCTAGAGGACAAGCAAGGTCAGACAGTTCCAGTAGCGGTGTTGAAGTCGCCATACGCCACAGTGCGATTCTTTTTTCGGTAGTGCGCTCGAATCTGGTCCATTGTGGGCGTGTAGTCGCTCTTCTGACCAGACTTGGGCGGCGAGGTCGAGGCCTTTCGACGGAAGGTCTGCTGCAGCCGCGGGCGGGCATTCTGGCAAAAATAGCAGGCCCACGAGGACGGGCCAGCCCGCGCGAAGCTTCGCGCAATCCTGGGCGCGGAGTTCATGGTCAATTGGGTTCGCAGACGGGTGGTTTGTTGTAGAGTCGTGAGATCTTAGATGTCGGATCATCTCTGGAGATTTCTGTGACATCGGCGTTCGGCCTTAGCGGCCAACGCCCTTGGCAGTGGGGTGCAGCCCACTACCCGAGGGACCTTCCATTTTCGCATGCCTACCCGAGAGCTGTCCAAACAAGCAGCTGTTTGGAAAATAATGTTTTTATTTGTGCTCTGGTTTTAGTTGTCTCGTTAGTAATTTTTATTATTATTCAGATACTGTTTTTCTATTCCGCATAGCTAATGTCACGGACTGATTGTCTCTAAATAGACAACAATTGGGTGACCGGAAAGAGTGGCGTCATGTGGCAGTGAGAAACCTTGTACCTGGAGAATGTTGGGTGGAGTAGTCGCAGATGTTGTGGCGCTTGTTTCTCCTAGGTATTTGTATCGTTGGTATATTTGGTAGATCATATTATTTGCATAAATTAAATCTTGAGCAGCTCATCAGACTCAATGATTCGTTTAGGATACCCCTTGATTGCGATTTGAACCATGGCCTTGGCCAATTGCTGCACCGAGATGGCATCGATTAATTTTCCTACCATCCGATTCAGGGCTCCGGCATCAGCAGGGAGAACACCACTTGGCCGCACACACCACACTTCTAATCGTTTGTCTTCATCTTCTGCTAACTTAAGCAATCCATTTTCAGCCTCACCCTGTTTTTTTGTCAGCATCGGGCCAGTGATGGGTCCCTGATCTTGGCATTCTACCTTGGCACGTCTTGTGTCAGCCATGAAGACTAACGATTTGTTCAGGTCATTTTCAGCACATTTTCCGCTGCAGAAAACCATGTAGAAATTTCGAGACAATTCTAACTTTGGAGCAAGATGTTCCATGAAAGCATTTGCTGCTGCAAGAGTGTAGTCGACTTGCACTTTTCGGTAGGTTTCAACGTCAGGAAATTGATCCGCACGATCACCAATAGCCCTAGATCGCGATTAGTTTAAAATCGGGGAAGGAGAGTCTATATGAACACACCAAATGCAGACTTCAGCGCCTTCAAGTTGCTGCAGAATTTCCGTGGGATATTGGGCAAAGTCATCATGAATGACGACCCTCACTTTGGAGCTTTGTGTCAATTCTTTTGGAATTTCTTTCCTTGTCAGGGCTATCACTTCCGTGATTTGTTCATTTTCGATGCACTCCTTGAAGACTTCACCTCCGATGAAACCGGTAGCGCCCGTGACAATGACCTTCATCGTTGACAGATCTGATGCGTTGGTGAGGATGAATGTTCGAGCGTGGGGCACGTCACCCTGAAGCTTGCATCGAACTAGCTTGGTAATTCACACCAAGCCCCAACCAATCACCGATTCCAATTACCACACTCGGCAAATCTATTTTCCCATGTGCTAGTATGATGCTACGGGAAGTGGGATGATGGCTTGATGTGGAGCTACACTGGCCGTGTAGTTCAGATGATTTGATATTTCTAGGCATTCCAATGTTCCTTCTCCTCTAATAGCACAGTTAGGACTTTGGCGATTGGCCAGTACAACGCATTTTGATGCATACGAGGGACGTAGATGAGGTTGGCACACAATGTGACCTTGTTGGCGGTGATGCTCGGTGCTTGTTCCAGCAAGAAGACACCAGCAGCCTTCAAAGCATATAGCGGGCAACCTTCTTGTATCGATCATTTGCCAACCGTGTTCATTTGACTGGGAATTCTTTACTGCTTTATGGATTTGGGGCATATCAGATTAATAAGCCTGAACGATAAGACGTTACTTTATGATTATGCAATTCCTGTTTTTTGAAACGCACCCACCCATTTTGATGCTTCATCCAGGTCCCTTTAGTGTTGAGAATAAAGTTCATTTTGGATCGTCATTATCATCTGCGAACTGTAAATTTATCTGATGAGCGCCTTTCTAACCCAATCTTAGCCAAGCACAATTTCAATGGCTGACATGGGTGCGGTAGTTGGTATCAACAGCTACTAACCACGCATCGTCCATCCATGGCCTGGCCCCGTCAATTCCTCGGATTAATCTAAATGGAGATTGGAAGATGTAACCAGGCAAACCCAGTAACCCATTATTTTTTCCGATTGCTCTATAAGCATCCCAAGCGCGATACGTAATCTGTGGGGGTTGATCTGCGCTGGCAAAGAAACGGTTTTTTGCTTATATTGGCCATCCTTGAGCATGTGGGCCGAGATTCCGACTCGGCAGTGCAAAAAGTGGATAGCGTGGAATGAACAACCCACTGCGCTAAGGGCATGCACGTTGAGCGATCTCGAAATGGAACACTTCGGGGGGCCCCATGGCGGATGAGATGGTTTGCCAAGTCGTTTGGTGGCACATGGGAAAATCGCGTTACTTATGCGGCGGGCGAAACATGGAAGGCTCTTTTACATGAACGTCTGCCAGGATTATCCAACGGCATTTCCGAATATCGCCAACGGCAATACGATGCCGGGATGCCCATTGGGTGCCCTTCGGCATCTTTGCCGACACAGGACCCATCACACGGCCCGAGGAGATGGCCTGGAAGGCTTGGCTCGCCGCGCTAGCTCTGTGAGTGAGAATTTGAACTATGAGCGGCCGACTCGAAGCCGGTTACTCGGATCAGTTCAAGAGGTGATGCTGCCAGATGCGGCAATTTGATGGAGTTTGCCAAGAGATAGTCAGTCGCAACAAGGTGGTGTCAGTTCGCCAGGCGAGAATCGAGCACGCGCGGGATGAGCAAGGGCATATCCGCTCTCCACCTATTTTCAGATGAATATAAATATGCCCCATTGGATTGATCAAAGTTCATCTTATCTGATCATCTAATCTCGCCGGCTGCTGGTGCTCAACCTCGTTGAAACCTGTCCTAACCATGGGAGAAAAGCTTGCAGACACCATCCAGGACCAGCGTCCCGTGGACGCTGAAGCGCGAAGCTTCTCCTCTTCAGCGGAAGGGGCAAAGCGAACTTCACGTATGTTAAACTACCACGTTTTATGATTTAATAAACTAGACCGAGCTCACATTAAAGCCGTGCAGAGGACTCGGAAACACCCACGGAAGAGGTTCTTGAAGCTGCGGGTGTCGAGATCAAAACAGATGACACCGACATGCCATGCTTGACAATTCGTATGTGGGTTATTGGCATTGCCTTTTGCCTCATCGGCACCGGCGTGAATACACTTTACACCTTCCGGTTTCCTTCCGTGACCTTGTCTCAGTCTGCCATTCAGTTCTTAGCGTACCCCGTCGGCAAAGCCTGGGAGTATGTTGTACCTGATTGGGGCGTCACCATCCGCGGACGCCGCCATAGCCTCAACCCGGGGCCATTCAATTACAAGGTGAGTTGGTGGTGTGCATCTGTGCTTCTATCGTGTTGGTCCCTCTCTCTCTGACTGGTAATAGGAAAACATGCTCATCTACATCCTCGGCAACCTGAGTTTCCAGACCCGGCTCAGCGCTGATGTCTTGACCGAGCAGCGAGTCTTCTACGGCCTCAAGCTCGGCTGGGGGTTTGAGATTTTGATCACGTTCGTGACAATCCTGTTTGGGTTTTCCCTTGCCGGCCTTGCGCGGTCATTCATCGTGGAACCAAAATCCTTGGTTTGGCCGGGTATTCTGGGCAACACGGCCCTGAATGCTGCACTTCACCCTACAAACAAGGAGAGCGAAGCAGGGTAAGCCCAACAATCAACAGACACCGCCAGCAGTCCACTAATCTTCTTGGTAGACACCAGTGGAAGACGTCAAGATACAAGTTTTTCTTGATTGCTTTCTTTGTGTCATTTGTCTGGTACTGGTTTCCCGATTTCATATTCCCGGCACTGGGATATTTCACTTGGGTCTGCTGGATTGCACCCAAGAATCCGGTTGTGAATCAAATATTCGGAATGAAGAGTGGTATTGGCTTGCTACCATTTACATTTGACTGTGGGTTCACGAGTTAAATTCAACGATTTCGAAACCACTTCTCACAAAACCAATAGGGAGTCAGATCTCGTATACTGGATCGCCGCTTGTGGTCCCAACCTGGGCGATCCTCAATATTCTTGCCGCTCTCGTCTTTTGGATTTACATCATCACGCCCGCCTTGTATTATTCAAACACTTGGTCTTCTGCATACTTTCCTATACAGAGCGACTCGATCTTTGACAACCTTGGAAAATCCTACAATGTTTCCAAGGTAATCAACAAGGCTGACGGGTTTACCTTTGATCTGAAAAAGTACCAGGATTATTCCGACGTAAGTGGATTTTATTCATCGGGCACATTTTGCCGATTACTGATATCCGATACCGTTTAGATATACCTTCCAACCACCTACGCTCTCAACACCTTTGGCCTATCCTTTGCTTGTATCTCGTCTCTCTTTGTCTGGTTGTTCCTAGAGAAGCGCCACGACTTGAAAAAGGCCCTTCACTCATCTGGGATACTTTCCATGTTCCGCAAGGAATCGAAAGCTTCTGAATCTTCGCAGCCGAATTATG
The DNA here is from genome assembly GCA_002179835.1 of Calonectria leucothoes. Classification (NCBI taxonomy): domain Eukaryota; kingdom Fungi; phylum Ascomycota; class Sordariomycetes; order Hypocreales; family Nectriaceae; genus Calonectria; species Calonectria leucothoes. The sequence goes on from NAJI01000003.1 coordinate 236,873, forward strand.
ATTCTACACCAACCATGTGGTATGTTGCCAGCACACTGATCTCCATCGGCGTAGGAATTTTCGCGTGCGAATACTATCCCGTGCAATTGCACTGGTATGGCGTCTTGCTGGCCTTGGTCGTCTCAGCTGTATTCTTTATTCCTGTATGTGAGAGACCGAACTATCCAAGAAGCATGAAGATTGACTGTAGTTAGCTGGCATTGGTGGCTGCGACGACCAACTTGCACGTCAAAATCGACGTATTCTGCCGCATCATGGCCGGATACATCTGGGAGGGCAAAGTTTTGGCCAACATTTGGTTCTTCGACTTGGGCTACATTACCGGAATTAAAGGCCTTTGGTTCGCCCAGGACCTGAAGCTTGGCATTTACTGCAATGTAGGAAGCCGGCCACATTATCCGTGATTTTTAACTGACTGGCCCCAGATCCCCCCACGCCACCTGTTCCTCGCCCAGCTTGTCGGAATCGTGGTGAGCACTCTCAGCCAGATTGCAGTCCTCAACTGGGGACTGGAGCACATCAAGGACATCTGCACATCCAAGGCCGAGAACGGATTTACTTGCTCCTTCTCCAAAACACACTTCAACACGAGCATGGTTTGGGGAGCGCTTGGCCCTCGCCGATTCTTTGCGCCCGGTTCCATGTACCGCCCGCTGCTCTGGTTCTTCCTTGTTGGGGCTATTCTTCCCGTCATCGTCTTTGGGCTGAAGCGGCGATTTCCCAAGACACGATGGATCCAAAAGGTGCACGTTCCGCTGTTCCTTGGAGGTCTGAACTACATCCCCCCCGCTTCGGGAACCAACTACGGCAGCTGGGTGATTGTCGGGCTGATCTTCGGGCTGTGGGTCAAGCGCTGCGCAAAGCGATGGTGGATCAAGTACAACTTTGTCCTCAGCGCGGCCTTGGACTGTTCGCTGGCGATTGCGGGCATCCTCATCTTCTTTGCCGTCTTCTACACGGGGGCTTCCGATGGCTTCACTTGGTGGGGGACGACGGTGCACAAGGTAAAGTGGACACCAGCTATCATTCACCCATGGCGTCATTGCGTTTTCGCTAACCGAATACCCAGCAAACTTGCGACTGGAAGAGCTGCGCATACAAGGAGTTGGCCAAGGGGGCAAAGATTGGGCAATAGTTTTCAGGGACGGCGTGTTGGACTGAGTAGTCTACCCAGGTAGTTTAATTTATGCGGCGTGCAAAGCCGGCCACTATTGTGCAGAGTAAATTGCGTCGGTGTGTCCCGCGTGGTGCCCTATTTTCCGATAGCCTGCGCGACAGGGCTGAGGACGCGGCGCATCTGACCGAAAGCAACCTTGACCTGCAGGCAAGCCAGCGGACTTTGGGCATAAGCTGATGCATGGGCTTCAACCAACGCACACTCTCCGTCAGCCACAATCAGACGGGCGCCGCGCGGTGGAGCCTGGGAAACGTGGGCGAAAGGCCGCCGAGGCTTCCAATCACGTTCCAAAAAAAGCAAAGGACGATGGGAAAATCTGCAGAGCGAGGGCGTGAGAGCCTCTTCTCAACCTTCTCACCACCTGCCCTCATTCTCCGTCCAGAGAGAGAGAGACGAGACACCAGAGGCGAGCCATGCGGGATCAGCACCAAGTTTTGTGGCCGGCCCCAAACGTGCGCAGCGCCCCTCCCGATGTCCCCGCCGACCCCGTCGAGGACCCGGATGCTTACGCCATTGCCTTTAGCATGGGCATGGGCGTAGACTCGGATTGGAGACTGTCCGACTACGAGGATGCGGGTTTTCACAGCATTGACGCTGAGGACGATGTTGAGGAGAACGAGGAAGAGGACGACTACGGGCATGACGACGAGAGCCGTGTGATGCCCAGTCTCTCTCCTCAAACCCTTCCCTTGGCCGCTTTCCTCAGCTTTGACAATGCGCAACCGCAATCGCAAAGCCCTCTCTTCCTGCTGCCCTACGAGATTCGATTGGCCATCTGGGAGCTGGTCACTGCTACCCAGTGCGACGTCAACAGACCCTACGATCGCAGACTTCATCTATGGCGGCCAGACAACACTGGCCCACGGCACGTTGACACAGCGCTTCTCCTCACATGCCGTGCCGTGTATTCTGAAGCCTGGGATCTTCCTCTAAGCCAAACCCCGTTTGTCATTTTTGATGCGTCTGAGAGCGATGCACCATGTCAACTGGACTCATTTCCACCCCGCCGTGATGCGACTCTATTATTTCGGCACCCCTGGCAGATTCTCTTGATGCAGAACTTGGACATGACCTTTCGCCAGCAATCTCTAGACGAGGGAAGCATTGGTCACTGGATCAGGGAGCTGGGGAATGCCAAGTCAATAGCCGGCGGACTGGTGTCGTATTTTGCACAGGATAACAAGGGAAAGCTTCGTCAGGACGTTGTCAGAAAAATATTGACCAGGCCCATCCGGACGGCGGCAGTCAGACTGAACCGTCGAGACTGGTGGACGTGGGCCAGCGAGCCCCCGCGAGAGGACAAGCAAGATGGCACCAAGGCCGCTTCCAAAGATGAGACGCTGCACCTAAGTGTCACCATCCCTCAAGCATGGAGCGCCATCCCAGGGCTCTTTGCCAGAGACTTTGAATTCACCCTGACACTCGAAACCTTTGGGGCCAAGAAACTCCAACTCGACCAAGTGGTGAACCAGGCCCAAACTTGGGAGTTCAAGGCACCGCTGGGAACGAATACAAGTGGGAAAAAGAGGCTCGTTTGGGATGGGAAGACGATAGCAGAATGCTGGGATCAAGAGAGACCTGAGGTGTTTGACTGGATGAAAAACGAACCGTGGAAGGAGACTGCCAAAAGGGTCGAGGTAAGAAGGGTCAAGTACGTGCTGCGAGATGTTGATCTGCTAGGGGATATCTAAACTATGAATAACTCTCACGAGTCTGCCAGCTTTCTATGTAAAAGAAAGCCGATATGATTTAGTGTTTAATGAGATCTAGAACGAGTCCGCGGTCCTGGGCCAGGAACGCGAATTAACTAAAAACTAAATCCAACGGCCCTTTATCGAGTCCATCACTGACTGATGTTGTATCTGGGTGCGTAAATTGCTCGTGTTGAGGATGCACATGTGCCGGCGACATGTTGGCAGATGCCGCCGGATGGGCTGATGATGTGACAAGACCCATTTACCAACTCGTCCGAAATCACATTCGCGGGCTCCGTACGAGTCCTCTCAGATCATGCTGGTTGTGCGCATTCTGTTGGGTAATGTGCCAAGTCGTATGCAAGGCAGTGATCGGAGCGATTTCGGAATTTTGCTGCGCCGCATTTGTGGCAGTCGACGTCAAACTCGCCACTATCGTCGAAGCGGCTCGAGGACTTTGGCAAAGCAATGGACAAACCATTTGAATCAAACCATCAGAGGGAATACCGGATTCGGTTACAGTGGGCTATAGAAGTAGGCGTCATTGCATAGACTTAGTGTTCTGAGACAGGACTCAAAGTGCCAAGCTGACTTGGCTGTGGCAATCCACACCCAAAGTTATTAAGTACACCATATTCCGTATACTATTCTCTACTCTTCCAATTGGCTCTTGGCCCAGAATGGTTTGCATGTTGCAAAAAATTGTGGACACATTCTGGATCACTGCAGTGGTCATTTATGCATATAAAAAAGCCATGTTTCAGTGGCGCTGCAGCGTGCATTAGCAGGCAGGAATGTTGCCTGACGCGGCCGTGCAGACTGCGGTGCGACATGGTCATCACTATCGTGGTCGCTGGAACTCGTGCCTTGAGCAAATCACGTCACATTTCTTACGCCAACACCATTGATCATGCCAGACGCTCAATTTTACCGGGTATTCAAGCTGAAATTCACGCTTGCCATGCAGGATCCAGACATGAAGCACACGGGCACTCGCTACCACACGGTGCTCTTCGTCGAGACGAATGCCCAAGGTCCCGGCAGCGGCGTCAAGCACCATGTCACCGGGGACATCGTGGGCGGCATGTGCTACGAGTCAAACGCGGCGGAGGCTCCCGAAGCCACCGAGGGCATCCACGCCAAGGAACTCATCGGGTATGCTCCAACGTCCACCTACCCGGACGCCTGGGACAAGGTCCTCAAAGCTGAGCCCGCTCCGCCCAAGCAAAAGGCGTTCAACATGCGGACCATGAAGACGGAGCCAGTCAAGTCGTGGGACCCGTTGACGTTCTACGCACCCGGGGAGCCTCGAAAGCCGCTGGTAAAGTGCACCGAGTGGATTGAGCGCCAAGCCATACCAGCACTCGAGAAGCACTTTCTATTATTGAAAGCTTGCCCGTCTTAAGTAGGAATACCTTTTTGGTCCTGGTTGGGAGCGGGTATATGCTAGCCAGGTGTTGTGTAGATGGGAAGTAGGCGGCAAACAAATGTAGGGGGGAAGGGAGCCTTTGTTGGATGAAATCTCGGAGTCATCTATAACGCTCATCTCTCATTTCTATGCAACATGGCTATGAAAACACATAAACACAATCCAAACATGATGCAATGATTCTGTACCCTTGCCTAAGCCGGCACACGGACCACACATAGTAAAGAAAGCGGTTTCCTCCTTTGAAGAACTACGAAGAGAAATTTGGCAGGGAACTCAAGTCAAATATAGGGTCCAAGTAAAAAAACGTGTTCTTGGTCGCTTGTACTTTTATTTATTTTTTAATAAGGTGTAATTGAAGGTGACAAGCTAGTGCGACGGGAGCAACAAGCTTGATTTGGGTGTCTATTTTTATGGCATCGGGTATAGATAAGCATAAGTACCCTAGAGCGGAGGCTGTACACCGAGATTGAATTTTAGGCTCAGGAACTAGTCTTCCATTGTGCCGGGGTGCCTGTTCTTGTGGCCGATCAACCATGACGCAGCGTCTTGTCTCAGGTCTCTGCGCCAGACTACAGCGACGTGGTGGCCGGCGTTTAGTAGTTGCGAATGTGCTGTCACAGATGATTTATTCTTGAATTGGGCACATTAAATTCCTGCGGATAGTCGTAATTATGCTGGTAGTCGATGAAATGAGTCGTGACCCTTTGATCAATCTTGGTCGGCGGGTTCTCACAACTTGCCGCGTTCAAGGCATGCTGAAATGTCAGCGTTTGGTTTCAAGAAACTGAAGAACACACACGCATGGATCGAGCTCATTTTTAAAACAGGGACAAAAGTCAAATTGAAGGTATTAGACTAATCACCCAGCAAGTCGCCATCGACCAGGATTGCTTGACTTATTTCTTGTTTGCCCACCATGACCGACCCACAAACTAGACAAAACGTCCGGGTATAATGTGCGTCAGTACTCGACGAGCTTACGCTGCCGGCGTTGCCGCTGGCGTATCTGCCGGTGCTGCGGCCGGTGGTGCCTCCTGCGCTGCTGGAGGATCGAAAGCAGCCGCCTCCAAGGCAATTTGACCGACCGCACCGCCAGATACACTTGTCCCATCAACGTTTAACGCGGCGGCCGCTGAGAGCTTCGAGTAGCTTAGGATCTGTTCATCGCTCGTCCTGTCATGCGTCAGCCTGTTTGAGTGTAGCATCTTGGTACTGCAACTACTCACGGGTTCACCACCATGATTTGACCATTTTGACAGTGCGGCCCTGTTGCGCAGTAGAGAAACATGGCGTCGGTGTTCGTGATGGGCATGTTGAAGGTGCCGACTGTTGTCTGGCCATCCACGTACGGAATATGGCCGCTGTGGATGGCCGCAGCATTCGTCAGCTGCAAGGGCTGGCACGGAGCGTCTTCGGCACTCTGGGTGACGGTGTGGTTGCCCGAGCTGAACTGGAACTGGATCACATCTCCAACTGCCGCCTGGACAGAGTTCGGGACGAAGGTGTCCTGAGTACCACCGACGACGACGGTGATCAGCTTGTTGGCCCTTCCCTTGAGGGATAGACTTCTCCGGACTGTGCCAGCATTAGAAACTGAAAAGAAACCCTGCTACTAGTAGACGAGAACCGGCCATACTTTTGAACTGCGGCTTCTCAGGCGGGGTCGGATGAGTAAAGATGAGCGGCCATGGTAACGCGGTGGCGAGCGTCGAGAAAACCAGCATCAGCAGGGGCTGCATCGTGGAAGAATAAATTAAAATATCAAAAATAGGACAAGATTGAAGAAATAGTAACAAAAGGGATTGGACAGAGACCTGCTCGACAACGAAAAAGAATATTAGTGTAGCGAGTGACAGAAGGAGTGAATGCTGTAAAAAAAAAAGACTTCACAACCACATGCTGCCACGCGCTGCTAGATAAATAGATGTACGAGTCAAACTGCCAAGATTGTTCGGAACTTCATGACAGGAAGAATCAATTAAAGTAGCTGCGGACATGACCCCCCACCGGAAAAGGAACCTGAGACTGAAATATCGTGATGACGAGTGCTGTCGTCTGAAGTCGGTGTCAAACCGTTTGAAGGGTGAGGGCCAAAGAAGGCGGCAACAGCTCGAGGTGGTTCCCGACTCGGCCACACGGAGGCTCTCGACGCTGTCAAAAACCCCGGCCTTGTTCTTCCATTGGAGTTTCCGCACCCCGGTCTGCCTCGAGCCCAGCGACACGCCGCGTTTCCAACTTGAGACGGCGAGCAGCCCCGATTCCCTTGGCGCAGATTCAGACGCTGTGCGGGCCTCTCTCGGCCCCACCTTGATTACGACTCTTTTCCATCGGCATTGGGTCAAGAACGTACGATTACGTCCAATTCGTCCCTGTGCAGCGGGTTCAGATGGCTGTTTTGGAGTTTGTGACACTTGTTTTAATGGTGGAGAAGAAGACTTGGCTTGACAAATGAATGACCAGGGTAGGTTAACCGCCATCCGCCCAACTACATAGAAGAAGGGTTGGGATAATTCTTCTTGCATTTAGCCAAGTGTTTTTGGTCTTTAAGCTATTTTGATGGCATTAAATGCCAAGGTCCGTCCCGTTCGTGTTCTTTCCGCACGAGCCACTGATTCGAATCAACGTCACAGATGCTGAATACTGCTTACAAATGTCGTTCGGAAATATTTGCTGAATTGCACCGTTTTCGGGGTTTTCTTCTTTTATCCGGCATTTTTGATACGTTCCGTCTCGGAACATCTGTTTGGCATGATTTGAAGGTTCCGACAAACACTACATGTCCAGGCCCTCAACTTTGATCAGCATCAACATACGTCACCAGCAGCGTGCGGGTAAACATGAGTGAAGCCCGATGTGTCCCTTTTTTCTTCTTCCTCTCTCCGCCATTGAATTTTACATGAACTGATTTCTCAACCTAGAAAGAAAACCTTACTTTTGCTGATCTACACATGGGCTAGAGTGAACAACACCGTGTTCCTGACTCATGCATGTTTCGTCATGTCTTGCAAAAGGAAAACGAAGATCAAATTGATATCAGTGTCATTATGTTTAGTTCCCATTGTGCCGGCGTAAAAATAAACAAAAAGAAAAACAACAAGCCCTCCGCCAGCCGTCGTTAATGATCCACTCATCCCAATCGTCACGGCCAGCCCCAGCCGCCTCGCCTCCCCAAGATTTATTTGAGTCCCACGTCTCCCACGGTTGCCTTGACGGCGTTTGTGCCGCGCACAAGGCTGATGATGCTGACGGACGACCACCAGCTGTTCTTGGTCCACCCTTCCTCGTGGGGCAGCCTCTCCTCCTCGAGGACGGCGCGGAGGTAATCGCAGGGAATCTTGGAGCCGTCGCCAAAGACCTGGAGGAGGAAGGCCATTTCGCCGCAGGCGAGCTGGTGCTGCTTGGCGCGGTAGTTGACGGACGAGTTGTCCTCCCGCTGCTGCTGGATGCGCTTCCTCCTGAAGGCGGCCAGGTCCTCGGCGGTGATGACCTTGCCGTCGGACGAGGCGGCGAGCAGGTCTTTGACGAGGCTGGGCTGGATCGACGTCTGGTCGCCCTGGTTGTAGTCGAGGCGGGTCAGGGAGATGTCGTGCTCGACGAGGTCGTGGACCCCCACCTGGTCAAGGTTCAGGATCCTCTGTCCGGCCGAGTCTACCTGGCCCGGCGGCCGCATGCCAAAGGCGCTGAAGATGGACCACGGGTTCGTGACGAGGTTCAGCCCCTTGCGCCACAGGGGCACCGCAGACTCGGCCGCCGCCGCCGCGCTGCCCTGCTGGATGTGCTCCTGGAAGATGGGGTTGCTCATCAGCGTGGCCAGCGACGGTGCCAGCCCGGCCTCGACCAGCCCGTTCTTGAAGTCGTCGATCCGCGCGCCTCGCCCGTCGCGCGGCAGGTAGCCGTGGTTTGCCAGGCAGTTGAGCAGCGGGCACGGCGTCCGCAGGTCGTTGGGGCCGGAACGGGCATAGGCGCCTCGCTGGAGAGACTTTTCCGAAAGGGAGCCGGCCTTCTCAGTCATGGTCGTGGGCGCCGCTGGTGCTGGGTGGGTTGCAGATACAAGACAGGCTGCGGATGGGCAGGATGGTTACCTTGGAGAAGGGAAATGATGTACATAAATACTAGACCAAGCTCTCAGCCACTAAACTCAACCGTCTTCCCCCTCCTCTTCTCTCCCCTGATGGGTCCTTTTTTTTCTTTCTTCTTCTGGTTGACACCTTGGGCACCACCCGTATCGCAGTGATTTGGGTTCTTGGGGTAGCGCACTGTGGCGGCATCGTGCCATGCGGTGTAGGGCTGGGCTGGGCTGGACTGCGCAATAGGAGCCGTCTTAATAAGGGTGGAGTAATCAGCTTGCATCTGACAGCATGGCGTATCGCTAGTCCTGAGACGTGTTTGCGTCTGGCTGTCTATGGACGGGATGGATGGGATGCTGTGGTTTCCTTCCGGTAAGCTCTCGCTTACTAGGGGGAAACATCCTTTTTCTTAGGCCGAGTGTGTATAATATGCAAAACACATGCAAAGTAATTTTCACAACTGCCGGCTTGCTGGGCTTACGCTGCAGGCTGACACCTTGTCATGGCCGGCAGATATCTGGCTGGCTGGCTGGCTCATGATTTGCAAGCGATGCATCGACGAGATACGGAGTCATAGGCAAAACAAACGAGCAGCCACAGTTTCCGGAAACGGTTGCATCCCCGAAGCCTCAGTGCGCCTCGAGACATTCCCATCGCACTCGGGGCCAAAGAGACGAAAGCCACAGAAACCGCCCTTCAGTCTTCCCTTTCTGCCCAGACCCAGCGCAGCACAGCACAGGGTGCACCCTGGCGTAGCGCTGAGCGGCCCGGCAGACAGCGCCAGAACAGTGCATGACACCAGACCATCACCAGAAAGCCTGGACTCTCAGAGAAATTGATCCGCAGCTGCCGCGTGGTTCCTCTCTCAAATCGGGGCCGAGGCTTCACTAGACTGTAGCTGAATTGGTTTTTTCTTCTTCCTTCGTCTTCCCCCCGGCCAATTCCAACATGGGAAAGCCACGCTACCTACCGCCTGGTCACCAATAGTCTGAGGTAAATTTGTTTGTTGGTGGACGTATTGGAGCGCCATGTCTTGCTAGCACGGCCCTCTGTGGCTGGCCGGCCCGCGTCCAGACCATCCCATTGCGCAACTAGCGGCCTGCTGGCAAGCATTAGCGGCCCATCCAAGCCGGCCCAGGACCACTGAAAGAACGCTACTTTTCAATCTACCGATTTTCTACTGAACGCCATTGCTTTCAGCTGACAAAGAGGGTTGCGTTGCCAAGAGCATCCGCTCGCGCATGCTTTGACGCACACGTCGTCGTCGCGGACGCATTCCTCCATGCTCGGATACCGTGTGGAATGGACCGAAAAGTGAATGCGGGCTTTGGCCCTGCAGCCGTGCTTGTGCTTGGGCTGCTCACGTTTGGAACTTCCTTTAGAGGCTAGTTTCTCTGCTGTTCTTGTACGGCAGACTTTGGTGATGTGACATGTGAGTGAACGTTTTCGATGCCCGAGATGTCTGAAGACGCCCATTATCACATGGCGAAGCATGGAGGATGCTGCTATCTGGAATTCTAAATTTCCTTCCCTTTTTTGGCTTGTGATTTAGATCCGTATAAATGAAGACTTTTTTGTCTTCCAAGGTGAGGTGCTCGTGTGTCGGTTCGGGTCTCTGAAATTTGATCCAAAAAAAAAAGAAGAGAAATCGGTTTATTTGTTCGCGATGCCTTCAGTCCAAGATATGATCATCAGTAGCCACGAGCGGGCCAATGGCTTCAGCTTCTCTAATGGCCACAGTTCTTTCAATGGGAACGGCCGCGCGAATGGCAATGGCAATGGCTACGGCTACGGCTATGGCTACAATGGGTATTCCAGCCGTCGAAGTTCCACGGACCCAGTCAATGACGAGGAAACAAAGGAGAGGAACCTCGCCCGCCTCCGAGAGGATACCATGGCCCTCCTCCACGCGGAATACCTGACAAAATACCATGGTGATCCGCTGATTGGTGTACGTGTGGCATCTGAATTGCTGCCGGGCCCAAAGACTGACCGTGTCAATTGCAGGACAAAATTCGCAAGCAGCTTGGGCTATTGAATGACTTTTTTAGAGTCGTGACATTGAAAAACGCCGTCGACTTGCAAAAAGTCATCTTCACCTTCCTTACTACAAGAAAACTCGATGTTTGTGCTCCCATTACGCTTTCTTTCCCTGAAAACCACCCAGGCGTGAAACAAAAAGGCTATGAATGGCTAACTATGTACACAGCTGCACTCTGGAGCGCCATTGATTGGATCAATGTCAAATGACAGCTGGCTCAGAAGCAAATTCGTCGAGAAGCAGGTCAAAGAGAAGTACGACCGAATGCTTCACCCACCGTTGAGCTACCTTGGAGATGCCTTCAAGTACCGAACAGCAGACGGCAAGTTCAACAGCGCGTTGCATCCTCACCTGGGCCAGGCAGGTGCTCCATACGCCAAGACGGTTCCCTCCAGAACACATCCTCTCGGCGCCCTTCCCGACCCTAGCGATCTCTTCGATCGCTTGATGGCAAGAGACGGCACAGACCAAGGAGGCGGCGATAGAACCCGTGAGAGTGATTCTGGCCTTTCGAGCATGCTCATATATCATGCAACCATCATTATTCACGATATTTTCCGCACCAATGCAAAGGATAAAAACATATCCGACACTTCATCCTATCTGGACTTGTCACCGCTGTATGGTTTCAACGAGGAGTTGCAGCGGTCGGTCCGCGATCAGAAGTACAAGCTTGGTCTTCTCAAGCCCGACTGCTTTGCAGAAGACAGACTGCTTCGACAGCCGCCTGGCGTTTGTATCATGCTGGTCATGTATAACCGCTACCACAACTACGCCGCGACCCAGCTCCGACGTATCAATGAGAATAACAAGTTCTCTGTCCCCAACAAGTTTATCCGACCAAAGCTCGCAGCAACGCTGGAGTACTTTACATACCATGAAAAAGTCAATGGCATGTGGAAAAAGAAGCAACCCTTCAAGACCGAGACCGAAGAAAGAAAATTCCATGCCATACTTGACTCTTATGAAAAGGTTTGGCGGGAGTGGAAAGCCATTGTAGAGGAAGAAGTGATCTCAGACGACAGCGATAAGACGAAAACAGAGGGGCCAAGTGATAAGCCAGCGGGTGATAAGCAGGCAAGCAAGAAGCAAGCAGGTGGCTCTGGAAGCGACACAGAAAAGCCCAAGCAGGCTCAGAAAGACAGCACGGACAAAAAGGAGGATGATGCACTCAAATCGGAGAAGACGAAGGCATACGAAGCGCAAAAGGCCATCATTGACGGAATGCTTGATGCCATCTTTGACACTGACGAGAAAAAGTCTCAGCGGGATCAATTCTGTAACGACTGGGAAGCGGCCTGGAACAAGTTAGACGACGACCTGTTCAACACGGCTCGACAGTGAGTACCATGTGACCCTTTGCAACCACATCCTTCTAACGCGTCAAATAGCATCACCTGTGGCCTGTACATTCAAATTTCGATCCATGACTACCTCAGAGGCCTCATGGGATTCCACAACTACGATTCGACCTTTACACTGGACCCTCGCATTGACATGAAGGAAGACAACGTCACCCGTGGTCTTGGCAACCAAGTGACTGTTGAATTCAACCTTCTCTACCGATTCCACTGTGCAATTTCATCCAGAGACGAGGATTACATTGAAGACCACATCAAGTCAAAGCTCGGAGACGTCAACCCCAAAGATCTAACCTTTATGGATTTTATGAAGATTGCTGCGTATGATCAGCCAAAAGAGGGCGAGGAAGCGCCCCGCCCAGATGAAATTGTATTTGGCGTCGAGGGTACCGAACGATATTTCACGCGAAACAAAGTCACCAAACTATTCGATGATGAACAGATGGTCAAAGAACTTACTACGTCAATGGACACTCCAATTGGTGAGCATGAGCTTCTGGAATCCGGAACATACGTTGCTAATCATGCCTAGGAAATTTTGGACCAAAGAATACACCAAAGTGCTTGAAGCAGGTAGAGCTTATGGGTATCGCCCAAGCTCGCAAATGGTACGTCAGAACCTAGGTCGATGTGGCTCGATCCTCGTTTTAACCCTCCATCACTAGGGAAATTGGCACTCTCAATGATTTCCGCGAATTTTTCGGCATGAAGAGACATAAGACCTTTGAGTCCATCTCTCCGCACCCCGAGATTCACCAAGCGCTGCGTGATTTGTACGAGCACCCTGACAAGGTTGAACTGTATCCCGGCGTCTTCTGCGAGTCTGGTAAGACGATGAGCGCAGACCCTGGCCCTAGCGATCTTGATTCTGCACTCTGGGCGGCCATTTTCTCCGATGCCATTACACTGGTTCGATCTGATCGCTTCTACACCGTGGTAAGTTTCACAGCCTCCAATGGGGAGTTATACTTGGATGCTTACACCACTAGGATTGGAATACCCATACATTGACTACCTGGGGCATGAAGGAGGTCACTCCCGACCCAGACGTCTTGAAGAGCTCCGTCTTCCACCGGCTTTTGCAGCGAGCCTTCCCAGAGTGGTACCCTGCTGATTCAGTCCGCTTCTTCCACCCATTCTACACTGGGGCAAAGAATACGGAGTTGGCACGAGAGCAAGGGTACACCAACAACTTCAGAATTACACCGGCGCCCGTCACTAGATGGGTGAAGCCGGAAGTTACCCAGTCGGACTACAGAAAATCTAACCCCAAGAAGCCGTCCAAGCCCCTGGTCATCAACGAAAGCTGGAAGATCAATGCAATTCTTCTTGACCTGTCGGATGACCTTGTGCACCCTGCTCGAATGAGGCTGCATTCTATTCCCAAAGAAATCGGCGAAGTTTTGAAGCCCGGCTTCCAGATGCGCCACAGCCAGGAAATCGTCATCGACGATGCCAGGTCGACCAAGCTGATGGAATACTTCACCAAGACCCTCATGGATCTCGTTCAAAGAGAATCTACCAAGCTGAACACGCGGAAGACGGCGGGCCAAGACGTTCAAGTCTACCAAATCGACGTGATCAAAGAGTAGGCAACCCAGCGACCGGAATACTGTGCTGAAGCTGATGCAAAACTTTAGATATGCCATCCCGTTCGTTACTAAATACATTGCAGACTTTTTGGGCTTTAGCCACCTGCTCATCGGCTCGAGGACTCCCTGGGGGAGGTTCAGCGAGAACGAGATCTACGAGCACATTACTAACTGCCAGACTTTCCTTTCCTACAACGCCGACGAAACTAAGCTGCCGAAGCGCAGGGAGGCGTTCAAAAAGTCCATCACCTTCTTGTATGGGTTGGCTCTGAGAGGCAACATGAGACATGCAAAGAAGTGGAGACTTAGAAGACTTGTCGAGTACGGAGTTGGTTCTATCTTCTCTCTCCTTACCGGGGAGGAGATGAATCCGATGAAGGCCCTCGGAATCGAGACTGCCGACGCAGTCCTGAAGAGCGAGCCCGACTATCGCAAAGCTTCAGCCATTCTTTTATTTATCGCGTTGGACAACGCCAACAATGCCGTTCTCACCGTAAGTATATCCGAACCCCTAGCAATCCCGTTATCGAGCACGATACTGACGGTAATTGGTAGTTTTCCTCTGTCTTAAACCATTTCCTACGGGAGCTATATACCGCGGCAGCCAAGATGAACAGATTCCCAGATGCATATGAGAAGTTTGACGCCCAAAAGGAATGCAAATGGTTCCAACTTCAGGAGCTGGCCTTGAAGGACAAGGACGAGGAGATTCAGAAAATGATCCTAAAGGCCCAACGGAAGCATGTCAAACTGCCCTTCATTAAGAAGGCGTACAAAGCGCATAGTTACAAGTGGACTAACCCGAATCCACAAGAGGGCGAGGAATCCACGGGCATCTTGGATATCGAAAAGGGCACGGTGGTAATTTGTGACATTGTAAGTCTCATTCTGTCTTGGCGATTTAGGCCTGGCTAACTGGATGTAAAGCACGCTGCCGCCAGGAAGGACGACGAACGAAACAGGGCCAACCCCAAGGCGAAGCTTGACGAGAACAAGGACTCTCTGGCGTTTTGCGCCGGCTTCACTCGAAAATTTGGCCGTTTTCACACCGAGAAGATCGACGCTCTGAGCTTGACGGCCATGTTCAAGGTGCTCCTGCAGATGGAAAACCTGCGCCGGGGCCAGAACGCGCAGGGCAAATCGAAGAACGTCAGCATCAGGACGCAGTACGAAACGTACACCAACTACATGGCGCCCATGAGGTTGATCGAGATCCAATCCCGCAGCGAGTACCTGGGGGCCAGTCTCGAAGACAGGGAGAACGAGCTGCACAAGATGGACAAGGGCGTGAAGGAGGAGATGAAGAAGAATGCCAAGTCTTCCAGCGCCCGAAGCAAAAAGAAGGCAGAGGAGGACGAGACCAAGAACAAGAAGCACAAGCTGGAACAGGACAAGAAGAACCTTGAACAGGACAAGCGCGGCGCCGAGGCCTATTCCAAGGAAGTCATGAGGCCGTCTTCCGAGACCTATCTCACGCCCGAGTGGGATGAGATGGTCCCTTTCCCAACCAGTAAGTCAAGGAAAAAGAAACCAACCACGACACCTGAATCCTCGCTAACCTTGTTCTTCTTAGCTTGGAAGTTGCGTTTCGACGGCTACGGCCCGTCGACGTACGGTGGCAAGAAGCTGACCGACTTGGTGGTGCCGCCCGAGATCGACGACATGCCGCCGTGGTACCAGCCGTCCGGGCCCAGCCACGACGGGGGATCCTTTTCCACAGGCGAAAACAAGACAAAGAGCCCCGAGTCGCAGCAGCCGGGTGGAGGGTGTGCCCTCGGTGGTGTCAAAGCCGCGAGCACCGCTGTCCCCGCCGGCACGGCTGCCTCCGCGAAGAGTTCCTCCTAGCCAAACCGCGGCGAGCAGAGGTGCAGTGGGAAGAAGGTCAGTCAGCGGAGGAGCCAAGCGCAACGCAACCACGGCGGCGACGGGGACTAAAAATGACGGATGCTCCCGTCCCCGATGTGCGTGCTTAAAATAGTGGTGGGTAGTGTTCGGATAGCTTCGGCCCTGCTCGTGAACTTGGAAACCCGCCTACGAGTTTGCGTAGTTGCACCTGTAATGTTGAGGCTCAATTCTATAGAAATAAATAAAGAAAGAAAAGAATTCACTCGATATGGTACCAGATTTGCATAGCCAGCCGCGCGGGACATGGCTGAACGGCTGACGTGAGAATTCGTCATCCGATGTAACTGTCCTTGATTGATCCTCACCACTCCTTAAAGCCTGGTCGGACGCCATTTTTCACTCTCCAGTGGTTCCGAATCCTCGACTGCTACTCTAGATGGAGATGTTAGCCAGTAAACATGATTCATCAGAATGGACTTGAATGGCCGGTTCAAAGTTCTCTCGCAGGGCGACTTTGCTCAGAGCCTCCAAACATCCGACGGTCGCCGACATCACACCAAGTCGAGAACCGGCT
Source organism: Calonectria leucothoes (assembly GCA_002179835.1). Lineage (NCBI taxonomy): Eukaryota > Fungi > Ascomycota > Sordariomycetes > Hypocreales > Nectriaceae > Calonectria > Calonectria leucothoes. The sequence goes on from NAJI01000003.1 coordinate 252,656, forward strand.
GCTTGGCGTGCAAGGCCAAGAAAGTAAAGGTCGGTGGTTTCCAGATCCTTTGAAGCCCTCTAGTGAGGAGGATGAAACTAATAGGAGATCAAAGTGCGATGAAGTAAAGCCAGTGTGCGAAAGATGCAGAAGAAACGACCGGGTTTGCTCCTACACCACCGCCAGGTCGCCTGATTCTAGGTTGACTTTGAAACATCCACACAGCCAATCCCACGGGCCAGAAGTAGTCTCCATCTTGAGTGCCCATGATCTTGTCCCCTTCCCCATGCCGAGCAGGGAGAACGGCACGCCCAGCACACACCTGATCAAGCACCTGCACCACCACTGGAGCGAGATACTCCAGGCACCCCAAAGCCCGGAAATCATTTGGCTCTTCCGGTCAAGCCCGCTGGTTCGGGCGAGCATTCTTGCCGTGTCTGCGAGCCACCTCCGCCAAGTCTCGCCGCACGTCATAGGCCACCAAATCGCAGAGTACTTCCAAAAGTCACTTGCGCTGCACGACTACCAAAGCATCCTCGATGGCCGCCCCGAAAGAGAGCTCCGCCAGCCGGACACTGAGCAGCTCCTCCTCAGCGCCGTGCTTCTGAACATGCTGGCGCTCGCGCTCCCGGATGCCGAGAGCTGCGAGCCCCGCGACTCCTGGGTTTCCAGCACCCGCCCGGACAGGCTGGGCTGGCTCGCGCTCCAGGGGGGGCTCAGGCCCCTGACCATATCGCTGGCAGGCCGGGTCGGAGGTCTGGACAAGGCCCTGGGGTTCCTGAGCAGGATACTGCTCGGTCCCGGGAGAGACATCTGGACGTCGGTGCGGCGCATCCGCAGCTTGGAAGCGGTGCCGAAAAGCTGGGTCCGGCTGTTCGAGCTGGACAGCACGCTGGCGCGCAGGGCGGCAAACGAAGACGTCTTCTGGGAGCCCGTCATGGCTGTTGCGCACTTTCGGACGCTGGACCTCGACGGGCCAAATGCCATCAAGACGTGGGCTTTTCTCGCAAAGATGAAGTCGGATTTTCGAGACCTGCTGTACGATAGAGACGAGAGGGCCGTGTGGGTGTTTGGGTACTGGCTGGGGTTGATGCGGCGGTTCGAGGGGCTGTGGTGGTGCGAGAAGCGCATAAAGAGGGATTATCTTGCCGTTGTAGCATGGCTGAGAGAGATGCAGCTTGTTGATCGGCCTGGGTTGGAGGGCAAGCTGTGGGGAGATGTGATGATGGACCTAGAGCTGGCACCGATAGTCGACTATAGAACTTACCAAGGTGTATCGTAAAATTAGTCATAAAAATTATAGGCCATGGTCCTACGCTCGAGATTATAGCTCTAAAGATACTATGCAGTGTTCCAACCCATACACCCCTCTACAAGTCCAACGCCGATGAAAGAAATGTGTGTTTAATCGTGTTTTGTATCCGATATTTTTCTTAGCGAATCCAAATCGAGTACTGGTCGTCTTTGGGGAGGTCAAATTTGAGAGGATGAATAATAATCGCATTCTACGCCCAATACGGCGATGCACTGCAACATTCATACATGAATAGGCCAAAGATAAGCCTAGCTACGTTTTAGATATACAAATCATCCACGAATAAGCCATGATGCTCGCTCCGCCCTTCCCTCCATAATAACGCCTGGCCCTGCCGTGCTCATTCGCTCCAACGGGGCCTCCTCATCTCCAACGAGCCGTCTTTTGTTTTTTCTCAGGCTACGCGCCCGCCTTCCAAACCAACCCCTCTCCTGCGATTGGGCATGTGAGACATCATGTAGTCAGCATGCATATGAGGCGTCACACAGCAAACAAACCTGATTGATCGAGGACCCGACAGCCCATTTTCAATTTTCCTTTTGACAACATCACGTCCTTTCCCCTCTTTCCAGCTGCAGAGAGAGAGAGAGAGAGGGAGAGAAATTCATCTCCCTTGGTTGACCAGGGCAAACATTTCTTCCTCGTTTGTTGACGAGAGCAAAAATCATGAGTTTCGAGAACCTGCCCCCGGAGCTACTCCTGCAGACTCTGACGCATGTTCAGTCGCCAAAGCAACTACACAACCTCATCTCGGCATCGCCAGCCTGCTTGCGTGTCTTTTCGAACCGGTCGGGCATCATCTTTTCCAGCCTGATCAAGAAGGCCTTGCATCCCGTCGCTCTTCACGACCTTTTGGCCATTGCGAATGCTCCCCGCAACACCCAAGACTCTCTGGAGGCGTTCCGAGGGCTGCTTCCAGCCTTCCTGGATCAGTACTTTACTCCAGGGTCCTTCGGCTTCCCCACCGACAAGGAAGAGTTGAAGAACTTATATCGCCTCACTTGGCGTGTCAGGTCCTTCGCAACCGACTACTTCAAACATGCCATGGGCCAGATTGGCAGCACCGATCCGAACGAGCCTTCTTCAGCTTTGTCTTTGAATCAGGCCGCCGGCGGCACAAAGTCTCAATCGCTCAGCGTATCGCTCTCTCCCTCCGAATACGAGATGGCCCGGATGCATAGGGCTTTCTTGAGATTCGAGCTCTATTGCAGAGTGTTCCCAGCCTGCGAGTTGGTTCACGGTGGCTCAATCACGCCAAGCCGTGAGCAATTCGGACTGTTTCTGTCTCGCCTGCCCCCCTGGGAAGTTGAGGAGATATCCTGCGCCCACCAATTTCTCGTGACGATCCTGGGGTACCGCCTGGATGATCTGGAAGACGAGTTCATCAATGCCGTTCTGGCTGCGCAGTCATCCCACGGCAGGAATGGGAGGCGGGAGTTCAAGTCGCGCCGAACTGCAGGACGCGGGCCCAGCCACCTCAGCATCCAAGTCTTCACCGGCTCTTCCATCTTCACGCAGTTCCAGAGGACCGATGCGTACACGTACCTCAGCTACATGGCTTCCCTGGGCGTGGACTTCATCTGCTCGCTCATCCGCGCCGACAGCGAGAGCCAGGGGAAGCTGATCCGGGAGCACTACCCGGCGGCCCGGGACTTCCTCCCCGAGGCGCTGATGCACGCTCCGCCCAGCGCTCCGCTGACGGTCCAGCCCGACGACCACGACGACAGCGACCTGGCCCAGGGCAACTTTGGCTACTACATGTTCAAGAGCGTAAACATGAACACCTACCTCACCATCATCTACGCCGGCATGGTGAACCTGCCCCTGCGAGACCTGGGCTACGTCTTCTGGGACAAGCACCGCTTCAGCGACTTTAGCGTCTACAGCCTGTTCATGCGGGCAAAGACCCCCCACAGGCAGGACATATTCACCCGCCTCATGAGGCGGAGCCGCCCCAGCGTCGAGGAGAGGCTGCGAGGCGTCGTGCTTCCCCCGGGGGAGATGGAGCGGATTGAGGGGCGCTTTGCGACTCTGCGAGAGGCAACTGCCATTCATCCCTTTGACGACGGCGATGAATCTGATTAATAAGACAGGGAAAGGGAAACAAGGTATATTTTGTACAGGTATCAATTTTTCTCCTAATAGTATTTGAACAAATTGATTTGATTTTTTTTTATCAATCCAATATCTTTTGCAGTTTGTGGTTGGTTCTCTTCTAATGGCTCCGATCAAAATACTGTCAAACGGGGCAGAAAGTCAAGCCTTGTGCATATATGGCTTGGTTTGGATGACTGATGCTTTCTTTAGTCAAAGTTGACTTTGAGTAATCGCAGTCGAAAAAAAAAAGATTTAATTCCCACACCATTCATCACGTGCGCGAATTATTTCATGAATCTAGTCGGCCTTATCTTCCGTTTTCTAATTCTCCACACCCGCGGTATTCATCTTGTTCTTATTGCACGGCGACAACCCTAAATCAACTCTTCCTTGGCATGGCAAAGTTGACCAACATAGACCTGGTTAACCAGGTTGACTCGTGAGTCCGTCCTTGTAACAATCTTGGTTTTGGAGCTAAATATACATTCAGTTTCCCGTATCAAGATGTAGATGACTGGGAAACTCAAAGTCGCTCCCTGGATATATACATGTTGGTGTCCAAAGATGCTGCAGGAACAATCCCGCAGGGCTACATGGTAGCTTCGGTCGTAAAGGCACTCATGGATGTTCCAATTGACATTCGCGGCGATGTGACTGTTGACGAATGCCACCGCACAGTCTTGGCATTTGCAGAGGGCGGCTCCGAACCGGAGCGCACTGCCCAGATCGAGAGAACCTTCCGCTACCTCAAGGACCGGAAGTTATTCCCTTGCCTAAACTCGTGGAAGGGGGAAATGTCGCCGGTCTATGGCGGCGACAACTCCACCGTCCTGTACAGCGTTGACCGAGCCGTCACCGAGCTGCTGGGCGTCATGCGGTGGGGTGTTCACATGACGGCGTACGTTACCGACCAAACAGCCCCCCATGGCATGAAGATCTGGGTGCCTAAGCGAGCTGCAAACAAGTCGTACCCCGGCATGCTGGACAACACGGCGGCGGGTGGCTTGAAGACGGGGGAAGACCCGCTCGACGGCGTTGTGCGGGAAGCCATGGAGGAAGCTAGCCTGCCAGAGTCGCTCGCAAGACAGCGAGCACGACTAACTAGCTCAGTCACGTACATGCACGTCAGCGAGGCAGCAGACGGGGCCGCGAGCAGCATCGGCTTGGTCCACCCGGAGTGCCACAGGATCTTTGACATCCAAGTTCCCGCCGACTTCACCCCGATCCCGCGCGAGGGCGAGGTTGCCGAGTACCGCCTCTGCACCGTGCCCCAGGTGCAGGAAGACCTTGCCATGGGGAGGTTCAAGCCGAACTGCGCCCTCATCATGCTCGAGTTTTTTATTCGGCACCGGGTGTACACGGAGGAAAACGAGCCTCATTTTGCGGAGATAAAACGTCGGTTACATAGAAAACTGCCGTTTGCCGGGCCTCATTTGTTGTAAAATGCGCTCCTGCACACACGACACGCTATTTAAAACACCCAAAGCCATGCCATGCTTGTCCAGTATGAAATAATAGCTAAAAAAAAATTAAAAAAAAAAGGAAAGGAAAAGAGAAACATAGGAAACATGAATGCTAATTCAAGGCTTTTTGTCTCTGTTTGCGCTGCAGTGCAACATGAATTGCGAGCAGCGTCAGAGTGTCCAAAATTCAAAACCACTTTTTCGTGTCAACTTCCCCAATGCATTTTTTTTAAAAAAAAACTTCCTACTGAAATTTTCCGTTCATCTTCTTTGTGCGGCGGTAACCATTCACCTTGGGGCGGTTATCCGGTCTTGCGCGGCGAACCAGTCTCTCAAAAAACTGTACCACGAAAATTTGTATGATCAAAATAACAAGGCGTATAAAGTAATCTGTCAAGCCAAGGCGGGGTTTTCTGCCTCTGCTGTATGTTGAATCGGTGAAATCGAAGGGTAGTTTTGCTCCGAGGTGCTCTTGTGCCACGAATAATCCGCTGCTAAAGCCGTCTTCGTGGAAGCCGTATTTGGTCCACGCTCCTGCATAACTTATGCCACGCGTGTTCTGGATGTATGGGAGCAGCTTCTGTGCGCGAATGACTGAGGGCGTGTACACAGGTTGAGAATAATAATATTTCCCCTGGATGGCATCTGATCGAGGCTTGAAAATGGGATTCAACGTAACAAAAACATCTCCGAATGTGTCCCGAGGTATATGCTGGAGGATGTTCATGTTATACGTCATGGAAACCTTGCCAGTCTGCGCTTTGCGTATTACTGGAGAAGACAAGGTGAGATAGTTCCAACTTGCCCACGCTTTTCGTCGAGTAGGCATCAGTGCGCGATCCGAGTGCAGCACCGCCTCGTTTTGTGATGTTTCAAAGCAAGACAAAATGGATCGCTCTTCTGGGCTGGCCGATGATCGAATAATATCGAGGGCTTCATCGCCATGAGTTGCCAAAACAACATGATCAAAGAGTTGAGATGAGCCGTTTTCGAGGTGCACTCTCACTCGACCATCGTCTTCGCTAGATACTCGCTGCACAGGCGTCTTTAAGAATATGTGGTTAGGGGGAAATCCTCTGAAAACAGCATCAATGTATGCCTTGGCGCCATCTTTAACCGTGAGCCACTGGGGGCGCGCTGCGAAAATTGATAGGCGGTGGTGGTTCCAGCTAATTAGGCGGTCAGCCTTAGTCGAATGCACTAGTCGGGGGTCCTGGTTGACTTACAGGAATCGGACCAGCGTGACAACCGGAAACTCCATGACACACTTGTCGGCGCTCGTTCCCCAGGCGGCAGCCGTCATGGGGATAAGATAATCATCGCGAAAGGCGTCGGAGTACCCTTCGCGGCTCAAATATTGGCCTATTGTTTCTTCCTTGATAACGTGGTTCATGATGGCGTTTCCGACATGCATGTGCTGCGTCTCCTCCGGCTCATTGACCAGTAGGTCAAGCGCAAATTGGTTGAAGCGAATGATGTCGAAAATCATTCTCCACATCCGAGGCGAAAGAATGTTTCTCCTCTGGCAGAAAAAGGAGAACAAGCTCGACCCAGACCATTCGAAAGCGCCTCGATCCCTGGATACGCTAAATGACATGTCCGTCGGTTCAGTCTCGACACCAATCTTGTCCAAAAACTGCAGAAAATTTGCTGGACAAAACATAGTTAGCACACGCGATATGTGGCGTGTATTCATGCGACTCACGATACGTCGCTGCGTTGAAGGCGATGAAGCCAGTGTCGACAGCTGTATTATACTTGCCCTTCCTGAATTGGACGGTATTGGTGTGACCGCCTAGCCGGTCGGCGGCCTCGAAGATGTAGACATCATGATATGTCTTATTTAATGCCCAAAGAGCTGCGATACCAGCGCTCCCGCTGCCGACAATGGCAACCTTCTTCCTGACAAAAAAATCAGTGTGGCCGTTCATCTGGCAATGCTGGCTGATGAATACGAAGTGAGTGGGGGGGCTTAAGGATGGCTGGCGTATTTGTTGGGTGCAAGTTTGGGCAGAGAAAAAGCGATGACGAAATGATGCTAAATATCAATAGCGAGGAGGGATGGGCATCGTCGACATGTGATAAAGGAAACCCAAATGTCTCGGATGTGATGAAATGTGATTGGCGCCGCGTCGAGCCGCTGAAGGTGTCGGCTCTTGATTTGACGACGATGCATTCGGCGAGTGGGACGGAGACGGGACGTACATATGATGTGGCTCTGGCATTGTGGAGGTTTCGGCGGTCGCCGGATATAGCAAGACGTATGAGACTGAGGTACAGATTCAGCTGCGGCTTGTCCCTGAGGCGTCTCACAAAGGGAATGGTCAATGGATATGGAATGGAGAAAGTCAACCTGGACCGCCGGAAGTGTCGAGATGCCGAATGACATCCATAGCTTGGCCTCTGCTTCTCAACGATTGAGCCCGACCCACTTCGCTCTCCCAGTAGTTCTCGCGCCACAGTGGCTCAGCCCGGCAAGTGGCTGGCTGAGCAGAGGCCTTGAGAAAATCTCGGCAGCAGTGCTGATCAGGGGGGGTTTCATTCCTCAGACCCTGCAATGCAACGCAACAGCGTTAGACGTTTGTTTTGGGCGTACGAGCACAAGACATCGGAGGGGCAGCCTTCATCCGGCAAGCAACGGTCACAATTTTACTACAAATCCTATGGCCAAGGCATAGGAATGTCGAACACTCAACGGGATCGGTTAACGTGAGATCGAGTCACCAATTCTTAAAAGCGCCGAGCAGGAGACCTGCTTTAATCTGCCCAGAGTGTTTCAACTCGGCGCCATAGACTGATTAGATCAGTCACGACGCAGAGCCGCTATTCTTCGCAGTCCGGGGGATTCAACTTTCTATGAAGAGAAAAGAGAAAAAGAAGAAAAATTGCAACTCGCTTTGGGGGGCTAATATCCTGTCGTTTTTGCGTGCACGGGCCATGTGTGATCACGTGAGTATGCCTGTGGCTGGGGTCAGTCTCCATTGGCTGGTCATGCATGACATACGCAGGCATCCTCCGTACTCTGGCAAGACCATCCTAGTTGACGACAACGACGAATAACAGGCAGACGCCAATAGTCCCCATCTTAATACCGACATCACTCCGCTATTGCGCATCGACTCTTCATCTCCGAAAGAACGCGATCTCTCGAGGCGATATATCAAAGTCGCCAGCTCCCGTTGTCTTTGAAACAGCCGTCCACTCCCTCGCCTGACCCGACCCAACCTCCTCGACCATGGCGAACCCCCTCGATACCGATGCTGGCTCGGAGCTGTTCAGCTCTTACGAGGCTGAATTCAAGCTCGTTCAGGCTGATCTGACGCAAAAGCTGGACCAAATCCCAGAGCTTGGTGGAGAGCCCCGAAAGGCGGCCATCAGCCAGGCAGAGCGTGCGCTGGAGGAAACCGACGAGTTGGTATGACTGCGTTCATGGAACCTGCTGTGGTCGTTTTAACCCTTTGCGCACATTGCTAACAAGTGACTGCAATGCAGCTTGCCTCTATGCGCCTCGAGAAACAAAACATTCCCACCAGTGCTCGCACCAAGGTCAATCAACGATTCCGCAACTACGAATCCGATACAGATGCCGCTCGACGCAAGCTCACGTCGCTTTCTTCCGACCGCTCTGCCCTATTCGGCTCGCGCTATACCGATGACCCCGCCGGCGCCTCAGACGCACACATGGAACAGCGACAGCAGCTGCTATCTGGCACGGATCGGCTGGACCGAAGCACTCAGCGCTTGATGGCTTCCCAGGCTCTTGCAAACGAAACTGAGGAAATCGGTGCGCAAACCTTGGCCGACTTGAGCAGGCAGCGCGAGGTAATTGAGCATACACACGGCACTCTTCTGCAGAGTGAGGGTTATGTGGACAAGAGCGTCAAGACACTCAGGGGAATGGCGCGTAGGTAAAGTGCAATTTTGAATAACCTCCTCGAAAACTGTGCTGACAACGATGGACTAGGATGGCTACAAATCGGATAATTACGATCGCGATCATTACGGTGTTGGTTATTCTTATTGTTGCAGTCATTTTCAGCAAGTTCCGATAAACTATGTTTGGGCATTGGAGTTCCGGCTGTCATGATTATTTTTGACCTGTATCGGGGTTTCATATCATTGGAGGTCTACTGTGCTCTCGTTCAGTGAAGGAGAAGGAAGGGACCGATTCATATCATTCTAGAAGTAGACCGGGGTTTTGTTCGCTTTGCTTGAAGGTAAATACTTGCGCGATGTTTTACTCTAGTTCTTGCGTTGCAGTGCCAATTTATCAAATGTTATCATTAAATTTCTCATATCGAAAAAGAAAGAAAAATCAACACCTAGTAAGTGTCACATATCAACAATTCCACCATGGTCAGCGTTGCCGAGTAAGGACTGTTATGAATGTGTCTCGGCTGCAAGATTGCGAGGAACGCATGCGGGGAACTGGCTTAAGCTTCAGCTTGCTTGGGTACACAACAGCAAGCTTGATTCACATCCAATACAACAAAGTTTCTTATGCGCATATAACGATGTAGAATAGAATCCGTGAGTAAAAAACGGCCTGTACTCATCAATTAACCATATCTCGCACACTTTGGGTTGAAATGGGGAACAGCTTTCATGCCCAGGTACCTGTTTGAGGCTCAAATTAGAGTCCGGAATTCAACCGAGATTCACCCAGGTCGCCCATGCAAGGGCTAGCTACTACTGGACATCCAGCCTCTCTCTTTTGTCCCTCTTGCAAAACCTTTCCTCCCACACAAAACAGCTTCCACCTCACTTTCCTTCCACATCCTCTTCCTCCTCCCTCTCTCCCCTCCCACCACGTCCTTACCTTGCGTTGTATTTTACCATTTGCACGCGCGGTGCTTCCTCCTGGCTGCTTTTTCATCCCTTCGAAGCGTCTTCCTTAGAGCTTGCCGCGTGCTAAACGTGGCCTCTCGCGCTCTGCTATGTCTGAATTTCTCGGGTAGGGTGGACGTGGTCATCAGCACCTGTCTACGCCCGCTTACGCAGCTACAGGTCTCGTATCTCGCTCATCTCGAAGAGCGACATTCGGTTCGTCGTCTCTCGCGCATCTCGTGCGATTGACCAATGCTGACATCCGCACCAGCTATGTCGGTACCCTCCACGAAATCAACTCGGATGAGTCGACAGTGTCTCTCGAGAATGTGAGATCGTTCGGAACCGAGGGCCGAAAGGGTCGGCCCGAAGAAGAGATTACTCCATCCGACCAGGTCTACGAATTCATCGTCTTCCGTGGCAGCGATGTGAAGGATCTACGAATCGAAGAGCACCCAGGCATCAAGGAAAATCAGCCTCCTGCTGTCCCAGATGACCCAGCGATTGTCGGTGTAAGTTTCTCCCACATTTCACTTTTTTTCTTCCCATATGATGAATTATCTCGGATGTAAAATATGTCACGGCGGAAAAGCGCAAAAATAATGTCGAGATTTCCGTTGCCTTCCTTCTGATCTTGGGAATACCACAATCTTTTTAATTTCAAACATGTCTTGGTGGTCACCTGCTAACAGGACAAAAGGCTCGCAGTCGCCCTGCCCCTCAGGCACCAAACCAGAATGCTCCTCCTGGAGCTCCCCCTGGAGCTCCTGGTTTCCCTCAAAACCAATACCCTCCGAACAATTTCTATGGAGGCCCCCCTCCAGGAAACTGGGGTCGAGGCGGTGCGCCAGGACCCGGACCTGGACCTGGGCCAAATTTTGGCAACATGCCCTACCCTCCACCTCCGGGCTGGTTTCCTCCAGGACAGGGCTTCCCGCCTGGCGGTCCCAATGGTCCCGGTGGTCCAGGACACTGGGGCAACTACCCATTCCCCCCCGGAGCCCCTGGAGCACCTGGGGTACCCGGTGCTCCCCGCGGTCCTGGTGGCCCGGAAGCCGCTCAGAACCAACGAGCAACACCTGCATCTGCGCCGTCTCAAGATGCTAAACCTGCTCCCATCGGACTAGGTGCTGATCGGGGCAAGACTGCTACCCCCAGCGGACAACCCGCACCTCCCACTGAACCCAAGTCTTTGGCCCAGGGTCCCCGTCAGCCCGTGAACGCACCTACCCCTCCCGTAGAGTCAAAGCCTTCTGTTGAGGAAGTAAAGCAGGCCGCTGCCAGCTTGAACCCCAACGGTCAAGCTGCTGACGCCAGTAAGCCCGCTCCAACCGGTCCCAAGAACCACCGTGTCACTCCCGTGATACCCCTGATGGGATCTGCGGCCAAGCCTTTCCACCTGCCTGGTGTCGCAGATCCCGCTGCTAAACCCGCTGTAACCGCCACTCCTGGTAATGTCCAGGACGCTACGAATGCCGCCCGAGCAGCCGTAGCAGTTGCTATGGCCCAGCTTGGCAACAGTGGTGGCAATGCCATGGACAACCTCACCAAAAAGGTCAATGAGATGAGAGTCAATGCCGTCAGAGGTGGCCCCACCAGCCGTGGCCGTGGTCGTGGTGGACGACCAGCTGGCAGCAAGGTCGAGGTGCCAGACTCTGATTTCGATTTTGCGCAGGCAAATGCCAAGTTCAACAAGGAAGATGTGCTCAAGGAAGCCATCGCCGGTTCTCCTATAACTGAGACTCCTGAGGGAAATGCGGAAGAGGTCGCCGAGGCAGCTCCTTCAAGCGATGCCCCACCTGCCTACAACAAATCAAGGTCTTTCTTTGACAACATCTCCAGCGAATCCAGAGAGCGGGCCGAAAACGGCGGCCAGAAGCCTGGCGGTCGTGAATGGCGCGGCGAGGAGCAGCGAAAGAACATGGAGACATTTGGCCAAGGCAGCGTAGACGGTGGTTACCGAAACTATCGCGGACGAGGCCGCGGTCGAGGCCGAGGCGGTCGCGGTGGATATAACCGCGGAGGTCGCGGCGGAAACCGACCTCAGTATCAATCAGCGCCCGCTGCTCAGTAACTTGCGCATGCGGTCTCGAGAAGGTGGGCAATAATTTTACAGCCCAATGAACCAACAACAAGCCATGAAAGGACTTGACGTCAAAGCGTGACGTGGCGTGGAAGAGAGTCGCCCCGAGTCCACTCGGAACAAACCACTCAACACAGGTGCTGGTTTCTGGCGGGCTTCTATTCCCCTTTGTATGATGTATCACAACTCTCGGACTTTTTTTTGATCACATTTCTCCTGCCTCGGAAAGGCAGGATTTTCCAGTGTCCCATGAACAATGACCTCGATGGAGATGACAAATTAGGATTTGGACCGTCACAGGAACGGGGTCAGCGCGGCTCGGAGTTAGGATTGTATTGAAGCAAGATGGGATCATGGCCGAGGGGTACGGGGCGGTTTGCTTTTTCAGCCTTTTGAATCGACACAGGACGGACGGCCTGGCGTGGCCTGGTGCATACAAGAGATGATTAACCAGTTGATAAGAGGAACGAACACACCAAAGATGAAAAAAGAAAATGAGAAATGAGACTTGATGCCAAATAGCAGGATTAAGGTCAACACCTAGAATAGAGCTATTTGGACAAAATTTACCTCTATCAAGCTCATTTAGCTGCTCCATGCCTACGGTGACTGCAACAACTGGTAGACTTGAAACGTGTTTTCGCAATGTGACATGATCAAGTTGTGTTTCTATGAGGTTTCCGGGACGCTGGTCAATCGTGATTTTGGGTGGCGAGGCTAACTGGGTGGGTGCTCAACTGTTGGTGCCTGCCCCACCGAGCGTCATCCATTGACCAGCGGCGTGACACATCGGTCGACCAAGCCCCATTCATTCATATAAGCAGCACATCTACGAGAGCTGGCCACTCATTGGCATCAACAGGATACGCCGGGCGATATTTACTGCTCAATCTTGTCAATATAACAGGTCGGGTTGCATGAACATCTCGCGCGACACAAGTCGTAGCTAGGGTCTGTCAACTCAGTTGCTGCCCCTCACTTAGCCACAAAAAAAAACACATCGGTAATTCACCATGTCAAGCCGGCAGATTCGCAAGCTCCAAAAGCAAAAAGAGCAGGAGTCTGGGACGCCGAACTCGGACAGCAGCGATGAAAACTATGAGCCCATAGTCGCCAAGCCACGGGTGAGTCTTTTTGCCGCGCTCGGCGGGGATGACGATGAGGACGAGGATGAAGATGAGGCCCAGCAGTCTCCCCCTGCACAAGAGGTGATAGAGGCGCCGAAGCCAGCCGGCAACAAGAGCAAAAAGAAGAAGAAGAAGAAGGCCAAGGCCAAAGCCAAGGCTGTCGCCGAAGCCGAAGACAGCGGTGCCCCCGGTGCAAATGACGACGATGGCGAGGATGAGATTGATAAGGCCATCAAGGAGCTCAAGATCAAGGACGAGTCCAACCCGGCCAGCTCATCGCCCGTCGCAGTCGACTCAGGATCCTCTGGCTCTGCCCAGCGCCTCAATGCCGTGCTGAGCATCAACACCTACCATCTCAAAGCCATCAACGAGATGCGCAATCTGTTTGGCCGCGAAATCATCGAGTCAGCCGAGGCCGAGGAGGAGCAGGAGCGCAACCGCCAGCGCCGCAGCCCGGCACAGCAGCAGGTCGATCTCGAGACGTTCCTTCGAGGGCCTCCGAACCAGAAGAAGCTCTCCGAGGTTTCACTGCGCCGCAATGTCTTCATCCAGGGTCGCGAGCATTGGCCTCGGCAGACAGCTGGCGGCCTAACTATGCAGGAAGTTACGAGGTCGCCCAACGGCGAGCATGTGGAGTACGCCTACATCTACGACAAGACCTATGATGCGGCCCAAACGACCTTCTTTGCCTATGTCCAGATGGGCGATCCCATGAGAATGGTGCAGCTTCTCGGGGGAATGCGTAAGTGCCTTCAAAAAAAAAAAAAGCTGGACGAAACAGAATGATCCCCCCTGATCGTCTTCCTGACATATGTTTTTACTGACATGCCACAGCGTACCACGTCTCAACTCTGCTTCAAGTTAGCAGCGTCGCCAAACAGGACCAAAACATGTCCCTGGCCGCCGAGCTCTGCGAGCGAGCCCTCTTCAGCTTCGGCCGTGTCACCACATCGGCCTTCCGGCAGGATATCGAGCAAGGGCGAGCTCGCCTCGAGTTCCGCCGCCCAGAGAACCGACAGTTTTGGCTGGCAGGGTATCACTACATCAAGAGCCTCATCCGCAAGGGCACGTACCGCACGGCGCTCGAGTGGGCAAAGCTGCTCTTCTCGCTAGACGTCGCAGATCCCTATGGCATGCGGCACTTGATCCATCCTCTCGCGATCCGTGCCCACGAAGCCGGTTGGCTGCTAGAGTTCATTGCCGAGATGGAAGTGGCAGGCCAAAGGGAGAACTACCTCTACATCCGCCAGACGCAGATCCTCGCCAAGCTGCAGATGGGTGACGCAGAGAGTGCCAGGGCTGACCTAGAACTGGGCATCAAGCAGCTGCCTTGGCTGTTTTCCGCCTTGTTTCAGGAACTCAATCTTGATACACCACCATCCATTTGGGGCACGAGCGCAGACACAGATTCAAGATTGTTCTGGGTGAGATTGTACACCACCTACACCAAGGACCTGTGGAACAACACCCAGGCTGTTGACCTGCTGCAAAGCGTGGCCAAGAGCATGGACAAGGTGGATACCAGTGCTCTGCCACCTATTGACCCGCCAGTCGGACTTGATTCTACGAGATTGGTATATCTTGAGGGTCACACAACGCTGCTCGAAGTTGCGCCTAGAGCACTTCTGGATAGTCAACCAAACTACGAATTCGACCCGCTACCTCCGCCAAAGGAGGAAAACATCTTCACGAGTCAATGCACACTACTGCCGTGGGGCGACGAGTTCCAACGGGCCCAGGCACCGCAAGGGAACGTGGTGGCGTGGCTGCAGGGCATATTCGAGCAGTTTGCGGCGGGACGGGAGGAGAGGGGGCAAGACCCTGTTCCTGTCGAAGTGGTAGGCGATGCCATCAACGACATGTTGGGCGATCAAGCGTTTCTGGAAGGGGTTCGGGAGGACGCCCCAGCACCTGCAGATATCAGACAAACACTTGTTGAGATGCTGCAGCAAAGATTCGGTCTGGGAGGGCCTGTCGCGCGGGAGGAGCCAGAGAATCCGGAGGGACAGGTCGAGGGGCAGCCTGAGAGACAGCCTGAGAGACAGGCGGACGCATCGCAAGGGCCTATACCAGGAGCTTGGCCCGAGGATGATGATTAGGACACAGGGCATTACTGGATAGATGGTGGTCACCGCTGATGTTGATGAATTGGGTCTAAATCAAACCCTACCGTCAGCGGGCTTGATACCAATCACGCTACATTACAGTAATAAAAGGGGCTGGTGGCAATGCCATGCCCCCGGAAGGAAATGAATGGCACGAGTCACTCAAACGGCTACATCCGCCAAAGCCAAAGCCTTGCGGTCTTTTTTTTTTTTTTTTTTTTTTTAGCAATCGCGATGCAGTTGGCATTGTCGTGGACTACGGCGTTTCAAACGGGCCCCCAAAGATAAGGACAAAATTCCGAGACGATGGTTGGCATTGGGTGATATTAGGCGGCATGGGAGAAAGCGAGACATGATGCGACTGTGACGAGACAAGGAAAGCGAGACAAGCATAACGGAGTGGTGCAACCGCGGAGGTTGATTGTTCCTAAATGTCGGGGGTGCAAGTAAGACAGCCGATAATTAGTATCGAGTACTTTGTGCTATGCAGCAAATTCCATGTGGTTGACCGTTTTTGGAGCCAAGGACGGAGTACATGATACTCAATTTGGAAATCCCGGAATCGCACAAATACAGCGGTCGAGGATCAGCGCCGCAGCAGCCATGGGCAAGTAAGCGACTGAAGCCAGGCTCCATCCGCTGGAGATGAGGGGGGTTCTAGAAAGGGCTGTGGAAGGCCAGTCGAGACCTAATCCGGCCAATAATGAGCGCTTGGTATGGCTGGATTCAGGGCTAGTCAGGATTGAGAATAGCCAGGACGCGGCGTTGGAAACTCGCTCAGCCCTGCCTTGCTCCTACTGCTCCACGGTTTAATGGAAGACAATCTGGCGCTGGTGGCATGGCGCTGATCAGCGCGACGAGTGAAATTGGGTGAGGAGAAGGATTCGCATCGGAGCCGAGGAAACCGGCGCTAATGCTAGGCGAAAGCCAAATGCATCTGCCATCAACCATAGAGGATGCAACACAGCGGGACACACGGACTCGAGGAAGGACCACCGGGGTAACACGAACCAGCCATCGGCCGACATGAAGCACCGAGGCAACGGCATAAGACGGGATGCTTTCCGAAGGCTAGGTTGCTGCGAATAAGAGTTTTTTCTTCTTCTGCAGATCGGCATGAGAAACAGAACTTTTGTAGATGCGCATACATACTCTACCGTCTGCCTCTGACACCGATATTTGGTGGAGAGTCGGGAAATTCGGCCGCCCACTGTGGTAGCGAAAGCTTTGGCTTGCTGGGCTGGGGCGTTGTGCATGGGAATCATGGGCCATGCGCTGCGATGGCGACAAGCGGGATGTGGGCAGGAAGATAAGCAAAGAAAGCAACCATCTTGTTGTACTTCTGAGGGCTTGCCAGTCCAGGGCTGAAAGATGAACCTCAAGGGTAGGGGAGGGGGCAGTGCCCAACCAGACCCGGTTGGTGTGAAGCCACACAAGCCAGCACGCAGAACAAGCTGCGGAGAAGGAAGCAAGGAGAAGCTGTTCCGAATGAGGCTAATAGGCAGTCATCTCTCACAAGGCAGTTGAAAACCCCCGAATTGTTTTCGGGGCCGGAAGTCGCGTCTATCTAGTCGAACAGCCGGGCACACAAGACTTGAGCAGTTTTAGGTAAAGACAGTGGCGGAGGTACAGCAGCTAGAAGAGGGGGCTTTGATTGTGTTGGCGTTCTTTGCCGGCCGGGCGCCTTTTTTTTTTTTCTCTTCCTGTGCTCGGATTGCGGAATGGGTACGAGGGCTATTTCCTGAAGTGCAGAATGCAGAATGCGGCATCCATGAACACCGGGGATTGGATGGAAATGCGTGTGCGTCTGCCGTGCGCCTCTGTGCGTTTCTTTTGCTGTGGTTCTCGGTATTTCGGGGCTGGATGGCTTGCTGCAAACTGCGCTCGGCTCCATGTTCTGGAGCTCTCCAAGAAGTAAGGGGGGCGAGAGGGAGGGTGGGAGACCCCTGCCGTTGCGACTTGCAGTAGCATACCGCGGACCGGCGGAGGCCAGGCATTGGAGGGACGGTCGGCCGAGATGGCGGCCGCCATGGCCGGTTACGGGCAGAGCAGGGCTGTGTACGCAGGCTCTATGATTCGACGGGGCGAGGTGACAGCTTGTTTGTAAATGAAATGCTCTCGGTTCGCGGTCTTGATTGTCTGAGATGGATGGGGATTGCCATCAGCACGTGCCAGTATGCGGCCCCCGCAACAGAAGGATGAATGAGCGAGGCCAAAGGAAAGGGCGGTTGGAATTTGCGTTTTTGAGACCATGTCGAAGTGATCCCGGGCCCAAGACAGGCATTGTTGTTTCTGTTTCTATTTCGAGCGCTCTTTGTTTCCTCTGAGGGAGACGAGGAGGGATTGTGCGTTACGAAAAGAAAAAAAAAACAAGGGGGAAAGCGGCAGCAGTGCAAAACGAGGAGATAAAATTAGTCACGACAGTGCCAAGCAGAAAAGGCAGCCAAAGCGGTCGCCTCGAGAATTATAAGAGAAAAAGAAAAAGAGTATACGAAAGGACGTGGCATTGCGGCACCGAACATCATCGATATGCAAACTGTACGTAAAACCGGCAGGGACACTCCAGAGCATCGGGAATATCACGTGCGGTGTCCAACCGACAAGCCCAGTTGGGAAATGCCAGACAGGGCCGAGACTTTGGGTCGGTCTAGACCCATCTGAGGACCCGGCTCCGACGGCGGCCGGCGGTCGAAAATGCATTGCATCGACCGTCCGGGACGACGAAATAGGATGGGATGGACACGATGAGCATGGGCATGGGCATGGGCATGGGCACAGGGTACGTACACAGCTACGTCCAGGACTTGAGATGAGACTAAGTAATGCGGAGGTACATTTCGGGTAAGGTATGACAGCGGCCGGCCTCATCCCGTATTGGACAGGCAGTTGGATGCAGCAACGGCCGTCCTGTTCACAGATGCCGTCGCAGCGGTAGTGGGTGTGGTCCAGACCGGGCCAGGCCAGATGGAGGTCTGTGGTCAATTGGGACATTGTCATAATTAAAAAAGAAACCCAACATGAAAAATTTGAACGGCAGCAAGAGGATGCAGCAGGCAATGGGTAATAAATGTGAGAACATGGACGGTACCCTCCACCCCGGGTCCCGGGTCTCGCACCACTGACAGGCCCTTCCCTGCCAGGTCCCCTGCTACCTGCAGTCCTAGTCTAGGCCGCTGTACGTCTGTAGCTCGCCCTCAACGGCATAGGCATAAGCAACTGAGGACAATTGCCATGTTGGGCAGACACACTCGGAGCGTCAGCAATTAACCAGTGGCAGCCGCGGCAGTGGCATCCCATCTCACATCAACGCGCATGACGCCTCACGCCTCACGCCTCACGCCTGGCGCCTCACACCTCTCACCTCACCTCACTGTCCTCGCCGCTCGCGTGAACTTGCTGTCGTCCCGCCTGGACCTTGCCGCATCCCATCAATTGCTCATTTCTCAGCCCGGGACTTGTGCCGCACCGCAATAGTGGAACCTACATTACCTCGCCCATTCCCTTGGTTCTTGTTCCATTCCCTGCACTATCCAGCCCAGCATTCAGCATCCAGCGCACCCACCGGTTTCCCCATACTTGGTCTGCGTCCTGGACCCGCGCTGTAATTGCGCGAATCCCATGCGACACGCGCCGTAACTTGCAGGTAGGTGCTGCCGTGCTCTGTACGTATGTAGGTGTAGGTATGGACAAAGCCTGCTGCCGCCCAGGCACAACCACTACACCGGTATGGGGATGCTGCTCCATGGCCCGATCGATCCCCTTCTCCCCCACCACTTGTGCACAATGTAGGACCGCAGCCGCCTCCCCGAGTCGCCCGATCGATCCCTCCACCCTCACTCTCGCTCTCCACACGGCTTGTGGAAATAATCGCCGCCCTTCACCCAATCCCACAGCCCAGCCCCGGACGCACGTAGCCCGCGAGCCAACCGTCGCCGAATTGCCTCGTTTCTCTTCTCGCCGTGGCGGCTGAATCACAAGGCAAGGGGTAAACAGCTACGCCTGGCCTTAGCTTCTACGGGCCACTGCGGCGTCCCAGTCGTCCGTCAACCGCCCACTTTGACGACCTACACCCGACTACAGCGAGAGGCTTGGACCCTTGGGGCACCTAGTCCCTAGCACACCACAGTACGTACCAATGCCAGAGACGATACTACCCAGAGCCCACTCCAGAGCAGAAGCAACCCAATCCCACCGGCCGGCTCAAGCCTCCGGACAGCGTGCTAGCACTCGGCCTTTGCCTAGCACATGGCATCTAGCTCCTAGCCATCCCCTAGGTATCTTAGGTATCTGCTAAGGCATTGGCAGACGCTCCCTGCACGCCTGCTGCACTGCGCTGCACTCTGCAGGGCTCTGGAGGGTCCTAGTTCCCCATCCCCCCCGTCCCACCTCCCACGACCCCGTTGACCGTGGGCCCGTCGACAGTCCACGCCTAGCTTGTCGACTTTCTCCATGTCGTCCTGACTGTCTTCAGCTTCTTTTTTCCTTCCTCCACCATTCGCGACTGGTCCGGGCTCCCGTCTCTTCCATCTAGTCGTTCGTCATGTCCCCCGCGACATCGGCGCGCCTGCGACTCGATACTGGCTGCGTCCACCACCAGACAGCCTCGACATCGTGAGCCACTCGCCAATCCCGCTCCCCAACTCCAATCCCGTCGAGGCTCTCAGGCCCGTACCGACGCCTCTGCTCCCCGCCGCTACCATTCGCTGCTCGCCGCCTCACCTTTCCGGGGCCCCTCCAATCCGAGACCGACTGCCTACTGCTCGACAGCCCAACGGTTCGCTCGTGTCGTCCTCGTTCACAACCTTGCACCTTCCCTCTTCGCCTCGTCGCCTCGCCGACTTGCGCCTCTCGAGCATGGCCGCCGTACACTCCTCCGCCCACGACGTGGGCGCTCCAACCTCCGGACCTCCTTCCGGGACCCTAAACTCAGGTCCTTACGACTCGGCTCTTCAACAGCCGCAACAGACTCCGCCCCATCACCACCTTCACCAACAAACACCTCCCCAGACTCATTTGCCGACACACCCCTCTCAGCAGCAGTCTCAAGCTCAGCAAACTCAACAACAGCGCAGTGTCAAAAGGCCTCGGCCAGTCAAGTCTTGCACCGAGTGCCGCAAACGAAAGTTGCGATGCGACCGCCTCTGCCCCTGTTCGCAATGCCAAAAATCGAGTCGCAATTGCAGATACGCCATCGACCATGACTCGGCCAACTTGTCTGACGGTTCCGACAACGAGACAGCCGAGTCAACCCGCCCAGCGAAGCGCGCTTGCGGTCCTGGCGCGTACTCGTCTGGTACACCACTGCCCACCAACGACTCCCCGTATGTCCCGGTCCGAAACGGCGAAGCATCAAGCATGACTCTCGAGGAGCTAGCAATGCGCATGGAACGGCTCGAAAAGCACCTAATGGCTCGGAGTCCTGCCGCCTCCGAAGCCAGCGTGGGCAAGCTCATTGTTGCCTCTTCTGATACCATCCGCGGGTTGACAGTCAAGCAAGGCGCCTTCAGAACCCGATACCATGGCCAAAACAGCTCCCGCGTCCTGCTGAATCTGGTAAGTTAGCTTCTTGGGTTTTTGGCGCGAGGATTCTAACAAGGGGCAGTTTGACGAAGCAAAGGATTTTATGGCGAATCACCAGAACAACCCCGAAGTTCGGGATACTCTGGTTAACTTTAGAAAGTTTCACAAATTACTTTTAGACGAATATCGCAAGTCTTTGTCTCCAATCACCGTGTTTGTGGACTCGATGATGCCGGTTCAGAAGCGCATGACGGATATTTTACCCAAGAAGAGCGTCTGCGACCAACTCGTCAACTCGTATGTCGATACGTCCGAAACCATTTACCGGATCCTCCACTTGCCCATGTTTAAGGACCAATATGCACGGTACTGGGAGGGCACGCTGCAATCCGAATACTTCCTCCCACAGCTTCTTGCCGTCTTGTCAGTCGCCTCTCGGTTTGAGACGAAATCAAAGGGCCTTGGTAACGAGAGAGCCGAGGGTGTGCACATCCCAACAGCTTGCGCCCTGGTGCAAACCTGGCTGGGCAGTCTCAAGGGAAAGCAGCTGGTTGAATTTGCAACGCTCCAGATCCAGGTCCTGCTCATACATGCGCAGAGAATCATTACCCCCCGTATCCAGGACTCGTGGACGTCGCTGGGCTCCACAGTCCGCATGGCCATGACTATGGGTCTTCACCGCGATCCTTCAGAATTCGAGTCCCGAATGCCTGTTTTCTTGGGCGAAATGAGACGTCGGCTGTGGTTTACCATCATCGACATGGACCTTCACATTTCTCTCGCCAGCAACTTGCCTTGTCTTGTGAGGGATGGCGACTACACGTGCCGCCCCCCGCGAAATCTCGACGATAACGAGCTGTATCCCGACATGAAAGAGCTGCCCCCCTCGAGGCCTGCCGACCAGATGACGGACAACCAGATGCAGGTATATGCAGCCTCGACACTTTCGGTTCGAATGAAGGTGGCCCACCTGCTAAACCGCATCGACACGATCCGAGATTACCAGGAGGTGCTTGACGTCGGAGCCAAGCTGGAACGCCACCTCGACGACATCAACTACATTTTCCCCCGGCAGGGTGTGCTAAGCGACACGCAAAAGAGCAAGCAGTGGCGATCTCGGGTCATTCTTGACATGCATGTGCGCCGGCCCCTGCTTGCGCTGTATCGGCCGTTTGCCATTGGGGCTCCCGATGCACCCGCGCAAATCTCTCGGGCCTACCTGCGGTCGTCCATGGTCATCATGAAGTACCTCGACGAGCTCGACCCCATGCTAGCGCACTTCCAGGATATTGCCGAAATGTACCACCAGGTCCTCAAAAAGGACATCGTCCAGGCCGCTCTGAGCGTGTGCTTTTACATTCGGGCCGCGTTGCGGCCGGCATCTGACAGCACGGGCCTGGGCACGCAAGCGTTGCGCATGTCACCCGACTCCTCGGACGACTACCCAACGTACAACCCAGACAACCTTGTCCTGTGGTCTCCGCCGCGGCTCATCAGCACTGTCGAGAAGACGCTGGACCTGCTCACCCGCAACATCAGCGGCCGGGACACAAAGGACCTTGTCTGTCTCTCTGTTGTGCTGCAGTGTGTCAAGAACCCAGACGCTAAACCGGAGGAAATCGTGAATGCCCTCCGCATGGTCTTGGACCACTGTCTGAGGGCATCCAATATGAGCCTGGATGCCATTTCTCATGCTCCAGCGCCACCACCCGTGGATGGCTTCCAGGGGGACACCTACCTGTCTCCCCACATGCCATACATGTACCAGCAACCCGGCATTGGAGTTCCGGCCGCGCTGAGCGACTTTGATGGCTGGATTTTGTGGGAAGGATGGGACTGATTCCCCAGCTGCCCGTCACCCGTCACGTCTGAGACAATTCCAGATGTTCTATTTACTTATTTTCCCTTTGTTCAACTTGGGGCTTGGATAGCTTCTTATAAACCGGAGGAGGCCAAAATTGCTATTTCGCTACATTTCCTTTGTACTTGGATTGAAAGAATCAATGTAGACAGGCGGCCACAACGGCGATGGGATAAGTGTTGTTTTGTTAGGGAGGCATGAGTTGGCCCCGGAAGATATTAGCGGGCGTTGGGAACGTGGCATATTGTTTATTCCGGCAGCTGTCACAGGGCGGGTGGGCATTCTGTTTCTTTCATCCATTTTCTTGTCCCTTTGTTATTTACATGTATTCCGAAGCTCAGCATTGGTGTAGTCTTGTGCGGCACATGAGGACCAGAATGAATGGTCACGCCGTGACCTTTATATCTACAGCGGCGTTGTACAGCATCTCGGCAAGGTGGGATAGAAGATGTGCTGGGAATTGGCGGCAAGGGGAGGGAGGCTATAATAAACTCTTTCGTGACCAGGGCATGTTGGCCACTCTACTTTTTTCTTTCTCGGGGGTTACTGTGACGAGGAGGGTGTCTGTTCTGCCTAGGATGGTGCGCACTTTCTGACATGTCCAACACAATGTTGGATTATATATTATTTAGATGGTTGGAAAACGAAAGACGAATACAATCTCGTCGGCCTCGCGCCGTGAAAGCCCATTGAACAGCCAGCCCATGGTGGTCTCCCTCCCCTTAGTAGCATTCCATTCTACATCCTATTGGCGACGCAACACCCCCTTTTTCTGTTTCTAATTCGAAATGACAGGTGCCTCGTTGTTCCAGGTATCCTTTTCTGCAGCCTCAACCAGCCACTCGGCGAGGCTCTCTCTCGTGACGGTACCCATCCACGGCATGCCCTTGCCGTCCTCGGGCCACACGCGAACTGGCTTGGCCGGCCCAGACAGGAGAGCAGGCGCGCGGGCGAGGACAAAGGGAACACGGCTCTCCCGCAGCACGGCGTCCATGCGGGCGTGATCGGCGAGCCCGATGCGCATCGAGGCGGCGTGGCTGAAGATGAAGCGGACGGGCATGGCCATGGAGCCCCACGAGGCGCCGACGCCCTGGGACGAGTTGACGACAATCTTGGGCTGCCGCTGGCTCTCCGTCCCGGTCGTCGCCCTGATTGCCGCCACGAGGGCCACGGCCGTCTGCTCAAAGAGGTCGTGGGGGGAGTCCGGGGCCGGGCCGGAGAAGGGTGAGCCCCCCGCGCGGCGGTGGCCCAGGGCCGAGATGACCACGTCCGCGGGGACCGGGGACCGCAGCGCGAGCTCCAGGTCGGCCTGGGAGGTGGGCGATCCCTTGATCAGCGTCAGGCTGGGGTGCTCCGGGAGCGAGGCCGTCGACGGGTTCCGGACAACGGCCGTGATGGTGTGGGAGCGAGCCAGCGCCTGGTTTACAATGAGCTTGCCATTGACTCCAGTGGCTCCGAGGATAAGAATGTGCATTTTGAATAGGTGTTTTTTGTTACTTTGGGGGGAGAGCAGGAGGAGGGGGTTTAGTGGTTTGGTCGTTTGTTTGTCGAGGGGTGGTGTAAGTCGTGATGTTATCAAGAACACACAAACAAGGTGAGGTTTTCAGGATATTCGGCAGGTTTCAACTCTAGAGAATACAATGCGCTTTTGGATTGATTTCTACAAACTAATTCGACTCTCAGGACCAGCCTCTTTATAGCCATGGACTCAGTCGTTGTTCTTGACAAATTCGTGGCCACTCGGCCGATACGCACACGGAGCCGGTCCTCTCGGCCGGTAGTGGCGCACTATTCAGCGTCATCTGGGCGCCGGCGCTTAGAAATCAATCCTTTTTCTCGGTCTTTTCTGATCTGAAGACCGGGGTTTATGGCCGCCATTTTGCTTGGCTTCGGGCTTTGTTGAATGATACAAATGGGCATCTCCACGCTCAAGACACGAAGTTGGCCTGAGTTGCAGATGCTCAAACTGCGCAAGGGTTACCACCAGAACAACAGCCGCGGCGGGCCGACGAATAATAGTCTGCATTTTTTCGGTTCTATTTTTATTTATTCATTATTCATTATTTCTTTATTATTATTATTATTATTTTCTTGACAGCAACGCAGGCGTCGACCTCTTTTTAAGCCGATGCCAAATGCAGTAACCAGCCTCGGCAATAAGCATTTTAGCCACGGGTGTCTTTTCCTCGTTGCGGCCATGCCACGACAGGCCACAGGGAGGGCCTCGGCAGGGCAGCACAGCTGGGTTTTCCCCGCATCACGCTATATGCACAGCGGCCAACAAGCTGGGGTAGCAGCGCTGCAACAAAGTCGCAGGTCGGCTGCTCTCAACTGGAACTGGCTGCTCAGAGGCTGATCCCGACGGTCCGAGCTGGTTGCCCTTCTCGATGTTTGAGCCGCAGCCGGGGTAATTGGCTAGTCCCGGGACGCGGCGTGGCTTGGATATATCAACTCGATTCGCTGCCGCTTTGCCTCCCAATCTGTACTATTTACACACTCCGATCGCCTATTACTCGATCTCACATACACCAACTAAGCAGACTCGGTGGCCTTGTTGCTTCATCCTGGTCGTCAGATTCGCTCGGCGTATCCTGCTTTTGGTTATCGAGCAACGAAAAGAATAAAAGCAAGTGCTTTTCTCAACCCTCGGTCATCCGCTCGCTTGTGCACAACACCACACACCACACACCACACCTCACCCATCACCCATCCTCCGCCATGCCTGCCAAGCAAAAGGCCCCCGTCTACGTCCTGGGCGTGGGCATGACCAAGTTCATCAAGCCCCGCGGCAAGGTCGACTACACGGAGCTGGGGTTCGAGGCCGGCATCAAGGCGCTGCTGGACGCGCAGATCAACTACGACGACGTCGAGCAGGGCATCGCGTGCTACTGCTACGGCGACAGCACGTGCGGCCAGCGCGTCTTCTACCAGTTCGGCATGACCAAGATCCCCATTGTCAACGTCAACAACAACTGCTCCACCGGCAGCACGGGTCTGGCCATGGCCCGCAACCTCATCGGCCACGGCGCCGCCGACTGCATCATGGTCGTGGGCTTCGAGAAGATGATGCCCGGCAGCCTGCAGACCTTCTTCAACGACCGCGAGAACCCCACCGGCACCACCGGCAAGATGATGGCCGAGACGAGGGGCGTGACAAAGGCCCCCGGGGCCGCCCAGATGTTTGGCAACGCCGGCCGCGAGTACATTGAGAAGTGAGTACCATCTACACTATAGTATGATACTATAGAGACCAAATACTTACAACTGAACAGGTACGGCGCCAAGGCCGAGGACTTTGCTGAGATTGCCCGCGTCAACCACGCGCACTCGCCCAACAACCCCTACTCGCAGTTCCAGCAGGTGTACACGCACGAGGAGATCATGAAGGCCCCCATGATCCACGAGCCGCTGACCAAGCTGCAGTGCTGCCCAACGTCGGACGGCGGAGCGGCAGCCATCCTGGTGTCGCAAGAGTTCCTGGACGCGCGGCCGCACCTCAAGGAGCAGGCGGTGCTGATCGCGGGCCAGTGCATGGCGACGGACGCGCCCAGCCTGTTCTCGCGCAGCGCCATCGACCTGATGGGCTACGAGATGACGCAGCACGCTGTGCAGGTGGCGACGGGCGAGGCGGGCATCTCGGCGCGCGACGCCCAGGTGGTCGAGCTGCATGACTGCTTCAGCGCAAACGAGATGATCGTGCTCGACGCCCTCGGCCTCGCCGACAAGGGCAAGGCCCACGAGCTGGTGCGCGCCGGCGACATCACCTACGGCGGCAAGTACGTCGTCAACCCGTCCGGAGGGCTCATCTCCAAGGGCCACCCGCTCGGCGCCACGGGCATCGCCCAGTGCGCCGAGCTGGTCTGGCACCTCCGCGGCTGGGCCAACAACCGCGCCGCCCCCAGCACCCGCCACTGCCTCCAGCACAACCTGGGCCTGGGCGGCGCCGTCGTCGTCACCGTCTACAGCCGCGCCGACGGCAAGGCCGCTCCGGACGTCGACTCGGCCGCCGTCGGCCAGCAAAACGGCCTCGGCTACAACCCGGCCGTCGAGGCCCGCGGCTTCACAAAGGAGCAGGCCGACTCGGTGAGGAGCAGGACCTCCAGGAGCGACTGGGCCCTGCAGGATACCCAGAAGAAGGTCCAGGCGCGGTTTTAACCCGTGTGTGCTTTGCACCAGGGAAACAAGCCCGTGTGTATGTATAGGAATGATGATGATTGTTAGCTAGTTCACGACGAGGCGAGGCAAAGTGCAACTCACTCAACGTGTCAAAAGGGGGGCAAGTGGTTTGTTCCTACTGTTCAATAAACACAACACGTAACTACTTGGTTTGGCCTTTATAAGTTTGTATAGATTGCCAGAGTTGGATCAATGATGTGCCAAGGATCATCTACATACATATGCTATATATGCATGTATATATATGCTGGGCTGTGATATTATCCGCCAACCAGAACCAACCATGACCAAATTCATCCCCAAACTAAACATGTACACAAGTTAAAGTGCTAGAAAAGCTACCAGATTATCGGTCTCAAAATCCCCACGCCCGTCGAATTCCTAGAAATCTAGTTGCCCAATTGCGAACCACGCTGCAGCCTTGCGATGGGGTTGCTTTTTGCCTAGCACGCTTAACGCGTCTCATGTTTGCGCCTCACTCACCCCGCGACCACAAGCCTCCCTCGCTCCCACTCACGCAAACACAAAGATAACGACCCCCCTTTTTTGTTCATGTAAAAACATACACCTCTCTCTCTCTCTCTCTCTCTCTTTCTTCAACTCATTCGCCCTACCCGATTGAAAACCTAACCGATTGAGATCCCCAAAAATGAAGGAACAAGAAGCACAGTTCCCGCAGTTTGGTCAGCTGCCGCCAGAGGTTCGACAACTCATCTGGACCGCAGCCATGCCGGAGGAGGACGAGCCGGCCATGGCCGTGTTCGGGCTGCGGTGGCTGCTGCCGTGGGTGGACCCGAGCAACCGGATCGACGAGTTCAAGCCCATCAGCCGGCAGCTGGTTGTGCAGGTGCCGATGCCGGCGGCGGCGCTGGCGTGCCGCGAGGCGCGCGACGCCGCGGTGCGGTGGCTCGAGGCCCGGCCGGGCACGGAGCGGCGGGTGCGCGACGAGACGGGATCGGCCGTGTACACGCGCGGGTTCGACCGGGACCGGGACCTGTTCTACATCCCGCGGGAGCAGTGGGACATCTTCTCGGCGGCCTTTGTGGCGGCGGACCGCGACGTCGACGTGCTGCGGGCCATCGGGGCGTCCATCACCAACCTGGCGCTGCCGGCCTTCACGGCCTACTACGGCATCGAGAAGCTCGAGGCCGTCCTCGAGTACATGACGAGCCTGCGCGCCATCTACGCCGTCTGGGGCGACCTGCCGCGCCCGCGCCGCGCCGCCCGCCAGCTCCGCGGCTGGCCCGACCACATCGCCGAGATCCAGCCCTGGTGGCGCATCCGCGAGGTGCCCTGGGACGCCGACGTCCGCATGTGCTTCGTCGACCCGGACGACGGCGCCGTCTCGTACGAGGAGGGCGACCTCGAGACGTACCAGGAGGAGATTGACGAGCAGTGGTCCGCCGCCGAGTTCGTCCCGCCCCAGTTTGTCAACCAGGAGTTTGGCATCATCGACGTGCCGCACAAGCACATAACCGTCACCGAGTTTGCATATGCTCAATAGTAATTAAGAATAAAAATAACAAAAAAAAAGAATGGCAGGTTCCGAGGGGACGAAGAGACGGGCATCGCTGGGTACTTGGACTTTTTTGTATCCCCCCAGGGCTTTAATGATTATGACGTATACTTGAAGGTATTAATACATGAACCAGTTCCGCATGAGACTCCCATCGTTCATCTAGCTCTGCAACGCTAAAGCAAGCTTAAAACATGTT
This sequence comes from Calonectria leucothoes, assembly GCA_002179835.1. Taxonomy (NCBI): domain Eukaryota; kingdom Fungi; phylum Ascomycota; class Sordariomycetes; order Hypocreales; family Nectriaceae; genus Calonectria; species Calonectria leucothoes. Next base: position 280,924 of record NAJI01000003.1, read on the forward strand.
TGAGAGAAGTCTAACTGCCAAGGAACTAGGCAATATGAAGAAGAAAAAAGTCAATCTCTGCGCTACCGAGACGAAAGAATAAAGCCGTGTGTAACTCGGAGATGTAAGTGCTTCCCGCTCTCTCTCCTATCTGCGTGATTCATTCCCGTGGTTTCTCTGCCACTCGCATTCCATTTACGCAAAGTGACACAAATGGCAAATGGCATGATAACCCACAATGGCATTCCCAGGATGCAGTAGCGCGTCATAGGCGTTCGCCGGCCCATCACATCTCATGACGGCCCCAAGATGCAAAAAAGAAGCGCAGGTGGCGAGATGCACGATCGGGCTGTATGGTGGATGGATGGATCCCTTCCCGCCGAGCTCGGCAGTACTACCGCCATGTATGCATTCGTGCCCATCTCCCATCCCAGCGGTGGATCGGGCCCCGTTCCCATCTTGGTCTGGATCGAACCTACTTGCAGCATCAGACCATGGTTGGGATGCGCACAGGAAGACAGGAGTGAATAATTCATCCATCACATCATGGCCTTTGGCTTTAGCGCCATGCAGCTGTGTAGACGAGCCTGATCAGACCACCACCATTTGCATCGCTCTTTACCCTTCGCGGATATCATAACCAGGATCACAAACACCCCCTCCATGCAAGCGTTTTTTTTTTCTTCAACTCGGTTTGATACGGCCACGCTCCTCGGCACTTGATGTTGAAATGATGGCCGTGTACCGTATCCTTGCTCGATCGAGTGTCCATCTCGAACGTGCGGGTGTGGCCGGTGTTGCCGTCGGTTAGATTGTTGCTGCTTTCCTTGTCTCCATATACGATTAGGTTTCTGGTTCATTGCTGCCTAGGAAAACTATACTCTGCCTGCTGAATAGGTCACTCTTCCTCAGTCCTGTAACTAGGTACTTGGACATAATTCTAGTACCACAAGCACAGTAACGTGCAACCCACTATAGATTGCAAACGAAAAAGCCACACGTCCACTTTAACCAGCAACCCGCCGTCTCTAAATTAGCACTTTAAATGAACTTGCTCAGCTGGACTTCGCTTTCCTGAGTAATTAATTTCCAATTCTAATGTAAGCAACGCAGAACAACCTGTTCCCAATTGCTGACCAACCTGGCGCGCGCGGCAAACCCCCCAGCGTGTCTAGGGTAGCTCAGCCTGGCCCCAAAAATGACAGATTCCCGTTTTTGCCAGTCCACTTCGGAGGCCCCCCCTCCCCACCTTTCCCCTTGTCACAGCCTTGTACATTCATGCCTTCCTAGTTGGCGGAATAAAAAAAAAAGAAAAAGGACAGCAAGGCGAGGCGAGGCGAGGCGAGCAAAACACGAGCATACCTGAGACGGCGCTTGTTCCATCATTTGCGTGAGCCAAGGCGGCGAAACAAACAGAAAACATCCACGCTGCTGCTCTATTATGAGCAAGTTTTTTTCTTCTTTTTCCTTTTTGTTTCTTCGCCCGAGACCAAAAGTACACTGTGGCTGAATTTGAAGTGTCCGCTTAGTCGTGTCGAGACTAGGGCGCTTACGAGTCGAGTTGTGGATGATGTACCTAGTAGTTTCCAAAGCAGCAGTTGCCGACACCTGCGTGCTTCCTCCTTCATGCGGAAAACCCCAGCCCAGTCTGCATGCATGCGGAAAAGAACAGAAGCGGAATCCTTCTCTGCTTCAGCCGCCCCGTCAAGAGCTGAAAAAATAAAATAAAAAATTGATACAATCGACGTAGAGCAGAGAGCAAGGGGCCAACATGTTTCAGAGCCAAGGCATTTGAGCAAGTTTCAAAATTGGCCGTCGAAGCTCGGCCGCATACTATGCCGCTCCGCTCTCACGCGCTGCGCCCAAGGGGCACTGACGACCCCCAATTGCGCAATTATCGCGGGCGCTAGTCCCCCCCTTTGCCATTATTAATTGTCCGACTCACATCCGCCAGAAACGTCACCGTCACCCATCTACGAGCCGTACAAAAGGACACGACGACCCTTGGACAGAATCTACGCATCGCACTCACCTTCTTCCACCGCAAACCCACCTGCTGCTTCCCTCTCGTCTGTTTCCCGCTGCTCTCGCCTGCTCACCAAGCACGCGACCCCTCTTTCGCACCATCGCATACCCCGCCGTCCGCCCAAACCACATCACCATGCCTCACACCTACGAGTTCAAGGTCACCATGACCTGCGGTGGCTGCTCTGGCGCTGTTGACCGCGTCCTCAAAAAGCTTGAAGGTTAGTTTTCCCCACGTATCTTGCTGTGCCGCACTCCGCGTCCCGTCCTCTTTTCTTTGTCCGTTCCGACGCAACCGCCCCCCCGCGCATAGTCGGGCGTCGAGGCCACGCCATTTGTCTTACCTGCTTGCTTTTTCCCTTTGAAGAGCTGTACTGACGGATTGATCCTCAATCGCAGGCATCGAGAGTTACGAGGTTTCGCTCGAGACCCAGACCGCCAAGGTCGTCACAGACCTGCCCTATGAGGTTGTCCTCACCAAGATCGCCAAGACCGGCAAGAAGGTCAACTCGGCCACTGCCGATGGCATTGAGCAGTCGGTCGAGGTTGTCGCCGCTGCATAGGTCGCATCTAGGTCCTAGACTAGATGGAACAAATAGAAGCGAGACAAGATTTGGCGCCTGCAAGACAGGTTAGCTTTAGCCGAGCCGCGAGGTGAACATTCTGTTGTTTTGAGCCAAGGGAAAGCGATTGCACAAGGGCTTTGATTTAGAAAAAAAAGAAAATAAACCAATTACCTACACGTAGAGTTCCCGTGCGTTTCTTGCCGTGGCGATGCGCCTAGAGTTAGATGTGATGGACGGGTAGTGACCAAATTTTATGCGATTGTGGCTTGCTCATCATCCCCTATGTCTGACTGAGACATAATACGAGCCGTTTTTTGACTTGTTCTCTCTCCCCATGCTTGCTTCTTTTTGCGCCCCAAACTCCCTAGAACAATCTAGTCAGCGTATATGGCTTTGATGGAACCTCATTTGATCAGGGTCTGATGCGATGTCTTACTTGTATGCAGCGTTCGGTGCCAAATGTAAGATTTGTTAAGCTAAACCAGCGGGCGGAAAGCCATAGGCTCTGGCAGCGAAGAGAAAAAGAAAAGAGAATATGACAGCAGAGACGGGAGGGAAGAGGAAAGAGCGGGAGAAAAAAAAAAGTGCAAACAAAAGTCCAAGACAAAGACCATGGTTGCCAGAGGGGTGTAGGTTAGATAAAAAATGTGGCAAGTCGAGACTAGAGAAAAAAATACACACACAATGTTTGTTGGGATAATCATCACTGGCTTGGCTCCATAACCAGGACCGGGATAGAAAAACACAACCCCGCATATTAGAGCAAGCAGACGTATCATGAAAGAGCACGTAAGGGGACTTCGTACACATTGTCTTTGCCGAGAAATGAGAAAGAAAAAAAGTGGTATTGTCATGTGGGAAAAGTCTCCGTCTTCCTTGAGAGCGAAGCGTGGTCTTCCTCGTCTCCGGACCGGGTGTCCACTCCGAACCCTCCATTACACCAGGTCGGAACAAGGAAGAGCTGGCGTATGTTTTGGCGGTGGCAGTGTGGCAGCTCCATCTTCCGAGTCGGCTGGCTAATAATACTTGGGCACACAGGAGTCAATGACCCATTCGAATCCAACACGGCAGGCTTACATCCAACTTGGGCCAGCCGGGGCGGCATGGCGGCTCCGGATTCAGCCAGAGGAGGGAGCAAAAACGTGCCATTTCGATAGCCGTCCTTGTCACGATCGGCAACATGCAAAATTAGTTGGTGGCACGTTGCGCATCCCCATGACCGGCTGCCCCGGATGATGCATACAAACTCTGGAGTAGAGGCCAGAGACAGGACCAAACCCCAACCCCATGCGCCCCAACTACATGTTGAGTCCGGGGCCCCGTACCACGGACGGCGCCGGCAGGAGGGAATGGCTGCTGTTTGCGCTGCGGCGTGCTAGCGTTTAGGGGGTCCGGACGTCGAATGCGGGGAAGCCAATTGCGGCTCATGCAAGTCAAACTGCGGAGCCGCAGTGGGACATTTTAGCTGTGTCCTCCGCCGTGCCCTCCCAAGCAGCACCAACAGGGGGCTTGGGCAGGGATGCCTTGGGCGGCCGTGGCCTTGGTGCCAGTTCAGATGGCTAATTGCGGGCTGGTGACGCCGGGCCCCAGGTCTTCGCGGGGTGACCTGGGCCACACAGACCCTTCCCCGCCCCCGAGAGGACGACAGCAGAGCATATCGAGATGCGCCCTGGGCGATGAGATGTGGCAACTTCTCGTTCCACCTTGATCCTTCGACGAGTAGCGAGCTTCGCAAAACGGCTTGGCCTCGCCCTAGCCCCATCCACTTTGCGGGAATCTCTAGCTTGGGGGTTGTTGTATATTTTCGTCGCGAGGGGAAACGAACCGGTGACTGTTAATGCCTTGGCTGGAATGGGGGCTCTGGATTTCCGCCGGGGATTATCTGCACAGTCCGGCGGATGCATTCACCGGGCTGAAGGGGGGCGGGCGTGCCTCGAGATACTGTCATGACCATCATCGCTCTGCAGAGTGGACCCTCAACAGTCTGGACACAGGTTCAACGCTGTCTCTTAAGCCAGGCATCCAATCAACCCATCTCCCGGGCGATGGGCAATTCCAGAATAGACAAGGAATTCGCTTTGAAAGATCACGAGGCGGTGCTGTATCTGGCATCAGGACCCTTGAAATGAACCAGGGCAGAGCGGATCCGGAACAAGGAGAACCTGGTCAAAGCTCGTTTGCAACCTCGAATTGTTTGAGGACGTACACGCAAGACTCGAGAGGGCTGTTGAACTCGTTGTGTAAGTCAGTACCCAATAAGCGCGCGGCCGTCCCTCGCTCTCCTTCTGGGTCAGAGATGGCAACTTTAGGGGGTGGATGGAGCCGCTAGAAATTAGCACGTCCCGGCCACCCGATTGAGCTGACAGATGGAAAGACGGGGTCTAGGACAGCCTTCTTCCTCAACGAGGCAAGCTTGGACAACGCCTCATCCAATAGGTTTGGCCCTCGAGGAAAGCTTGACCGTCATCTGACCACGGCCGAGTATTTTGGTGCCGTTCGACGAGTCTTTCCCCATCCCATCTCCATCTCATCTGCCCCACGATGGAGATGACCCCCCTTGAGGTACCTGCGGATCAAAGGTACCTGGAGCCCTCCCTTTCAGCAGGCGTCACATTCGTCTTGTGCAGTGGTGTGAGCGTACAGAACACAAGGTTGTAGATCTGAAGACGATCTTGAATAGGTATGGGGCTAACCCCAAACACTGTCTCACCATCGGCCTGACCCGCCACCACCACCTGGTCCTAGGCCAACATGAGGCCACTTCTGATGCCTGTGGACATTTCAGTATTACGAACTGGAAGCAGAGTTTTGCACCTGGCTCCGTGCTTCTAAGACTTCAAGACAGCGGGGAAGATTCTGCAGTCGTTGGTATGCCCAACCTTTCGATTGCATTCATATTCACCCTTCCCGTGTGGGGTAAATGTTTGAGATGATGCAAGCTTCTGAGTCGAGTTTTTTTTTTTTTTTTTTTTCTTGTTCATGGCTTGATGGACTGGTCTTCCCCCGCATTTGCATCTTGACCTCCGCCCACCCGGCTGTACATAATAGCCCCAGAACCCCAGGACGGGGCCCCCGCAGGCGTCGACGGCGTGCATCTGGCCCAAAGCCTTTTCTCCTGAGTATTTTGCATCGTCCGGCTCTGAGCAAGTTCGTTGGCCGTGTAGTATAGTAGAGTAGAGCAATTGCAGCGGGGTAGCTGCCTTGGCCCGGGGGCGGGATGTGATCAATGCCAGCCGTACTGCGTAGGGTTGGGGCTTGTCGTCGATTGTCCGCTCTCGTAGTGCCATCCTGGCCATGGGGCGTGTACCGGTCCCCGGGTCGTCGTCCTCCCTGGTAACCGTGCAGTGCGGGGAAATCAGAAGGAATTCTCTCCAAGTTGCTGCGTCTACGCCCACCCATCTTGGCTCGCGTGTTCGCCGATGGTCCACTCCTGCAGTTGCCTCGTAGGCCCGGGACAGGGTTGCTGGTGGTGTTTGGAGGAACGACGGCGCCTATCCAGAAGCTCCCTTCGAGCGAGGCAAGGCCACGAGGCGACTAGCGTCGTTGTCGGCGAAAGGGAGGTTGCATGTTCCACCGGCCATCACGCACGTCGATGCCTATGATGGCATAGTATCATCATTAATCTTCACCGTGTTGCGGGGAAGAGGGGTGAAACATGAGATGAGCTACACCACAGCAACCTTGCGCCTCCGAAGACAGCGGCGATGCCTAAGCAGCGACTACGACTGGGGTACGTAGAGCGGCAGGCACTTGACCTCTAATTGACGCCGACATGGAGATGGAGATGCGGATGCGGACGCAGATGTGCATTGTGGGTATCAGTGTAGTGGGTGCGGAGATGGATTTACGCATCTGATACCTAGCCCGTGCGTGGTAGGCATGATGTGGATGTGGATGTGGATGTGCAGGCAGGTACTCGCTGTGAAGTAGCATTCGCCCACGCAGTGGAGTTGTGGTTTCTTCTTTTGGTCCCTTGATTCATCATTCCCGTGCTTGACGTCAGGTTCAAGCTAACAAGATCAATTGAGTTGTTGTCCTGGCTAGAAACGAGAGGTTATAGCAGGAAAAAGAAACGAAAAACAGCAGTCAGCACATTAACACACGGGGCCATTCACGCCGAGCTCGGCGCTGAATAACGCGAGGCACGAGCGCATTGAAAAAAAAGTACAGCCCACTAACACGAGACACCAACAAACGACCATCGCGGCCCCGACAAAGCAACAGCATGGGCATGGGATGTCTTCCGCAGAGCTGGGATTGCGATACATATCCACATGTACCTCACTTATAAGAATACATCTTAGATCCGGCAGTTCCTTGGCATAATGTGGTGCTAGTCGCGTTGCACCCTAGCGAGAGTGTAAGCCTGCGAGCCTGTGAGCCGTACCTAGCGGAGACCACACTTGCGTAGGTACGGAGCCGACATTGAGCAAGCCACTGGGCCCAGCCTCGTGGAGCAGCCGTGGAGCAGCTCGTCAGCCAAGCATGGCATGGCGTGGATGTGGCATGGCATTGGAGAAAGCTCCATCATCCTGGAACATGCTGCCCCCAACAGCTCTCCCAATCTGGGAGACTTGCACCATCTAGAATAGGAAAGAATGCATTGGAGTCAATCTGGTGGCTATGACGCTGAGCACGATTGAGATCCCGCGAGGAAAATAGGGGCGAGCTGGTCTGGGCAGCCCATTTTTGCGCTTCAGGTTTTGGGCTGGGAGCAAGGCAGCTCTCATGATTTTTTGTCTGGTGCTTTCACCTTTCGGCCCTACCGGCCTCACAAGCATCCCATTCTCAGGGATGAAGATAATGAAAAAGCAGGATGCCACCGCCATTTGACCACGGTCGGTGAGTAACAGGCTGGTTTTAGGGAGAAGTAATTGTCGCATGGGATGTTGTGGGTGTTTTTTTTTGTTTGGTTCCAGCTGGCCATCTATCTGGTGATGCGGCTGGCTAGGCGAGAACGAGTCACCTCAGCGGCCGGTGTTGGACCTCCGAGATGCAAGATCGGGCCTCAACATGGCATGGCAGCACAGGGCCGAATTGGCCTGCTATCTTTAGTGCCACAGCTCCGTTCCAACGCTTTTCGACACCTGATGTAGACGCAGCGCAATATGCTCGGCGGTAAAGCAGCAGGCCGGCCCCTGAGAACCCTCGTCACCGGCTCGTGCCTCCTGGATGTTGACAACGGCTCTCGTTGTTGCAGACGGAGCTGCGGATGTAGGTAGGTACCTCTCTCGGGGCGATACACGCCTGCCACAAATTCGCGCTAGACCCCGTCGTGTTCCCCTCAACCGCAGCTGCTCCGCTGGGGGAATCTCTGGACAGGACAGACTTGCTTCGTGAGGGGAAGCCTGAAGCGGGGGGCGTGCAGCGAGCGTCCTGGCGGCATCCGTGAACACAGGGCCAGGCGTCGCAGCGTGTCAAAATATGGTGGCGTGGGCGCTTCTCGAGAGCGACGCTAGCTCGCTAGCTACCTTACCCACCAGGTGCAGGTGGCAGAGGGGAGTGGGAGGGGCCGCGACGGGCGAGGGGCATGGCCTGGGGTGGCCAGAGCACTGACGGACTGCGGCGATGGGAGGTGTACGTACCGCCGATTGCACGCAACACCACCACCCACCACCACCCTCCACTCTGGACTTACAGCTACAGCCACGCCACCCTGCCCTTTTCCCTCGCATCACCTTCTCACCTCGACACAGGCACACACTTACACGCGCGATGCGGACCCCCGTGCAGCCGAAGTGGCTCCTCCCTCCCTCCCTTTGGCCCTGGCCCCGCGCGGCCGCGAGTGGGAGGCGTCGTCCAGAACCATCCCTGTACGTTGACCCATCATACGGTTTGCGGTTACGGCTTTTGCTTTGCACTTGGCCATCCGAGTCCCGGGCTCTGCCTCCAACATCGACCCGTCCAACATCTATATAAACTCAAGCTCCGCCGGCCTCAGTATCGACTTTCTTTCCATCCCAGACTCATCCAGCCTCATCAACTCTCAATCACACCTTCAACTCCAACAACCTACAACAAACACCTCCCACGAACAACAACCCCCCAACCAACAATCAACATGTCGATCCCCGCTACCCAGAAGGCCATGGTCGTCGAGAAGACCGGTGGACGTACGTCTTACTCTCTTTCGATTCAATGCTTCAATCGAGCATTGGACGCCCCAATTGCACACACTTTGCACCGCAAAACAGTTCCTATCCCCATCAATGGCTCCCGCAACCTAGCTACTATGGCATGGCTGCACCAATCCCCACACCACAACCCCACCGTTCTTCGCACCCCAGAGCTACCCTGAATCTTTATGCTGACTTCAATACTCCAACAGCCGTTGTTTACAAGGACATCCCCGTTCAGACCCCCGCTGCCGATGAGGTTCTCATCAACGTCAAGTACTCTGGTGTCTGCCACACCGATCTCCACGCTGTTATGGGCGACTGGCCCCTTCCCACCAAGCTGCCTCTTGTCGGTGGCCACGAGGGTGCTGGTGTTGTCGTTGCCCGCGGTGACCTTGTCCAGGATGTTCAGATTGGCGACCACGTCGGTATCAAGTGGCTCAACGGCTCTTGCTTGAGCTGCAGCTACTGCCAGAACTCCGATGAGCCCCTCTGCGCCAAGGCTCTCCTCTCTGGTTACACCGTCGACGGCTCCTTCCAGCAGTACGCCATCGCCAAGGCTATCCACGTTGCCCGCATCCCCAAGGAGTGTGACCTCGAGGCCATCTCCCCCATTCTCTGCGCTGGTATCACCGTCTACAAGGGTCTCAAGGAGTCCGGTGCCCGCCCCGGCCAGTCTGTTGCCATCGTCGGTGCCGGTGGTGGTCTCGGTTCCATTGCCATCCAGTACGCCAAGGCCATGGGCCTCCACGTCATTGCCATCGATGGTGGCGATGAGAAGCACAAGCTCACCAAGGACCTTGGTGCCAAGACCTTTGTCGACTTCACCAAGTCCCAGAACCTCGTCGCCGATGTCAAGGCTGCTACCCCCGACGGCCTTGGTCCCGACGCCGTCCTCCTCGTCGCTGTCAGCGAGAAGCCCTTCCAGCAGGCTACCCAGTACGTCCGCTCCAGAGGTACCGTCGTCTGCATTGGTCTTCCCGCCAACGCCAACCTTGTCGCTCCCGTCTTCGACACTGTTATCCGCATGATCAACATCAAGGGCAGCTACGTCGGCAACCGTGCCGACTCTGCTGAGGCCATCGAGTTCTTCCGCCAGGGTCTCATCCAGGTCCCCTTCAAGACCGTCGGCCTCAGCGAGCTCAACGATGTCTACGAGCTCATGAAGAAGGGTGCCATTGCCGGCCGCTACGTCGTCGACACCAGCCGATAAGCGCATCGCTTTGATGGCTCTGTAATAGCCGGGGAGGTCGATCGCGCAGCGAGCCACCCCCACATTGATGAGAGGAGTTTCGGGCGGGTGTTGTTTTGGAATTTGCAGCGGTGTTGAGTGCAGTGTGTAGCCAAACCGGACAATTCATGGCTACTTTTATTTCTTCAGGGTTGGTCAAGGGATAGCTATGAGTACCACAGGATCAATTTTTTAAATGGAAACCCTAGTTTCACAAAACCTGCTTTTCCCGACTGTGCCATTGTGAATGAGTACGAATCTTGAGCCTCAAAGTTTCTAATATTCCCAGTTTTAACATGTTTGTATTTGAAATAAAGCTGCCTGCTGTGACACTATAATTAGCCGAGCACGCTGAATGAATTGTACAACTCAACTCCCCCCCCCCACTCATTGCAACTTGTATCAAGCGCACCCTGCAATGTGTCACGGGTGATCCCACCTTTCCTCCCGCAAAGTCTCTTCCAACATAAAAAAAACAAACCAACCACGCGATCAACAAATAGCGAGCGCCTCTAGTGAGTGGTTTTTGACCATGTTGAAACCCAAAACTCTTCAGGCCTCATGTGGCGTGCGGGGGGTGCTTGAGAAGTTGAAATTTTTTGGAATGCATTTTTTACTATGTTTTAAAAAAAGAAGTTTCTTCTTCGTCGCCACCGCCTCTTTTTGCTAAACACCAAAAAAGCTGGCCTTGGAACCTGGGGGCGTGTAGCCACAATTGACTTTCTTTTAATATTCTGCACGCCTCTAGCCTTCTTTTTGGCCTCTGAAAAAAAAGGACCCAGTCAAGCCACGCTTCAATGTACAATAAAAATTCCGTCCCGTGAGTGTAGGCTGCAAGCTTTGCGGGGTACTTAAGATTTCACGGCTTGAGATTCGGATTCGGGAAAGGTTCTTGTTACCATCTAACAACAAGCCAACATGCCACTCTAAGCACCACCGGGTCCACCAAGGAGAGCAAATCTCCGCACAATACTGGGGCCGTATTCTTGGTACTGTGAAATGATTGTCAGTAATTGTCATGCCACGGCTCATATCCAGCAGAATCCTTCTCACCTCGGCCTTGGTGTGGCAGTACGATCGGAACTCGGGTGTCTGACCGAGCAGGCTGCCACCGAACCAGGGACCATGTCGCTGCCTCTTGTGGGTAATAACTTGCACGTCTAGGCCACCACTTCGAGCGCCACCGCTGCGGACCTCGCTAGCCCGGATTCGGGCATCGACAAGTTGCTTAATATCTCGCTGTAATCGTCGACCAAAGTCTTTGTACAGGGTGCTACCACCAGAGAGCACAATGTTCTTGTAGAGGCCTCGTCGGACGTCGATGGGCGATTGCTGGATGACACCGTCGACGACAACAGGAAGAGGAGTCAGGAAGTCGGAGCTGTAGATTTCAGGGTTGAAAAAGATCTCGGGGGCCAAGAATCGCTCGTATCCGACGTCGACATTGACCTGGCGGCCGTTGGGGTGTGTCACAACGTGCTTGGCGAAGCGGCTTCGATCACGGTCGTACTTGGCAAACTCCTTGACAATATCAGGGCACACATAGCAGTACTCCTCCTTGATCTCCTGGGCGGTCTTGAGCGATGAGTCGGGCTCACCGCGGTCTCGGAGAAGGGACTGGACAAAGTAGGTAATGTCTCGACCGGCAATGGGAATCGATTTGATGGAGGATCCAATGACGTAGCCCTCGGCGACGGGGATGACGTGGGTAACACCATCACCAGAGTCAATGACAGTTCCTGTCAGAGAGCGGTCCTGAACCTTGGACGACGTCCACGAGGCAGCCAGTGCCAGCACAGCCTGGACAGCAATGTACATGCCGGCGCAGTTGAAAGACTCGAAGAAGATCTCGGCCGTGTTCTCGCGGTTCTCTGGGGGGTTCAGGGGCTGAGAGTGCCAATTAGCCCTGGCCTGTGTTCGATTCGGGGCATCCTGAGGCGACTTACAGGCTCGGTGAGGAGGAAGTAGTGATCCTCGGGCTCAACACGCAGATACTTGAAGATGGAGTTGGACCAGAAGCGTTCCATGTGGTCCTGGACGGAGTCAGTCTCGAAACTTCGCACAAGCTGCACAATACATACCCAGTTCTCAATCTGTCCATGTCGGATGGGATAGTGAATACCGTAGCCTAATCGGTCAGCTCTGCCATTGTCGTTCAGGGGAAGAGCTTCGGCCTACCCGGACCACCCGCAGCAGCGATGGCCTCATCGCCAATGAAGAAGTCGAGATCTTCAGTTCCACGCTTCGCGCTCAGATGACCACCGGGACCAGCACCTCCGGTGAGGAAGGAAGGCTTGTTAGCAACGGCAGGTCGTCCGGAGCCGGAGCCACCAGCACCGGCAGCTGGGCCCTTGGTTGCGATCGCGGTGGGGAAGACGAATGAGGGTGAGTCGTTGCCGGCGAAACCTGTAGCTAGCAGTCAACACAACATTGCCTCGGCGGCGGGGGAGTTCGGATTGCAGCGACGGACCTAGCTTGGAGAAACCCGTTCCGCTGGTGAGCTGAGGTTAGCTGTCGTCGTCAGTGCGGGGGTTGGGATTGGGAGGCTAACTTGTCCATGACAACGGCGGGAGTTTGGTTAGCCATGGTGATATGGGGGCGTCGGACAGCGCGCGACGGGACAGATGGTTGAGGGAGATGAGGTTCGAGACGGAGCCGCGCGAGGGAGTTGCGAATGGCGGCAGCGTCGGCGGCGGTGGGCGTTGGACGTTGGGTGGGATTACGTTACGTGCCTGGTGAAGCTCCAGTGAGCACTACAGTGGCAGCGGACAATGCGGCTGGGCTGTGTGGCTGTGGAGTGCTGGTGGATTGGCCCCGCCAACATGCTGTCTGCTGGCTGGCTGGCTTTGGTTGGCAGCCCCCTTAGTTGCAATTAACGGGGGCAAACCAGTTCACTGCGACGTCATTGCCGTTGTGCTGCTTTGCCAGAGACAGAGGCACCACAGGCCGTCTGCGTACCTCGCGGTTTAATTATTTGCCCAATTTGATTCCTCTATGCAAGATAGCTTCCGCGAAATAAGGAATCCAAGCAGAAGCTATCCAAGAGCCGCAAAATACTTGACGTTCATGTCTACTCGGCGGTGACAGGCTAGCTTTTTTATGCACGTGCTGCTGGAATCAGCCAAGAAGCATGAAGCGTCGTGACCAAAACAGAGACTTCAATTTCTTCAATACAATCTTTGGGGGTCAATGAACTGGTTATTAAACAATGAAACAATGATTAAAGAAAAGTTTTCAATCACACGGCATGTCGAATTATTTGTGGTTTCCTTTCGCCAAGTGTTTGCTTCATCAGTGTCCCGGCTCTAGCGCCAAAACGAAGCAACCACCCGGCTATGCGGGCCCATTTGCTGCTTCCTCCCGACTCGACGTTTGCTCACAATCAATCCTTCAACTCTCATCTCGCAACTTATATCTCTGTAATCTCCCATCGCTCGGGCTGGGAAACCTCCCGCCTCTTCCGCCCACGCTCCCTTTAATCACTGCTTGGTTACGCTCGCCATCAACTATTTTCACCACTTACCAACCTCGCTTCAACCTCATGCGTCTAAATCAAGTATGAACAGCTGCCACAGCCATGAAGCCTCATCCATGTCGGAAAACAGCCCCTTCGGAGTCGATGGTGCTCTAGACCGCGTGCTTCGCGTCGCCCCGAAACCAAAATGCACCCCTGCAATCTTCGTTCACGCTGGAGCCGGCTTTCACAGCCACCAGAACGAGCATGTCCACCTGCAGGCCTGCGTTGCGTCAGTCGACTTTCCCGCTTCCTCCTTGGCCGGCTTTTAACAATACTAGCGCTGCCAATATGGGCATGAAATTTCTCAAAGCTGGCTCTACGGCTACTGAAGCCATCGAAGCTACCTTGCGTATCCTCGAGGATAAGGAAATCACCAATGCTGGCTACGGCTCGAATCTCTCCATCGACGGTACTGTCGAGTGTGATGCTACAATTGTCGATCATCTTGGCCGCAGTGGTGCATGCGGTGCAGTTCCGAGTTTGTTTCCAACTGTGCTCTGCGGAGTGGCTGTTTTCCCTAAAGCTGACTGACCTTTTCAGATATTCGGAATCCCATTTCTCTCGCCAAGCTCATCCTTGATACAAGCAACCAGCCACTTAGTCTCAGACGTGTTCCTCCCAATGCTCTCGTGGGAGAGGGTGCTAGGGCGTTTGCCGAAGAGCATGGTGTAGTGACATACCCTAACGAATATATGGTGTCTAAAAACGCTCGAGATCGTTTCCTTCGTTGGCAGGATGACTTGAAGAGAGCAGAAAACAAGGGTAATGAATCCCCCGCCAACCTAGAAACGAATCAAGCTATGCCTAGTGGTATTTATTCTCAATATGATATTGCACCCACGTTAGAGACTCGTCGCTCTTTCCCAAGAGAGCATGCGGCAGCAATCATGGCCGGAACTTGGAACGAAGGGCAGCCCGACTCACCATATCTCGGCTCACCGGCGTCGGAACGATCTAACCCTATGGACCCATCATCAAATCCAGGTTATTATCGCGCTGCAGAACCCCTAACGCCCACTGCAAAACGATCGCCAGCACGCGCTTCCGAAAAACCACTATACTCTACTGTTGCCAAAAGAAGTCCAAAAACCAGCCCTTTGTCACCACTCGTCTCAAAACTCCCTCCCGGCCAATTAGAAAATAGTGGGCGAAGGACTAAAAGAAACAGTGAGCTTTGCAGTGACGAAGGGAAACCCACGGGCGGCTCAGCTGCATACTATACTGAGCGTCTGCCTATCAGGGACGGCTCTGTTTCACCACATTCGCCGCAATCACAGGCAGCCCATTCTGAATCCGGTGATACGGATACAGTTCATGATGACTCTATAAACCCTCGTGGGGTTAAGCGACCAGCCAGTTCGAGCGAGGCGGGCCATACCAATAACACTCGAGCTAAAAAGGGGCCGTTTCCTACCGATGCTGGAAACGAGGACTTCATCACCGACACTATCGGTGCTATCGCAATCGATGAGAATGGACAAATTGCCGCTGGGTCCTCATCAGGAGGCATTGGAATGAAACACCGAGGTCGGCTGGGGCCGGCAGCACTGGTTGGTGTTGGAACTGCAGTGGTGCCATGTGACGAAATGGACGAGGATCAAATAAGCATCGCAACAGTTACGAGTGGCACGGGGGAGCACATGGCCACAACGATGGCTTCACAGCGGTGTGCAGAAAGGATCTATCATGGAACACGCCGGGGCCAAGGAGGGGCTGACGTTCAGGATGATGATGAAGATGCCATTTTGGAATCATTCATCGTCAATGACTTTATGAACCACCCCGGCGTCAAGAACTGCCACTCTGCCGGAGCGATTGGTGTAATGGTGGTAAAGAAGTCCAGGAACGGATACTACCTTTACTTTGCACACAACACCGACTCGTTTGCTCTGGCGTCGATGGGAGGTTCCGAAAGGGAACCCCGCTGCACTATGTCTCGACTTTCTGACGGTGCTAAGATTGCCCAAGGCGGACGAAAAGTTCGAATTAACTAGGCTTGCGTTGCTTCTTGGGTATGTATGCCGTGACGCGGACTATAAACGGGCTATTGAGCATGGGCCGGGCCGAAGCGTTACTGAAATTGTCGCCTTGGAGCTGAGGTGCATGTTGTGGCTGCTGTTAGTAAGATCCTTTTGTGTGATAGCATAGACTACAGTGATACCCTCTATTCCTACAGAAGTTTCCCACAACGGACTGCAATTATGTTTTCTTCGGATTGCCCAGTTTGTGCATGCGAGTTGTTAATTAATACGAGGCACATGTGAGTTGGAATATATCTGTGCCATTGTACTCAATACATAATATGCCAGCACCGTTTCAGCCCTGTTTCAAGCAGTAGGCTAAAACATGTTTCATCATCTCTGGTTCTTGCATTTGACGACACAAGTTAACCCGATTATTTTTTATCCTTGACCGGTTCTGTCTTGTAAACTCACAAGTGCACTTTGGGGGGGGGGGGAGGGCGTTGTCCTAGGGCCCCCCAAAATGATGATTCTGCAAGGGTTTATGCGATACGCCTTTGTTGTTTTGTATGTCTCTTAGCTTCTTTTCCCCGACAAACGAGAGGCGTGGTGGTTTTGGACAAGTCTTGGGTTTGATTATGCTGTGGATAGAGGTCGTTGCCAGTATCATTGCTGTATATCCGTTTCCTTTTTCTGTTTCGCAACAGGTCTATAGGAAGTAAAGCAGGGGGACCCTTGGTCGGATAGATTGTGGAAAGGACTTCGCATCTCAGTATCAGATAACCCGATAGTCTAATGCCTCTGCAAGGAAGCAGAACAAGCTACATGCCTCCATTTGAGTATGTATCTGATTCATCCGTTTGACGGCCATCGGTAACCCTCCACCGAGAGGAACATTTGGAAATGCACTGGATTCAATCACCTTTTTAGCTCCAGTGTAGGGTTAGGCAGGACTGTTCGAGTGACAATCAATACTCATTTCTAGACTCGTGTTCATGAGGCTATTGTTTTCTTATTGAGAAGAGGATCGGTTTGCTACGAAGGAGGTAGTTCAAATACGTTTTTTTTTATAAAAAAATTGATATATTCTTTTTTTCGAGATAAAATCATCATGGTTCTTCGTTATGGCGTTGACAAACGCATCTATTGTACAGAAAAAAAAAGCATACTAAACCATATAGCCAGAGTCTAGCTGGCTGGTTATCGTTGCCTACCAGGAACATCGTCATTTCTAATCGAGTACCCCGTTGACTTTTCATTCTCTTCTCCAACATACTCCATGTATAATTCTTTTTTAGCGCCCTCCCCATAACAATCCCTTTTAGATAGATAGGTAGCTGCATCTTCTATGGCCGAGGTGTCCCGGTAGCGCTCCCCGTCTCCTCGCGAGCAGTGCCGTTGACAACGCGTCTCTTCTTCTTCTTCTTGCGGGGCACCACGGCGGGCTTGGCACCATAGTTGCCAAGGGACAGCTTAGTGCCACATGTCAGGCACTCGGCACCTTCGGGCAGCTCGCAAAAGATGCTGAGGCAGATGGAGCACACGAAGCCGACGTCGACGACACGGCCGTGGCAAAAGCAGGCGGCGCGGAAGTCGACTGTGTCGTGGGTGGGCGCGACCAGGGCTTCGCGGGCCTCAGTGTCGGCGATGAGGCCGAACATGAGATAGGTGAGCAGGCCCTGGGGGTGCTTGGCGGCCAGGAAGGTTCCGCCCGTGTTGAAGCAGGCCTGTTGTAGGAAGGTCGGGTCGCCCGAGAGCGAGAGCGTGTCAATCGCCACCTGGGCGTGGGCGGCGGCGAAGACGGCGTTCATGGTGGGTATGTACTGGGAGGGCTCCGAGTCGGACACGGAGATGACCAGGATGCGGCCCCGAAGCGTCGCCGGTGCGTTGGCCGCGTTTGCCTTGCGGGCGTCATCGAGGTTGGCCGTCGGGGCGCAGAGGGCCTGGGCAGCCTTGTTGATGTGGCAGAGGGCCAGCGTCAGGGCGCCCGACAGCTGCGTCGTGGTGGCGGTGAGGTCGGCCTCGGATGTCTTGTCGACGAGCTGCCGCACCGCGGTGAGGACGGCCGTCTCGATCTGGGCGAACTGCGGGAACTTGTTGGCTGACGCCGTGGAGCCGCCGTTCGCGGCTTGCTGCTGCTGGGCATCCTGCATGGAGACGTCGCCGGCGGCATCCTTGGCGGGCTTCTTCTTGGGCGGCGAAGGGTACAGCCAGGCGGCGCGGTCGAGGTGGGCGGCGATGAGGGCGACCTGGTTCGCGCCGCTGAAGGCGAGGTGGGCGTTGACGAAGACGAGGATGTTTGCGATGGCGCGTGAGATGGGCAGCACGTCGCCCAGGGCCGCCCACGCCCGCGGGTTGGTGTCGAGGACGATGGCGAGCAGCGAGGGCGTGTCGTCGGCCGTCGTGACCTCGTAATGCTCCGAAACGTCGACGGCGTCCATGGCGGTTGGGCGGGCGGCCTGCGAGGTCCGCGGGGAGGACGAGGAGCGCGAGGTCGGTTGAAATGAAGGTCTGTTTCGGGACTTCCGAGGTAGAGCTAGCTGGCGAGCATTAAGAGGAAGGGAGACAGGGGAGGGATAGAGACTGTGGCGTTGATCTGTTGATCTGAATCACTGAGTCACCGTCCGGTCGAGGTACGTAGTTGCGGTTGACTTTTTGCCATTCTGATTAAAAAAAAAAGGTGAGGCTCAAGCTTGACGGCGGCTAAGACGGTGCCGCCAGGGTCTGTGCGACCACGATGCGCAGTGACAAGCTGTTTGTCTCACAAAAGTTCTCACTCACAATTGGTGCTGTGCATGGCTAATATGCAGCTATAATGCATTTGAAATTGTCCTTCATTTATCAGTTCCCCATTCCATCCTTCTTTCTTTTTCTCTCCCTCCCTTCTCTTTCCCCTTTTTTCTCTAAAGCGAAATCTCGTCTCGGCCGCGGATGCGGATGAGCTTCACTTGACACGACCTAAAGTGTGGGGAATGACATCGAATTCAGAGCCCCCCCACTACAAGCCATCAAAACCTCCATCCCGGGGTTTGCCATGCCAACTAGTCATGCCATCCTGTGGCTTTGCAGATCATTTAGTCGTGTTTCGGCGCAATAGCGACGCTTGATAATCCAGTTCTTCGCTTATTATTGCTGTTTTGTCCGGCTCTTTGTTGCTAATCCCTACGCTTACATGAATGAGCTTGCAGGGTTCCGAGTCATTCTTCATTGACGAGTAGTCTCGCGTGTTTTAGCTTGTACGTGCCCGTGTCTGAAAAGAGCAACTGCAACTCTACTGGTGGAAGATTCCTCCAAGCTTAACATGTAATGCTTCATGAGAAATTGATACCAATCAACCGGTGATCCACACTGTTCGTTCAGCCTTGTAAAGTGTAACCTTGTACCATGGCGATAAGCTCCAGAAATAGACGGGGAGTACCGGGATCACGTATGCATAACATTTTCAAATCTCAAACGCCAGAGTAATTCAAGGGTCGTGCCCAGCTTTAGGAAAAGCCTTTCATCACGTCCTAGTATACCGGCATATTTTCACTACCGACGCGCCATGTGCATTGCTCTGGTGTGAAACTTTGCAATTGAGTACGACATCGGGCTATTAAATCAAGGAGACCTCCAAATAAAAAAAAAAGTCATTCTTTTATCCGAGCATTGGGCAGGCGATAACAACACACAAATGCCTCTCCAGTATCCGGCCCGATCATAGTAGCCTTCGGTCCCGGAGCCGACACCCGACCGCCAAGGGCTGAAAGGGAGGGTTGCAAGGCAGCTGTAAGAGCCAGGGAATCGAGATTTCGTTGTTGGTAAGATTTTCCTGGCAGACACGGCGGGCGTAGTCAGCATGGGATGATGGGCACTTGACGGGAGCTGAAAAGGGAGCGTCATGTCATGTGAGAAAGTGAGATGGATGCATGTCACATGCCATGAAGCAAGCACAGCAAGACTGCAACGTTGGAGAGAAAACCGAGCAACGCAGGTACCGTGCACGCGTGTAGTGTGGTAGTGGTGGCAACCTAGCGTGGTTAAAGAAAAGGTTGCGAGAGAGACGCTGACCGTCTGTAAGCGAGCATTGGATCATGGCCAGGTTCAGATGATCGGGGGAGTTGCCTTTGTTTGGCCAATCGCTTTACAAATTTCCCCAGCTTGGATGGCCTGATGCAGCAGCTGCCAAAGAGATCCCAGGAGGGCTGAGGATTGAGCTCGGTGTTAATACAGACGTTGCATCTATGTAGACAGTGAGAGAAAAAAACCAAATGGCCTGTGTGCGCATGTGTACGTGCGTACGTGCATCTTGGGTGAAATGGCATCTCACCCAATTGTTGAATGTCCATGCATCACCGCCAAATTGCCGACAAAAAGAGATTAACCGGCATCTTTCCCTCCCGACATCATCTATGCAGACTGTCGACACGACCCCCCCCCCCCCCTTTGGATCCAAAGGTAGGTAATGTGAGCAAGAGGCCTCGTAATATTTGAGCTGGTCGGCCCGAGCCTCCGGGAACGCGTCCCGTTGGCTGGACGGTTTATGCCACGGCTGGTTCGCTCCATGACCTTTTGCGGTTTGGCACTCAAACCTTAATGCTCAAGCCGGCCGTGGCGACGACCTCGACTCGACTAATTTACCAAAGCGAGAAGCCAGGCGAAATCCACCACCAAAGAGAGGCTCGGTGCGGAGTAGTCGCCAGCTCAATGTACCTTGTGCATCCTTGCGCTGGGCTCTTGCCCAGTACATGAGACTCGTTTGATATACACAAGACCTCTGATGGCGACGTTATAGTGTCACCCTAGGGATAGGCAAAGCTGAGGAGCCGGGGGGCTGGGGTTATGTGAGGCTGTTTTATGTAGTAATATTAAGCTGTGTTATTATTATTTGCAAAAAAAAAAGAGTAAAATAAGAAAATTAAATTTTTAATTTTTAGAAATAAGTTATTTTTTTTTTAGAAATAAATTTTTAATTTATTTAATATATTAAATTATTAAATTTATTTTATTATTATAGAAAATATAAATTTATATTATTATATTATAATATTTTTATATAGATATATAAATAATATTAATAAATTTAATATAATTTAAATATTAAAAAGTTTAATATAATTTTATTAAAATAGAATTTAAGAATATATAAATAAAAATTTAAAGCTTTATTTTTTATTATATTATAGGCTAGATTTTATTAAATTTTAAATATTAATTTTATTATATTTAAAATAAAAATAAAAAAATTATTTAATTTTTTTTATTTTTAGCTTATTATAAAATAATATTTTCTAATAAAAATTTAAATAATTAATTTTATAAAATAATATTAATTATTTTAATTATTTAAAATTAAGGATTTAATATTAAAGACTAAATAATATTTATATTTAGTTATTATAATATAAATTAATAATTTTATAATTATTTAATTAAATATATTTAAGATCTTTTAGGTTTTTATTATAAGGAGATTTAATATTAAATCCTATAAAGCTATTATAATAGGAAATTAATTATAAAATAAATATATAGTAAGGTAAATAAGTATAATAAATATAATAAAGGTATATTATATAATAATAATAGAAATTAAATAAGTTGATTATTTATAAGGTAAATTTATATTAAATATTAATATTTTTTACTTTTTTTTAATATAATTATTAATCCCTATTTCCTATTTTATATTTATAATAATATTTTTTTTCTTATTTTATATTTATAATAATATTTTTTCTCTTACCTTATATTTATAATAATATTTTTTTTCTTCTTTTATATTAATATTAGTATTTTTTTTTTCTTTTTAAGAATTAAGATAAGAGCTAATACTTAACTTTAATAATAATCTTTAGCCTTTATCTTAGTTTATATTTATAATATAAAAAGGGAATCTTAGAAGTAAATATTATAATAATATACTTTTAATTTAAAATTACTTAAGCTAATAATTAAAATAGCTTATATTTAGTACTTTCTAAATATAAAAAAAGATTTATATATAAAGATAATAGTTTCTTAAAATTAATAATATTAAGTATATATAAATATATAACTTTATAATTAAATATACTATTAAAGTTTAATTAATATCTTAAATTAATAAGCTAATACTTAGGTATAGTCCTAGAATTTATATATAAGTAATATAAAGGCTTAATTAATTAGGATTAATAATGGGTTTATCTTAATTTAATTTAGAATTACTTAATACTAAATATTAGATTAGAAATACTAATTAATCCTAAATATTAAATTAGAAATACTAATAGGTACTAAGACTTATATAAAATAGCCTATAAAATGTAGAGAGTCTAGAAAAAGTAATAATAATAATTGATTTTTTATAGCTCTTTCTTTAGATTTATGCCTAATATAATATTATTATAATTAAATATAGTTTTAAATATAATATCCTTTAATATTTTAACTTATAAGACTACTATATATATAAGGCCTAATATAAAGTTTTTTTTTGAAATATTAATAATTATTTTCTTAAGTATAATATTTTATATCTTATAAATAGTAATTATATAGGTAATAATAAGGGGAAATTATTTTTAGATATATAAATTACTATCTTAAATATATTTTTTAATAGAGTAAAAGATAGAAATAATCTTTATTATTTTAGAATTATTATTAAAATAAGAAGGGCTATAATAGCTCTTAAAGTATACTATAATAATCTTAGGTAATTAATATTAAGAATTAATATTATTATAAGTTCTTTTTTTCTAGGAGATATTTTTAATAATACTAATTACCCTATTTACTAATTTAGCAAAAGTCTAAATATTTTTAGTAAGTATAATATAAGTACTAATATAAATTAAAAATATTTTATATAAATTACTAGCTATTTAAAAATCAATATTATAACCAAAATTATTATTATAAAAGACATAAACCTAAATAATTAATTTATTTAAATTCTCTATATAATTATAATTAAACTCCTTAATTTATTAGTTAATTAGGTAGATTTAGACTATATTATTAAATAAGACTATTTTATTTTTAATATTTATTTAAATTTATAAACTTAATAAGTATTAATAATTAATTAATAGTTATTTACTTTAAAGTTTCTAAAGAATATTATAGAAAGATATTTACTTATTATTCTATTATTATATAATCTACTTAAGTTTAATAGTAATATTAAAGCTTTAGTAAATATTATAATTTATAAGATTTATTAAATATTAAAATAAATTATAGATATAAAGAGGTTTTTTAAAGATTAAAAGTAATTAATAGAAATTACTAAGTAAAAGAATATTTTAGCTATTAAAGTAATTATATTAATTATTAATAAATATCTAGTAAAGTCTTAGATTAATATAATAAAGAGTTTTAAGATTAATTATTAACTTTTTATTAAGGATAATATATTTAATATTAGCTAAATTAGCCTATAAACTTATTAGCTTATTTTTATAAAATATAAAAAGAAATATAATTTATTTAGATATTAGAAGATATAATAAAAAGTAAATAATTAAGTTATTAATAATATTAATTATAATTTCTATTAAGATTACTTTAGTAATATAATTAGGTTATTATTATTCTAAGATAGTAAAAATAGATTAAATAAGAAAGGATTTATTTATTTCTTTCTATTTATTAATCTAAACTAATAGTAATTTTAGACTTTACCTATTTAAATTAATAATATTATTAAGATAATTAATAAAAAAAATTATATATAAAATATTATTTAAGATTAAGGTTTTTTAGTTATATATTTTTAATTATAGCTAAAGCCTAGATTATTAATATTTAATATAAATTAAATTAATATTTCTTTTTTTATTAGTAAAGATTAGGAAACTTATTAATATAATTAAATTAATTCTAGGTAAGATTAATTTTATAATTACTAAGGAGATTTATATCCTTAGTATTAAGCTTATCTTAAGAAAAGAGATTTATAATTTTTTGCTAAAATTCTTAGAATATTTTATTCTTTTACTTTAGATCCTTTTTAAATTCTTTTTTTATTAATACTTTAAGATATTTATAGTAATTATTAGGATAAGTATTAATATAAATATTCTTATAATAATAAAAGATTTAGATATAAATCTTAAAAACTTGTTTTTTAATTATAAGGAGTTTATTATATTTAATATATAAATAATATAGTATTAATTTAATTTAATAATAATCCTTATATTAATTAGAGATAGGCTTAGCTTAATATTAAGGAAAGTAATTAAGGATATAATTAAAGGCCTAGGGATATTTATATTATAATTAGGAATAATATATAAAGTTAATATATATTAGAAATTAAAAGTAAATAAAGTTTTTTTATTTAAATAATTAATTAAAATACTTTTAATATATATTCTTGCCTAATTATATAATATCCTTATTATTATCTTTAATATTAATAAAATTAGCTTATTATTAGTAATTTAAAGGCTAATAATCTATATTATAAATAATTTAGATATTTTATTATAGATTAAGATTAAGTAATAGATATTATATCTTTTATATAAATTAATTTTTCTTAGTAATTAATTAATTTATAAACTTTATAATAAATCTAATTAATTCTTAATTTATATTAATTTAAGAAAGAATTTCTTTAATAATATCCTTAAATATTTATATTTATTTTTTAATTTTACTATAATATTTAATAATATAATTAATTATAATATATTTATTTATATATAATAATATATTAATATTAATAAGCTAAAATATAATAATAATTTAATTATAATTATTAAGATTTATATTATTATAGATATTATTAAAAATAAAATAATATAAATTAAGATTTTATAAAAGTATTGGATTTTTATATAGGGCTTAAGGAAAGTAAAAGTAATATATAATATTATTTAAAAGATATTTATTAGGGAGTTAATAGTAATATTAATAATATAAGGCAAAATATAAATAATATTATATATAATTAATAATAATTATAAGATTATAAAATATAGATTAAGAAATAATATATATTAAGGGATTAATATTATATTATTATTTAGCCTATTTATAATTAGGATTAAAAGTAGAAATATATTTATTTTAGAATTATATAAATTCTTAATTTATATCTTAGGATATAAATAAGAATATATTAAAGTTAGGTATATTTTTAATTTAAAAAAGCCTATAAGTATATATATTTTCTTTAGCTTATTATTTATATTTAAATTAATATTTAATAATATTAAATTTAGATTTAATAATATATTTAATATAGCTAATAAATTATATATGGAAATAATAGGCTATAATATAAGGATTTTCTTAGAGGTTTTTTATTATAATTTATACCTTACTATAATTATTAATAGCTTATTAATTATTATAATAAGGTATATAATATTAAAGAGATTCCTAATATAAGTTAATAGTAAAAAAAGTTAAAAAGATTTTTAAATAGCTAAGTTTATATATATAAGCCTTAAATTAATTATAGTAATTATCTTAGTATATTTAAGTTTCCTAAAGACTACCTAAGTAATAAATTATTAAATTTAGTAATACCTTAGCTTTTATAATATTAATATTAAAAATAAATTATAGTTAATTAATATTAATATTTTAATAATAGCTATTTCTTTTAATAAAAAAGGTACTTTATTTATTAATTTACTAATATATAAAAGTATTAAATATAATATAAGGAAATTAAGGATATTTAGTAAATTAATTATTATAAAACTTTATTAATTATTTAATATAATTAATATATTTTATATTTCTCTCTTAAGGTTTAATAATATTATTTTATTTATAAGGGAATAATATTAAAAATATTAGTAAAAGTAAAATATATAATTAATTAAACTTATTTAATAATATACTTTATATTCTAGATATATTAAGATAAGCTTAAGCTAAGATAATTTAAAAAGGAATATTAGTTTTTATTAGATTAATTTCTAATTAATTATATAATATAGCTAAATTTTATTCTTAAGTAATAAAGTTAGAAATAGTAATATTTTTCTATTAATTAATATTATTAATTTTAATATTTTTAAAGAAATTATTAATATTAACCTTATTAATTATCTTTATTATTATCTTACTAGAAATATTTCTATTATTAGGCAATTAATTAAAATTTTACTTATTAATAATAATATTATAATAGCTAAAGTAGTTAGAATATAAAAACTTTAGCTATATATAAATATAATATTATTAAATATAGAATTAATTACAAAATTAATAAACTATATAAGGTTAATTAATCTAGTTATAAGGTCAAAGGATAATAATATTAAGATTATAAGTAAGAAAAGAAAGTTATTAGTATATTTATTTAATATCCTTTAGAAAGTTAATAATATAATCTTTATATTTATATTACTATTTATAATATATTATAATTTATATATAAATATAAATTTAAGTAATAAATATTTTTTTAATCTATAAAAATTATAAAAGATAAGCTAATATTTTACTAAGGTCTAGATTATTATTAATTAACTAAAAGAATAATTAATTTTCTTAATATTAATTATAAATAGTATAGCCTATAGGGATAATATTTTAATAATAGTAAAAATAGTAAATGCTATTTTAAAGATAAAAATTAAACTATTTAATTTTATATTAAGAATAATATTCTATAAAATAAGTATTTATAGTAGCCTATTATTTTATAATAAAAGTCTAATTATAATTTATTAAATAATAATTAGTAGTTTAATTATTAAACTTTAGATTTAGTATAATTTTCTTAATTTAATATAATTTAAAAGATATTATAGTAAGCTTAGGGCTAGCTTGGGAAAGAGATAATAGAATTAATAAAGAAAATTTAAAATTAAAAAAAGATAAATAAGAAAATAAAATAAAGATATTATTACCTATATTATATTTATAATAATAATTATAATAATAAATATATTTAATATTATTAAATATAAGAAATTTTTATTAAGAAAATATTTATATATATAATATATAAATTTATTCTTAGTAATATAGATTCTTATTCTTTTTATTTATATAATATATATAAATATTTATATCTTGTTAATAATAATATATTAAATAATAAATTTTATAAATATTATAAATAAATAAATTATTTTTATTATTTTTATTAAAGATATAAATTATATTACTAGATATAATAATAAAAATAATAATAATCTTATTTAGATTAGATTAAATAGAAGAAATAAGTAAGTATTTATTTTAGAAATAGTAAATAATTAATTAAGAGATTAATAGAATAAGATTAAAAATTTAATTATAATAATATTAAAATTAATAATCTTAATAAATTATAATTTATTAAAGTAATTAATAATAAGACTTAAATTAGAAAAGAATATATATTTATTAAGCTTTTATATTTACTTTAGTAATTATATTTTAAGATTATTATTTTTATTAAAAGAATTTTATTTTATAAAATATATAATCTATAAAATTATTTAAGATATATTAATTTAGAATATTATAAGCTAATTAAAGTTAGGAAATTATTAATTAAGGCTTAATTAAAAATAATATAATTATTTTACTTAGAGAATATAGAAGTAAGGTAGGGAGTTAGTAAGAATATAATTAAAAGTCTATAGTAGACTCTAGATAAGAATTTAGTTCTTAAATTTATAATAAAAGGGGAAGATATAAGTATTATTATTATTATAATTTTAGAGATTAAATATTATTATTTATATATTTTTATTTTTTAAAGATAAATTAGATCTTTATAAAAATATAAGCTTATAAATAATTAGAATAAAGTAATATTAAGTATTTTTATAATAATATATAGGAATATTTTAATAAATTTAATAATTAAAATATTTTAATATAAATTTAAAAGAAATTTTAAGATTAATAAATTAATTTAATAATTTTTTTTATTTATATTATATATATAATAGAATTTTATTTAGTATTTTAGAAATATTAAGAAAAGGGCCTAGATTATATTAATTATTATTAAAAGAAAATAGGGAAAATAAGGGAAAGAAAGATTTAATTATAATAAAAGTTATTATTAATATATTATTAAATAAATATTTTATTATTAAAATTTATAATACTATAAAACTATCCTTATATTATAATTTAAAGAAATAATAATCTAAAAAATAAATTATTATTTAAAGAAATAATTTAAATAATAATTTCTAATTAAAAGCTTTATAAATAAAAAAAATATATAAAATTAAAAAATAATTAATAATTTATATAATTATAAAATTAATAATATATTAAAAATTATAAAAAGATTATAAAAAAATAAAATTTATTTATTTATTTATTATAAATTATAAAATTATATAATTTTTTAATTAAAATTTTTTTAATTTAATATAATTTATTATTATAATATTTATAATATTATAAATTAATTTATTTAAAAATAATTATATATTTTATTTTAAATATAAAATTATTTAATTTTTAAAAAATTAATAATTAATTTTTCTTTTTATAAAAGAATAGGCTTATAGCTTACTTTGCCTTTAATAGTTCTCTAGGGGCACTATTATAGGCCCTTTTTATAGGCTTACCTAATAGAAAAAAGGGCAATAGCAATACTATAAAAAAGGCATTTATACTATATAATAG
Source organism: Calonectria leucothoes (assembly GCA_002179835.1). Taxonomy (NCBI): domain Eukaryota; kingdom Fungi; phylum Ascomycota; class Sordariomycetes; order Hypocreales; family Nectriaceae; genus Calonectria; species Calonectria leucothoes. Next base: position 308,895 of record NAJI01000003.1, read on the forward strand.
CATACTTTACCTATACTAATTAAATTTATATCTAATTATTTATTTTAATTATATTTGCGCCTGGTTTTAGCATAAACCTTGGATACCTTATTATAAAGAGGCAAAGCTAGAAGCTATAGCCCATTTACTTTGTGTACGTATACTCCCTCTTCTATTCAGCTTTGCCTAATCACAAATGACGGTGAGCTGGCGGAATTGCCGTCAGACAGCCACTTTACCTTTCGTCGCTAGGTTGCGGCTATCGTGGCAGGGTCCTGCTGGTCTCGGTATGGCATTCGCGAGATCGAGCAGCAAATCCGACCCCATGGACCGGGAATATCTCAAACTCATCTCGCCACTCGCGCCGTGTAGGTAGGTGACCATTGGTTGGCCACCTCCGCGGGAACGTATTAATTCTTAATCCGCACCGGGTCCACGTTTTTTTTTTTCCCTGGTGCGCGGACTGGGCCCAAGATCTGTTTAGCCATGGAGGAAAGGGACCGGATGGAGGGCTAGATCTTCAGCTACTCATCGCGCCCTCATATGAATGGGCGAGGCTCGGACGTGATCAAGTGCACTAGGATGGGCACGGTCCTCGTGCTAGGAGAATAAGCTGAAGAGATGACGACAGCCACGGTCTAGCGATACAAACTTCCTCACACCGGTCCTCTCCGGAGATCAACAGCGGACGTGCCCGGTGAAGTCAAAGTCCCGACCGTCCGCTCGCCCGTCATGACTGGACCCGTCACCGTGGAGGTGGTCGTCGCCGTCGCCGTCGCCGAAACTAGACTTGCAAGAATGAAGAAGACTGAAATGATCGGCAGGGCCAGACGACGCCTTGGACTCGGTAAAACTCTGCTGTTTCCAGATCAAACCCGCTCAGGGTTTAGTTCAAGCGAGACACACTGGGACAGGTGCCGCTGGCTGAACACCACTGGACCCCTATTGCTGTGTCCATAAATGGGTTTGTGACATAATCGCGAGACCTTGTCTAGAGAATGTGTGGGCTCTATCTATTATGAAGGAAGGCGCAAGCGAGTCCCGGGCTGAGAGTATCGAGCGTAAACAGGCTCTTCCCATCTTGATTTGAGAAGAGCCAAGCACTGGATGAGCTGGACGACAGCAGCCTCAACGGTGGGGTTTCATGCGGAGGTGGAGCCAAGAGGCGGATAATGAATGTGTTGTGGTCTGTACTTCGTATACATATATTATCGGCCGGCCGTGGATTCCAGTTGGGTCGGGCATTGCAAAGGCTGAAACTGACGGGGTCCAAGTCGATACAACATGCTCGCACGTCCACACAAGCACACATGTCCATGCTCGAGCACCGATTGCCGCACCCTTTCTAACGCCCTCACGCTACAGCACAGCACACCATGTATCTCATTCCTCAAGGGAGCCGCCAGGCTGGGCTAAGAACGGGTTCCACTGCGGTGGCGAAACGGTTCGGTTCCTGAGCCGTTGTCATGTTTGGAGTAGTGTTGCTTTGCGGTGCGTCGGCTCAGATCCCTTGCCATGTGTTCGTTTGCGTCGTCTCTCCAGGGCTCTCGGGGTGTCTAGCGGATGCTGGCCCGGCTGCAGCCACATGCCTTGATAGTCATGGCGCGCGGCACGCTACTCTCGTGGACTGGGGCGGGCTGGGGAAACGGGATCCAGATGGGATCCACGACCCCCCCGTCGAGTGGCTGGCGGATCGCCAGCAACATGAGTAGCCGTCATGCATTGGCTTCTCAGCTCACTGATCCGTGAGACATAGACATGTCTCTCCATAGAGTGCCATGTCTGGGTTGCTTGGCGCGGGTGCAGGCTCTGCTGCCGCAGGTGAGAGCGCCCATGTCGCTGTACGTTTGTGTGTTAGTGTGGGCGTCGTTCTTTTGGATGTCCCTGGACGGATGTGTCAGGCGGAGCACTGGACAGAAGCTGGATGCCACGTCCGGCTGAGTTGTTGGAGGGGTGAGTGGATTCGGGTTATTGGAGAATTAGCCTCGTATGCATTTAAGTGACAGGGTGAGACATGGCTCTTGTTGTGCGCGGAACGCCAATGGGACCGCCGTGTTGGCGAGGAGGACGGAAACAACAAAAATCAAGACGGCGAGATGGTTGCTGATGGTGGCAGCGAATGAACGACCTGGGGCTGCGTTGAACAGGGATTGGGTGAGAAGGGCAAAAGGTAGTACGAGCAAGGATGAGGCCTTGAGGATAGAATCAATAGCGGCATGGGGGAGGGAGAGGGAGATGGAAATGGAGCACACACATATGACGGATCTCGTAAATGGAACACTCTCATCCATCACCACTACTCCCACTACCGCGGCCACTACCACTACCACTACTACTGCTACTACTACTACTACCACTACTACTACCACTACCATGCTGGGAAGGAAGCGATCGTGCTTGCACTTGCATTTGCTCGCACTTGCACTGTGACGGATAGTGGGCACCCGTGGGCACGGTCATCTTTGGTTCCCCAAAAGAACCAACTACGGATGGAAAGGGTAAGGCCAACCCTGGCCTACCCAGCTAGGCAAGTAGCACCTGCCTCTGGGATGCAATTGCAGAGGCCAATTTGTTTGCTTGCCTTGAACGGAGCAAGTCATTGCTGGATTGAGCACCTGCAGCCAAGCCCCGGTCGTAGATGAGCCGACCAGGTGCCCGAACCGGCAGTGGACATGCAGTGGACAGTAGCATCCCTGCGACCGCAATGATTGCTCGCTGATACATTATCAGACACTGTCATTCAGCAACCTCGGATGTGGAGGAGCGAGCGAAAGCAGAGGACGTCCGAGCAAGGGTCATTAGCTCTTGGAGGTTTAGTGGCGTGGAGGTCGATTTCAGATCCGCCCATCCATCGCCATCGCAATCCAAGCCCGCCCACTCCTCCGTCGATTCACATCCCGGCTCAGTCCCACGTCGCTTTTTCCCACCATCCTTGATCCAGGCAAGTAATTAATGGCTTGTTCAGGGATGTTGCAACGGTAGATGGTGCCAAGCTTTCATGCTTGGTGTCCCGGAAAGGGCTTGATTGCTTGATTGCGATCGGGCCTTGTCCCCTCTGCTCAGACATGGGCCATAGCCAGATTGCGTGTTGCCAGCTGCCAGCTAACGATGTAGGGGATAACGGCTGCTCGAATCGAGACGGATAGAAATGGCTGTCGGCGTCATTCGTGTCCGTGTCCATTTACACCTGAGGTGGTCAGCACAACGGGCCTCAGCTTAGCGTCTTGTCAATGCTAACGACACAGCAAGACTCGCTTCGTTAGCTGTCATCCCGTCACTTCATGCCGAGCCATTGAGCCATCGTTCCCGCTTGGAAACCTTCCAGACCCGCTAAAGCGGCTACCTGCCTTGGTAGGGGTGACTGGGTCCTTCTTTTCTCTGTTACGCAGCTGTGTCCAAGGTAGACTATTTGCTGTGCATATCATGCGGGAGACTTGTACGACGGCTTTTGCTCGAGACAATGTCAGCCGGAGCGAATCATGCCTATGGTTAGATCCGTCTGCCGATGCCATTCAAGAGCCGACGGTGTCCAACAACTTGGCCACAGAACCGCTCTTGAGGTCTCGGCCTTGGATGGGGTTCCGCTGCACGGAGAATTGCCCGCTGTACGGCACAGGCGTCAGCGATCATCATGCCCTCCAATATCCACTGGGCTGGACGCCACACGCCACCTACCAACTGGGGGGATGCTTTGAGCTTCACTTGGGCCAAGGGTTTTTGCCTCAGGGCGTTTCTAGAGTCCTAATGGACCATGTCCACGAGCACCGGCTGGATGCAGAAGCCACAAAATAAGCAAACGAAACTGTCAATAGTGGATATTGAGGCTTTAACTATGACAATTACCTGGGCAGCATGTCAATAGCGCAGTTGAGCTGAGTAATGGTTATTGGTTCTGGCCTTGACAGTGGATTCCAGAGAATGGGGATTTCTCAATGGTGTGGAGGAATACTCCGTAGACGAGGAAAAAAGAACAAGAAGAAAGCACAGTCCCGAAAGCAATTTTCTCACGCACATTTTTTTTCTTCTTCTTCTCCCTCTTCCTCAGTCCCTAAACCCGGACAGGATTTGTTTGCAGCTCTCGACAAATTACCGGGATACTATGCTCAGTCTCCCCGGAGCATCGTCGTCCAGTGTCTCGCGTGCCAACCCACCCGTGTCATGTTGCGTACCTTAGTTGCAGTGCGGTCCCCGCCGAGCCCACCTCGCTACAGCCAGTCATCTACAGGAGGTGGTCACCTACAGACGGGTGTGCTTTAGGAGGCGTTGGTGGGCTGCAGCGGGTTCCATTTTTGTCGGTTGCTGGAGTCGGATGTAGTTGGCTGTTTTGGGGCGGGTAGGTTCGGGGGGGGTGCCAAGGGGGTACAAGGTGGGTGTGGAGGGGAGGGTCTGGGGCCCGGCGCTGCCAGTTGCCAATGCACGCAGCGCGAACGCAGTTCAGTAGGGGGCGGCGGGCTGTGGTGGAGGGTAGTGCGCTAATTGACGGGCGGCGTGGGCGTGCCCCTACACGCTTCTTTTCTTTCCCCTCTGGCGTGGGTGAGCGAGTGGGGGACGGGCGGGCGCTCGATATCGTCCCCGGGCCACGTCCTTGTCCCGTCCACTTCCCTGTCTCGTGCTGTGCCTCCGCTGTGCGTGCCGTCGTCACTGTACCTTACGCACCGAGTTACTGTGCTGGCCGCGGTAGCGTAGCGGCAATGGTCCAGGTTTACAACCTTGGACAGTGGTGAGGGTGAGTGGTCGCTTTGTCCGCTTTTCCAACCCAGAGTCACACCCCTCGTTCCTCACCAACCAACGGCGATTCTTCCTTTCCTTCTTTTCCTTCCTCTTCCTTCCATTCTTTTACCTCTTCCAATCCCCGTTGGTGTGTTGCCAACCTTACCCATTTCCCCATACTTTGTGCCCCCCGTATTTCACTGCCAGCCCGCCATATCCGCCCTACGCCTCCGAATAACATTTACAGGGGAAACCACCACTCTGGCTGTACTCCCCTTACTCCCCTTACTCCCCTTACTCCTCCTCCTGCTGCTCCTGCTCCTGCTCCTGGCCCAGCGCAGCAGCCAGCTTCCTTCGCCCGCTGCCGCAAAACCTGGTTTGAGGTTCTAGGCCTGTCCCAGGTCTTCCCAATCGCGGGCCTTTACTCGTGTCTCTCCTCGGGTCGACTCACTCACACTCCTGTTTCTCGCCTCTTGGCTCTGTCTTTCAGTCTCCATCTTTTTGTGTCCGCTTGGCACCCTGTCCCATTTACACTTGCCTTACGGATACGCTCAACATCCTCCCCCCGGTCTCGCGCCACCTGTTGGCACCCACTCGCTCACTCAGCGTATCTTGCTTGCTCTTGGTCCCCTCGGTTTCCGGGCTCCCTCCTCCCCGCCCGTTCCCGCTTCCCAGCTTGCACGCCGACCAGCTTCAACTCCCCCCCCGATTCTCGCATCCGCCTCACCACCTGCCAGCTACAACGTCGCCACTGGGCCCTATCCGCTGCTGTCGCCGTCGCCGTCGCGTCCACCCTCGACCCGTCTTGTCCGCGGCTGTCGCATACTCGATTCGGCCGCCCGCATCACGCGCCGCTAACACCTGCGACCGTTTTTTCGACTCGCCCACCTTCTAGAAGCTCGACCTCTGAGCCCCCTATGCGAGGCTGATCGCAGCACCACCCAGCCAGGGTGCCCACCTATCCCGTCGTCCGTTCTTACCTACACAAGCTACGCCGCCGCTACTACAAGTCGACTGCCCCATCTTTGCGTTGGCCGATCCCTTTCGCATTTTGCTTCTGTCGCGCAAGCTTCATTTGACCAGTCGACCTGGTCGTCCCTTTTGGCATTTTACCTTTTGTACATGGAGATGAGGTAGGTTTCCCTTGCTCCGCCTTGCATCACACCCGACCGTCGTCTCCACCATTGCATCCGCCATCGCCATCGCCTTCGCATCCATCCGCACCCGCACCCGCGCCGGCCTTCGCACAGTCCCGCCCGTTGCTCGCTGCTCGACTTCGTCGCATCGCAATCGCCGGCCGTCTGTTTTGCGTCGCCGTCTTCCTCACTTCCCCGGGCCACCATCGTCGCGCATTAGCCGCCGCAGCCCGCGTCCCTGGCCCCACCACCGCTTGACCCTGCTCCGTCTTTATCCTCCGTCTCATCCCCCGTTTTCTCGCCTCCGCTCTCCTTGCACCTGCTGCTTCCTGTTGCCGAGCTCGTTCGCCCGCCTTGGTCTTGCACCCGACTGACCACCATGGCCACAGCGCACATGGCCGTCAGGACTGAGACGCTCTCGCCATTAACCCCGACCTCGACTGCCGACGAGTCAATGGGTGCTCGTGTCATCCCAATTCCAACCCCGATCATCAAGATGTCTCCTCCGTCCACCGGCGACCCCATGGAGATTACCTCTCCTGCTCCGTCGTCCACCAACCAAAACTCTGATTCCGATGCCAACGGAAAGTCCAACGACACCCCCAAAGCCGCTGCCGGTAGCGACCAATCCAACAACTCAATCAACAATTCCAACAGCCTCTCGACCAATATGCCCGCGCCTCCCCCGGCCGCGGCCGCGGCTGTCCACCAGCCCAAAATTGTGCAAACAGCCTTCATTCACAAGCTCTACAAGTAAGACCCCCATTGGCAATAATTTTGACGCACAGCTAAACATGACGCAGCATGCTTGAGGATCCGAATATCCAACATTTGATTTCATGGTCTGCGAGCGCTGAGAGTTTTGTCATGTCACCTTCAGCCGACTTTTCCAAGGTTTTATCGTACGTCCGGCCTACAATCCCCATCTCCATCTGGCAAACGCATGACTGACGGTTGAAACTAGGCAATATTTCAAACACACCAATATTTCATCCTTTGTGCGGCAACTGAACATGTACGGCTTTCATAAAGGTAAGTCCGGCCCGGTGTCTCAAGTCTTGATGCTCGAGACTCACCAGGTTCTAGAACGCGACGTTTTCCACACCGGAAACCCCGATACCACCCTCTGGGAGTTTAAGCATGGCAATGGCAACTTTAAGCGCGGCGATCTTGTCGGTCTGCGAGAAATCAAACGCCGTGCCAGCCGCCATGCGCTCGTGCATCGCGAAAGCAACTACACCAAGGCCGCAACGTCACAGCCTGGCACGCCAGCGGAACCTGTGCCTCTTCCCCCAGACAGCGCCGATGCACGATTGGTCAACATCGAACACTCTCTCTATGATCTCAACAACCGCCTGCAGCGAAGCGAAGAGGCCGCTCATTACATGCATATCAAGAACCAGGCGGTTGTCGACACGATGAACCGATTGCTTCACTTCAACCAAGAATTGTCCAAGGTCATGTTGTCCATCATCCCTGGCGACAACCCTGTGACTCGTGATGGTTTGCCTCCCATTGATAATTTCCTTCGCGTGACATTCGCTGACACATTTACCAGTCCTGGCCATTCAAGGGGAAATGCAGAGGCAGGCTGAATTGGTTCGCTCGCTGGACGACGCCCCAGAGCCCCCGTACGTTGGACGACAACAGTATTTTGCGGCTGTTGAGAACGCCCCGGTGTCTCCGAGACAGCTAGCGCAGGACGACGCACGACGCAACAACAACCTCGCCGTCCCAGGGGCGCGCGGGCAGAACTTTTACCGCCCTCCCGTACCTTCCAACCTATCTGTCAGCGCTCGAAGAGGATACGGGTCGATCAGCGGAAGCAGCACCGCCCAGTCATCACCAATGCGCTCGGTCCCTCCACCTCCCCCTCCTGCGGCCCCTCATCCCCTCTCCAACGTGGAACCTCCCCCAGGAAGTCTTGCCCGGCGACACACGGCTGCCGACATCCGCGCCCATGGATGGCAACCAAGCCCATCCCCGTTTTCCAACCCTCCCCCGGCGCCTGCTGCTGCCTGGCCATCCTCTCCAAGCCGTGTCGCCCCAGAAGACCAGCGTATCCGGGACTCATTATCATCTTACTCGCTGCAGACTGCTTCCCACGTCCACCCCCACTCCCGACCAACCACTCCTCCGCCACCATTTGCCAATGGCGTCAACGGCGCCTCCGAAACCTTTGGCGGCTGGTCCTGGAACTCGGCCAATCGTGACAACAAGAACCTTTCCATCAAAGATCACTCTGGGCCGCCAACACGACGGGGAAGCATGGCGCATATCCTCAACCCCAGCGATACTGCCGAGCGACCAGACGAAGAGGAGGACCCTAGGGGAGAGGACGACAGGAAACGGCAGCGACTTGTGTGAATTGCTCGAGCTAATGGGGGCTGCTTTGCCACTGTAGCCCCTTGGCAGCTCACCGCAACACAATGAAGCCGAAGCACCCCGGTGTCTAGATTGCGAATAAGGACACTGCGATGTGGAAGCGACTGCAGGGATAGATACCCTTGCACGTCAGAATACCTAATGAAGCACTCGGCTAGATTTGCGACGAGTGCTTTGTATCTAGGCTCTAGCCTAACCATGTGATTTGCCATATACCTGGATTATACAGATGAGTTTTTTTATTAGGGCATGGAGATATCCTCGGGACATGCGACATCTCTTTTGGCGCATGGAAAAGTGTCTTTGCCCGTGCCTAGCGCACGTCGAGTTTGGAGTAACGGCATGGGATGGCTAGAGTTTGGGAAGGGAGGCTCACTGTTTAGCAGCAAAGACGGTACTGTAGCGGTTCACGGGACATGTGTTATATATTGTCTACCCGACCTACAGCGTCTACATGGGCTTGACCGCGAAATACGCATCATTTTTATATGCCCCGGGATCTTATTTTGTCATTGGGTTGGGGAGTCTGGCCTTGGGAGACGGAGCCGTGAGCATCGAGACCGATGCCTCATTTGGGCTCATGATGACCATGTGTATTTGTTGAATGCTTGGATCTCGGATGAACACCAGAGGTGGCGAGGATATACGAAATGGCCTCGTTCAATGGCACAGTTATTTACTCTTTGCGTAAAGAATGTATTACTACTCGAGTGTGTTTGTTTGGCTCTCTCTCTCTCTCTCTCTTTCGCTTGAACTGGTATTTATCTAGTAATGATATGGGTGTGCGGATCGAGTTGACTGGAGCAACTGGAATCTAGGCCTGCGCATTCGCACTGCTTGGTTTCTTCTTCTTCTTATTCCTATTCTTTCGCTTCTTCCTGGCTCCCTCATCGCCTTGCTTCACCTGCTCCACGCCATCCTTTTCATCGTCCAAATTGCTTGCTGGAGGAGGAGGAGGAGGAGACACACGGGCTTGGCCGTCGTTTGCAACCTCGCCCATGTCCACGTCCGCACTCGTCCCCTCGGCATTCCCATCCCCGTCACCACCCATGGTGCCCTGTTCCTCTTCCTCCTCTTCCTCCTTTTTGTTGTCGTCCTCGTCCTGCTCCTCCCGCGCCCTTTCTCTCCTGGGCCTCTTCCTCTTGCCCAGCGCGCTGCGGCCCACCTCGTCGTCGCTCTCGCTCTCGTCCCTGTTGCGCCCCCGCCGGCGCTGCTCCTCGGCGCGCCGGCCTGCGCTCCCCCGCAGCAGCATCCGCTCCTCGCGCGAGTTCTTGGGCTTGGCCGCATCCTTCCCCTCGGGCACGTACCCCACGCCCTCGTTGGAGCGCGACCCGCGCGCGAGGTCGGCGTCGTTGTCGTCGCCGTCCTGCGGCGCTGTCCGCCTCCGCTGCTGCGTGCTGCGGTCCGGGCGCGTGAACTTCATGGTTTTGAGCACCGAGGACTGCGAGGCGAGGAGCATGGATATGCGGTTCGAGAGCGCGGCGCGGTTGGCCGCGAGGGGGAGAGGCGGTGTCGGGTCGGGAGGCATTCTGGAGGATGGTGCAGCTTTTTTTTTTTTTTTNNTTTTTTTTTTTTTTTTTTTGACCAGCAATACTGTCGAGTGACTGTGGAGTTTCCGTGCGCTGTGGGGGGTGCGTAGTTGTCGCTTTAATAGGAGAAAAAAAAGCTGGACGGTGGAGCGTCAATTGGAACGCTCTGGGTAGTGCGCAGACAGGTCGAAAAGGTCGCGGTGGGCGCACAGCTGCGCAGAGATTGGCGATGTTGAGTTTTGGTGGTGAAGCTTCGTCGTCGTTGGCCAGGAATATCACATGCAAGCTTGCTCATGCACATAGCCTAGCCCACCTTATCAAATCTGGGGTAAGGGAAAGGCCGCTCGCTCCGAGGATTTAGCGGGTCAATCAGGCGAGGCATGAAGTCAAAACTAGGTCGCAGAACAACGTTACAGTGCATGCCGAGTCATTATGAATCTTTCAAAAGAGTATCCTGAAAGCATGGCCTTTCGAGGCCAAGGATACGTTGGTATTAAAATGATATCTACCCAGCAGGTTATCCTGCGCCCTTATGCCTGTTGTCATAAATCGTTACATGCTATGCTGTCCATCCCAATGCTATATGTATGCTGCGCTTGGCTATACCAGCCAACTTGCGTGATTCCCATCCCGCTCAAGTGTAAACTTCAAATTATATGTACTGCGAATTTATGTAGCAATATTAGCTGCCAGCTGTGTCCCTTAAACTAAGGATATATGGCAGGTCGGTCGAGTCGTACCGAGTCGCAAGGCGGATGACGGATCCTGAACTGCTCGAGGACTTGGATTTTAAACTAGCCGTTGATGGTTGGCTAGCAGGATAGTGTCGCCGAGTGCTCCGGGCAAGACTATTGGCACTCCGTTTGCGAGAGAGCGCCCCTGAAATTCCGCTCCGTAAGCTATTTGGCGCAGTAGCATATATGTTCCACGTGGTTGTTGATGGTTGACGCCTGGCACGTCGAGTGGAACTGCTTATGCTACCGCTGTCGGAGCGGTAGATGATACTGCCAGTTGCATCAGGGTTTATATCGGAGCGACCAGCGTAATCTGCATTGCTGGAGGGTGATGTGGTCTCCTCGTACTCCTCCTGCTCTTCATCCAAGACGTCGGGGTTGATGGGTTCCATGGCTCGCAAGATGTCGGCAAACAAGTGCATCAGTTCTTTGAACCTGGCGTTGGAAATTGGTTTGGTGGAGAAGCGGGCATATTCGTAGTGAGACAGGAATTTGGTGGTTGTGGCATCCATTTCGAGCACGCCCAAGCTTGCAAGATGCACAATGTAGTCGCGGAGTGTCATGTTCGCAGTTCGTTGCAAGAGCTCCACGGCTTCTCGGTCAAGAATCGGGGGGTCGATATCGGATGTCGGATCGGGCGGCGCCAAGGTCAAGGCCTTACCCTCAATCAAGTTGGGCAGCTCGGAGAGGACGGTTGTGTACTGGAGATTGGGGAGATCTGGAGCCGCAGGAGACGCCCAGCCGTAATGCTCGATATCGCCCCACACAGCTGGCTGGCGAGGGAGGTTCGCAACGAGGTGCTCAGCCGTCATTCCAGCGTCTCCCAAGCTCTGTTTCGATCGGGAGCGGATCGACTCCTCCGGGTCCATCCGGTCGTCCGGGTCGAGTCTCGGGCGCGAGTTGTATGCTATGGTGGCGCTCAGGCCGAGACCAGCATTAATCATCTTGTAGACGGCGGAGCGCACGTCGCCCTTTTCGATGGGAACCCATCCCTTGGGGATCGAGTCCAGCTCCGTCTTGTTGATGTAGAGTCGGGTGAAATAGATGAAGGCGACGGTGAAGATGGTGGCGGTATAGATGGCGGCAATGATCCAGACATTGTATATCTGGTGGTTGAGGAGGGAACGGCGGATCGCATCGGCGGGGGTCGCTACGAGCAGGCCGAGAAGCACGACGCATAGGAGGAGATAGAAGGACCGGTATATGATCGAGAAAACAAGGCGTCGATGAGACACAGGGGAGGCCATGGCCGGCAAAAGAGAAGCCCTGGGGGCTAGCGATGACAGGAGAAGATGATGCTCGGGACGGCGTGTGAAGCGGACAAGGAGGGTCCATGAAGAAAAGACGATAATAAGGAAATCATGGCTATGGCTATAGCGTTAAGCTGAAGGCTGGCGTTGCGGCATGGGGGACATGCGAGTCCTTCTGCTGCGCGACCAGGACCTTGGACCTTGGACGGAGGAGGTTGGTGCGGGAGAGTGCCACTTAAGCTTCCGCTGCCACCCCGGTCGCGAAAAAAAGCGTGGCCGCGTGGGAACACAGTGGCTGAGCACAGTGTGGCGCCTTGCTGCAGGGGCCGACAAATTTACGGAATTCAATGCCTGATATAGATGCAAAGGGGGGAGGGCAAGGGAGATATCGTATTAGCATATGGGTCGCATTAAATATTGGCATCCATTCGATGTCGTTCAACGGAACCACCGGCTTGCCTCGATTTCACATGTATGAAACTGCCTGTACCTTTGGCATGTGCAATGAAACATTGCCGCCCATCATCCCTCATCTTCCCCACCGTTGTACATTGTGTCAGAGTATGTTTCTTATTTTTCCCTTATCCGTTGCCCTTCTCTTTATTTAAAATTAATTCCATTTATACACAAAATCACACGCTACCCATCGGCAGCTTTTCATCTAATAATGTGTTGGTGTTACACATGGTATCATGATACATTCATTTGTCACGAGCTCCCCAACTAAGACACTGCAGTCATCCGTTTGACGCCTCCATTACCGGGCCTGTTCCATTTCAACCTTCTTGGGCTTCTCCGCCTCGGGTATCACCGCTGCCTCCTTGGCATGTCTGATATCAGCGAGGGTCAGCTTGAGATCGCGGCTGTACGGCTCGAACTTGGCCACCACCTGATCCAGACCCGTCCTCAACGTGTACAGCACCTCATCAACCTCAGGGCTCTCTCGGTTGCGCTTGATATCCGTCCAGTGAATAGGGAAGGAGAGCCTGAACTCCTCCAGCTTCTTAATCACCGATGTCAATGTCTTGATGATGCTGGGAACATCTCGGTGGACATTGCCAAACTGGTCCTCTGCCAAGCTGTGGACTGACAATTGGCACAAAACCTGAATCGCGTTGATGAGCAGTGTGGGTTCCGCATACGGTGTGCCCAACACAGCGGCCGCAAATTGAGTTCGGAAGTCCTGTTGGAGAAGACCAGCAACAGCGTCAATCTGCATAAGACGAATGCTCCACTGCTCAAACTGGCTCTTCAAATGCTCGGGGGAAACCATTTCTTGCTGCTCCTTGCTGAGAACTCGATCCTTGGCCTCTTTGAACGTCCTCTTGGCAATTGGGCTCAGCTTGGAGGCGGGAGAAGAACCGGGGGACCGGGCAACCTGACTCAGTCGCTTCTCAACCTCCCCGCGCATCGACCTTGAAGAAGGTTTGGTGTTGAAGATAGGGTCATCTCGAAGGGGTGCAGATACGCGTTGCTTAGGCTCGGCGGCAGGTTCGGCGGGAGGTGCCACCGGAGGCTTTCCATAATTGTCAACCCGGGTCTCAACCGCCTGGATCACATCCATGCAAATAGCGTAGACCTGCGCCCACATGCGACCATCTGCGCGGTCAATATCCTCGTAGATGGCCTGTCGGCGAGTGGGGAAATCTTTGGAAATGAAGGCCAGCTCCCACATAGCAAATGACTAACAATTGATTAGCTATATTCCATCTCCAACAAGACTACCAACAAACCTTGATAGAGAGCTTCTTGCTCTTGAGGCCATTCAGAATGCTACCGTTGGGGTCCTTGGACTCGGACGTAAGGGGGTTACCATTCTTGAGTGGCTCCTTGACCATAAAGGTAGAAAAGGCGAGGTTTCCTGCGTTCCACACGAAGTGGATGAGAGCTCCAGCCTGGAGGCAACGGAACAATAGGTAGAGATCGATTGGCCAGTGAGGGGGAAGCATGTTGGTCTTGGGCAGGTTGTAGAATGGGCGCAGTAACATCAGGCCCCAGCTCCAAGCCACAGATCGAACGACTGTGTAGTAAAGAACAAATGACAGCGGAAGAGCAATCACTGCACCGGTTAGAGAGGCAACAGCAATGGCGGGAAGTTCCTGGAGAACCAGCTTCAGAGAGTCACCGGAACCAGTTGCTTTGCTGCCATCCCTGTTCTTTGACAACGACAGAACAAGACGATCGACGTCCTTTCTGTAGTGTGTAAAAGTCTGCGCGACGGCGCATGTTCCCAAGTAGGCCATCAGGAAGAGAGGTCGCTCGTTCAGCCGGGCGCGATCACCGCTGAAGTAGGTGATCCACTTCAGGTTCGTGGATTCGGAGACGGACCACAGGTAGACATTGCAGAAAAACAGACTCGAAAAGCCATACCAAAACACCGTCTCGTATGTCTGGAGCTTCACAATGGCGGCGCGCAGCGTCTCCAGCCCGGAGCCGGTGGTCCTGAGACCAACATGGTAGTTGGCGATTCGAAGGACAAGAATCGCAAGACCGCAGGTAAAGATGAAGGCCGTTCGCACGCCGACGGGACCGATGGGGAACCAAGACCAGAGATCTGTCGAGGCAAGTCAGCATTGCTGCAACACAAAACCAAAACATGCACAAAGAACATGTTACGCACAAGAGCTCCAGCTGTCCAGGAGGATGGCCTCCAAATACGACACTGCCAGCAGCACAGTCGCCGTAGAGGTGAAGCGCCTATGCAATGCAGGCTGGAGGAAGTCCTTGTAAGGAGCCTTTCGAACTGTGGTGGCCGCCATGTCCACAAGGCATCACCGTCGGGGGGTCGTTGGATAGGGTGGGTGATGGACGGATCAGGTCCAGGTACGGCTGGCTACACTAGAAGCAGGCCCATGTAAATAAAAATATCCAGGCCAGCAACGGAGTTGACGCGCCCAGCTAGGCAAAGGGCCCAAGCAGGCTACTGTTATCGTCACGTGAAGATAGCGCACGATGAAGCAATGGATGTGCAGGGGAGCCAGGTCCCGCCAATCGCTGGTTGGCCCGCGGTGGACTTGTCCAATTACGTATGTCTCAGAAACAGGCCCTTGATAACCTCAGCCACCCTCGGCAAGGCAACAGGTGACTTGACTGGTAGACTAACAAATACCTCCGAGACGAACGTCGTCATCGCCATCGCCCCAAGGCACCCGGATTCTTCATCGCGCACAAACTTGCAATCGTCATCTTCTCGAGGCCCTCAATTACCGCTGCCATGTCGTTCGATCAACTCTCCAACCTGGAATCCGGGCGGCGCGGGGGGTACACAGACGACCCAGCCTTCCAAGAGTTGCAGTACGACCTCAAGAGCAAGCTCCAGGCCCTTCTAAGCAGCAACCGCAAGCTCGCCAACGATGTCAACGTCCTAGGCACCAAGAAGGATACGCCGCGCCTGCGCGAGCGGGTTCACAACAGCATGGAGAAGACGCGCGAGATGTGCAGGGAGATTGGCGAGGGAGTGAAGAGGCTTCAGACATGGGAGGACCTCACGGTATGCCAGGAACGCATCGCACCACCTTGTCGCACGCTAATTTTCCTTTTATAGAAGCAGCAAAAGTACGAGCAGACCAAGGTCTCGAGCGACTTCCAGGCCGCCCTCCAAGAGTTCCAAAGCCTCCAGCGACGAGCCCTCGAGAAGGAGCGAGCCTCCGTTACCGCCGCCCGCGCAGCCCAGGATTCCGAGACGCATGACGGCGCCCAGGCCGGTGCCCCTCTGGAACAGCTCCAGCAGCGTCAAGAGCAGATGCCACAACTGGTGTCTCAGGATGAGGTCGACTTCCAGGAGGCTCTCATCGTTGAGCGTGAAGAGGAAATCCGCAATATCGAGCAAGGTGTTGGTGACCTGAACGTGCTGTTCCGACAAGTGGCCCAGATCGTCAGCGAGCAGGGAGAGTCGCTCGACTCCATTGCAGAAAACGTGCAAAACATTCGCGACGACACACGGCAAGCCGACATTGAGAACCGACAGGCTGCGCGATATCAAAAGGCGGCACGTAACAAGAGCTGTTGCCTGCTGTTGATCCTGGCAGTTATCCTTACCATTGTTATTCTTGCTGTTGTCCTCGACTAGAACGCTGCTGTTATTTTCATGCGACAGGCTCATTAATGGTTTTCACGCGGCGTCTATGGGTGGTTTTTTCTTGGTATACAGAACTCAGAAGAGTATAGTTTTGTACATACACACATGGGGAGGCACTAATTATCAACGCCTTCCCTACTTGAAATCCAACATCATTTTCTTTTGTGCCCTTCAATTCTCACTTTTTAAGTATGGCGGAGCTGTTGTTCCCGTCTTAACCTCGAATTTCGGATCGTTCCGCGGGTTGAGACGAGTGATAATAACATCGTTGATACCAGCAAGAGCAAAAGAAGATGCCCAGTAAAGGAAGATTGCGCTAGGTAGGTCGGCAAAAAGAAGGGGGAAAGCGGGTACAACAAGCATCATCCGGCCGAGGACTGTTTGGACCCGTGCTATTATAGTAACCTCAGTCTGGTTTGGCTTCAGCGCAAGAAGATCTCTCAGTTGCTCCTTGCTCATTTTACCCCAGGTGTTCCAGGCCAAGATAGCAGAGCAAATGATGGGAAGTCCAAAATAAGGGTCTGCGCTGGTTAGATCTGTAAACCAAAGGCATCCTCCCTCCACCAAGGATGGGTCAACCATGCTGCCAGCTGATCCGAGGCCAGCCGTAACTGCACCTGGCTTGCCCAGGCCAACCGACTGACTGATCCATCCGAGAGGTGCGCCGCATTTTCGTCGGAGAGCTTCCGAGATTGTGATGAATGGCAAGATTCCCAGCAATGGCGCAAAGCCCTTGTATCTCTGGACCCCCCAATCTTTGTAGATTCTGCGCCGTGACTTCTCAACGCTGCCTGAAACTCGCAGTTTCTTGATCCTCTCAGGCAGCTGAGGCTGCTGGCGGTTTATGGCGATGCTGTGTTTGTGCATCCATGCGACCAACAAAGGATTCAACTCGGCTCTCTTCTGGCGGAGCTTGGCAGCATAGTACTGGAGCGGTAACCTCAAGGTGACGTTGACGCTCACGGCCAGCAGGGGGATTGTCAGATACCACGGCACTCCAAGGTTGGCATGGACATAGCTAAAGGCATCGGCCGTTGCTTGGATAGTGTCGGCGGCGACAGCACTCACATGAATGCCTCTTCGACCGGGGGCAGATGGCGCCAGCGGCCTCGAAAAGCTGCTGCCATGAGATGCTGAGAGGACGGTGGCCCGACAGCCAGTGGCCGTCAGCGAGGGCCGCACATGGGGCCTCAATGTATATGCTGTGGTTTTGAGGAGCGACATTGCTCAGTCATGCCGGCGTTGCGGCGAGCGAGGGACCAATTGTCAGGTGAGCAGGTCAGAGGCTAGCTAGGTGAGCAGGTCAGAGGCTAGCTAGGTGAGCAGGTCAGAGGCTAGCTTGGTGCGCGAGACGAGCTGGTGATGGCACCAGCTGATGGTTTCTCAATTGCAAAGTGGGGCGGCAGCGAGCTTCAGGCACCCCAAGAATGCAACAGATTTACAGCACGTTCCTGGGCCTTAGGGGCTGAGCCCCCGTAAGATGAGGCTCGTGGAGAGGATGCAGCGCGGTTTCAAGGGTCCACGAGCCTGTATCCGTTGCGGTTTTGGCGGGGCACCCGGGTTCCCCAGCGCCTATCGGCACTCGACCGCTATGGCACCTGGATGTTGACAGCTTGGCTTGGAGCTGCAGCAGCTGCAAGCTGTCCCGCCGCCACCAAACCGCGACGTCACCCCATCTCCGTCTCGTATCTTCCTCTTCCTCCCTCCCCCTCCTCTCGTTTGTCCCTTTGCTTTCCAAAACCCCGATCTCAGCTCGTCATTTTCCGCGAGTCAGGCTGAGATTGTTCGACTTTCGATGGTGCTGCCCGCTACCGAAACCCTGTACCTGACGCCTCCGAGGCCGTAACATCTTTTTCAACCGTTGCTTCCCTTCGACTCGACTCAACTCGACTCGCTGCCTTAACGTTTCCCGATGTCCGACGCCGCTTCCACGGTGCCTCCGGGCAACCCGCCCTTGCCCGACAGCAAACCTCAGCGCTCAACCTCCCTCATGCTGTCTCTCCTCTGCCTGGCGCCCGTAATTCTCATATTCGCAGCCCCTCTGCTGTACGTTGTGGTCGGTCGCATTCTAGGATGGTCGTTGCATAAGAAGACTGCCGGCCGCAAGGCCCAGCTCCTCGCCCTTATGGAGGAACAGGACCAGCGGGCCCGCGAAGCAAATCCCAAGAGCACCACTGCTCCCAAATTGGAATTCGATGTCGACGACAAGTTACAAACCAAGCTAGACTCGCAGAAGAACTGGGGTGGCATTGTCGGCTTCTTCCATCCCTTCTGGTACGTCAATACCAACGGCTTCCCCGCCTTGAGTGTTCACTAATGTCAAAAAAAAGCAATGCTGGCGGTGGTGGAGAGCGTGTCTTGTGGGCAGCCATTCGTGCGACACAGGACCGTTGGCCTAATGCCAAATGTGTCGTTTACACCGGAGATCATGAAGTTACCAAAAACGACATTATCAATCGTGTCAAGGTGGGCAACCCTGCAAAGTCCGACTTCGGGGTGACAGGAAATGCCTAACATGTTCCAGACGAGGTTCAACATTGAACTCCATGCTCCTACAATCACATTCATCTATCTTTCCAAGCGAAACTGGGTTCTGGCCTCTACCTGGCCACGATTTACCCTCCTTGGACAATCCATTGGCTCCATTATTCTAGCCTGGGATGCTTTTTCGCTCTTGGTTCCGGACATTTTTGTCGACACTATGGGTTACGCATTTGCCCTAGGCTTATCCAAGTTTCTGTTTCCCAAAGTCCCAACTGGTGCCTATGTTCACTACCCCACCATTTCGACAGATATGCTTGAGTCCCTTGACCCCAACTCTGCCGTGGGAGCCCAGGGAGTCAACGCTAGTAAGGGTGTCGGGGCTGCGGGCTCTGCCAAAAGAATATACTGGCAGCTTTTTGCACGACTATACTCTTGGGTTGGGTCTTCTGTCGACATTGTCATGACCAACTCAACATGGACCCAAGCACACGTTTCAAGCTTATGGGCCTCCCATCGGGGCGCGAAGAACGACACGGACCCAATTGTCGCCGTTTATCCTCCTGTCGCTGTCCGCGAGATGGAGCAAGAGGTCGAGGTTTCCGAGGAAAGCGAGAAGAAGCGACAGTCGGTCATTATCTACATTGCGCAGTTCCGCCCCGAAAAGAACCACCAACTTATTATCCAGTCATTTGCCGAGTTCCTCAAGACCAAGAGCGAAACCTCCAAGAGTGCCCGTTTGGTCCTCGTCGGTAGTGTTCGCGACGACCACGATTCTAAGCGAGTCTACCAACTGCGCCTCCTCGTGAACGAACTTGGCATCAAGGATCATGTAGAATTCCACCTGGATGCAACCTGGCCTGAGATTCTCGAGTGGCTAAGAAAAGCCTCAGTGGGCGTCAACGGCATGTGGAACGAGCACTTTGGCATCGGTGTTGTCGAATATCAAGCCGCAGGTCTCATCTCGGTTGTCCACAACAGCGGTGGTCCCAAGCTGGACATTGTTATTCCAGTCGACGGAGAACCAACAGGTATGTCTAGGCTAATATTCCAAGCCCACAGCGCATGCTAACCATGTCAGGATTCCATGCCAGCACAGAATCAGAGTTTGCAGAAGGTTACGAAAAGGCCCTGTCACTACCTAACCCTCTTGCCGTTCGTCGGCGAGCGCGCGAGTCCGCAAAGAGGTTCACAGAGGAGGAGTTTGCCAAGAAATGGACGATGCAGCTAGCACGCTTGGTCGAGCTATCTAAATAGACGGTGGAAGCGCATGTCGATGGTTGGCGTGATAGACGAAAGGATACCCCCTTTTCTTGCCTTTGCCAGATGTTGGCTTTAGAGTGTAATTGGTAAATCCAGCGGCCTCCAAGCCGTTTAGAGGTCTCGCAATGTGTGTACAAAATATGTATTCGACAGCTACAAACATGGTTATCATTCAATCTTGATTGTCGGCAAGGTCTATTATGCATGTTACATGTGCTAATAATATCTATCCAAACCCGGCCGGGCGCGCCCACTTCATATCGAGACATCGCCGTGGTTCTTCTGGCGAGGGTCGGCAGCGGCCTCAAACTCACCCCTCTCGTCCAGCATGATGCCCTCGACGATGCTCAGGCCGGGGCCGACCCAGGTGATGTTGTGGCCGAGCCTCTCGAGCACGCTGGAGCTGGCGGCGGGGAACTGGTCCTCGAGCTTGAGCGTGTTGGGCAGCAGCTGGTCGTGGACGCGCGGCTCGGACACGGCGGCCCGGATGCGGATGCGCTCCGTCAGGATGCGCCACAGCACCTGCGTCGTGGACGAGATGATGCGCGAGCCGCCCGCGGCCCCGACGGTGACGAAGAAGCGGCCGTCGGGCCGCTCGACGATGACGGGCGTGACCGAGGACAGGGGCCGCTTGCCCGGGCGGATAAAGTTGGCCCGCGAGGGCTCAAAGCCAAACTCGTTGGGGACTCCCGGGATGGAAAAGTCGTTCATCTCGTTGTTCCTGCAAAGATGGCCAGGGGTCAGCAGCGGATCTCATGGCAGGTCAAGCTAGCTAGCCGGAAAGAGAGGATTCATTGCTTACAGAACAACACCAGTCACGTTGCATGCAAGCTGGCTTCCAAACAACAGGTTGACAGTGGTGGTGAGCGAGACAGCCATGCCCGTGTTGTCGGCCGTCACGATGTGCGAGGTTCCCTCGCCGTTGGTGGTGAAGAGGTGCGCCGGGTCGTAGTCGGAGATGTTGAGCACGTGGTCCGGGTTGATGAGGCTGCGGATGTGCTTGGCCGTGTCCTTGTCCACCATTTTGGCCTGGTACTCCTCCAGCTTCTCAACGTAGTCTGGGTCGCCCAGCTGGGCGCGTGAGCCGTAGCCAAACTTCATGGCCTCGACGAAGCGATGCCAGAGCCCCCCGCGCGCCTCATCATGGTTGTAGTCGGGGTCCTCTGAGGCGTCGTCAAGCTGGCTGTAGCCCTCCATGGTGTTGAGGATCTCGAGCGAGATGGCGCCGCTGGTGGGTGCGCCCATCGAGTAGAGCTTGTAGCCCCGGTGGGTTGTCTTGAGGACGGGACGGCTCTTGACCTTGTAGTTTTTCAGATCATCAAGTGTCATGGTTCCATTGTGGGCTTGGATAGTGGCAATGAGAGCCTCGGCTACATTTTGTCAATAAACATTTCCTCCATGTCTTTAAATACTATATAGGCTTACCGATAGGGCCCTCGTAAAAGGCCTTGGGGCCTTGCTCTGCAATGGCCTGGAGAACCCTGAGTACACGGTCAGCACGGTCTTATCTCAGAAGGTAGTTTAACCAGTTGCTCACTTTGCATATCGGACCCTCGATATTGTGTCACCTTCTTTCTTTAAGCGACCTAATTTAGTAGTCAGCATGTCGAGTCGTCGAATCAGGTGTAAAGGGTGAGAGCCCACCATTCTCAGCATAGTCTTGAGCCCATGAAGGGTCTTCGAGCATAAAATTCTTGGGCCCTTTGGTGGAACTTAAAATATATCTTTGGTAGTCGGCGTTTACTATTGGTGTTAGTCCGGTTAGTTCAAACGGTTGGGCACAGGTACGCCACTCACGATAATATCCGTTGTGGGCGTAACCGTAGGCCCCTTGTAATAGTCGCTTCCAGGGCAGTGCCTATCGACACAACGTTAGCCATTTTCATGGTCTTGATAAGGTCAAGTTCGAGGGTGTTTGTACGCCGTATTTTTCGTGGGCATACCAGAGGCCGGCGACTTCGCCTGGAACACCAACGGACAATCCTCCGTGGATGCTGCCATCGATGTTGCCCTGGTACATGTTTTCGTGGGCCGCCGCTGGGGCAGCCTCACGAAAATCAATTGCCTCATAATTACCCTTAGCATCGCGAACAAGCATGAAGCCTCCGCCGCCGATTCCGGAGTGGTATGGAGCTGCAACGCCAACGCAAAAGACTGTGGCTACGACAGCATCCACGGCGTTACCCTACAGCATTGTCAATTAGTAAGTGGGTGAGTTGTAAGCCGGGGCGATTTATAATAACATACACCCTCTGCGAGAACATCAGCACCGATTTGGCTACACTCCTTTGCTTCGCTGGCGACAGCCCCTCTGGTGTGCCTCTGGGTCTGGAGGATATCCTGGCCAACCTCCCAGCTGGGGGCGGGAGCGGCGGTGGAGGAGCCATAATACAAGCCTGTCGCGAGCAACAGCTGCAGTGTGCTTGGTGTAATTGAAGGGGCCCCTATTTCGAGTCAGAATAAAAACGAGGGCATTTGAAGGCATTGGGCCATGAAAAACTCACTCATGATTGCTCGGATTTGTAATGTGGGAGGTTGAGTGAGTGAGTGCCGAGCCGGTGTCCTATCAGTAGAACCCCGGGACTAGTTGGGGACGACTGATAAGAAGATGGGGGTGGTTGCGCAGTCTCCGTCTAAACCAACTGTCCAACTAATTTTTGGCGCGATAAAAACGCAGGAAAGACGGCGCGACAAAAACCGCTGGCAGCGGTCAAAATAGCTCTCGAGGGGAAAACAAAGACGAACTGGGCGTTGACGTGATTTAAGCCGCCTCTCGTCTGCTTGCTGGGCCGCGTTCTCGGTCCCGCCCCGGTAAGTGCAAGTGGTCCTCGTGAGGTCCATCACCTGCCGGTCCAGGTAGATTGCGGGAGCCAATCAGAGGCCCCGCGATTGAGACACAGGCGGCCAATTATTGGCCAGGAAGATTTTCGTTTTGCGACTCTCATCCAAAAAACCATCAATCCATCCAGGTCATCGAGAGACTCGACCTTGACCACGGCGCAGTTTTTTTGGTGTGCGAGGTGCAACCAGAAGAACGGAAACCCAACTTGCTTGTCCATGAGACCCTTTCGGTTTCTTCTAAATACACCCTTTAGAGTGCGACCTCATCACACCTTTCGCTCCTTCGCCGTCATGGCATCCGTCCAGGCGGAAGCACCACAGGTGCTCAACGGCATCTCCAACGGCAACCCCAGTGTCAACGGTGATTCCCAGAACCGTCCTCCAAAGAGGCAAAACTCTGAAAACAGGGGTGCCAGCAACAATAACAACAGAGGGAACAACAACCGCGGATGGAAGCAGAAAAAAACCAAGCGTGAGAGGAACATCACCGAGGGCTCATCTGAGGAAGTCCTCAAGTATGACATTGAAGCCCTTCTAGCATCGCACAAGGACCGGTTCGCCCCCAGCACACCCGAGGAGGAGGTCCTGCCACAGGAGGGCACCGAAACTGATGTCGAGGTGCTGGAGCTCTCGTCGACGGGCGACGGACTCGCTATGCGCGCCGGCTCTGATCAAGTCTACGTTGTGTCCTTCACCGTCCCTGGCGACACGGCCCGGGTCAAGGTGTTCCGCCACTTGCGTCGCGACAAGCAGACCCTCGCCGATTTCATCTCCATCACAAAGCCTTCGCCGCTGCGCGACGACGCCCGCGTGCAGTGCAAGTACTTTGCGTCGTGCGGTGGCTGCCAATTCCAGATGCTCGAGTACCCAGAGCAGCTGCGTCTCAAGAAGCGCATCCTCGACAAAGCCTACCAGAACTTCTCCAACCTGGACCCGGCCCTCGTCCCGCCCATCCAGGACACCATTGGGAGCCCGCTTCAGTACGGCTACCGCACCAAGCTGACACCGCACTTTGACGGTCCTCCCGGTTTCCGACCCAGCAAGCGGGGCAAGAACCCCAATGTGCCCTTCGAGTCATGTCCGGATATAGGCTTCATGCAGAAGGGTCGCCGCAAGGTGCTTGACATTGAGGACTGCCCCATCGGCACCAATGCTGTACGCCTGGGCATGAGTCGTGAGAGGGAGCGCATGCAGCGTGAGTTCAAGGACTACAAGCGCGGCGCAACCATCCTCCTCCGCGAAAACACCCAACGCCTGCCCAAGGACAGCCCTGATATCCCCCAGGAGCTCCCCCCCTACACTGTTCGCGCCGACAACGAGACAACGGTTGACATCAAAACATGCATCACTGACTCCAAGGCGACTACTACTGAGTACATCAGCGACTACACCTTCACCAACCCCGCAGGCTCCTTTTTCCAGAACAACAACTCAATCCTCCCCAACTTCACAAACTACATCCGCGAGCGCATCCTGCCACCCTCCGGCGGCATCAAGTACTTGATTGATGCCTACTCAGGCTCAGGTCTCTTCACAATCACCCTGTCGTCGCTGTTTGTCGACTCCATCGGCATTGATATCGCCGCCGACTCCATTGCCTACGCAGGGCGCAACGCCCGGCTCAACGGCATGGCTGAGGACCGCTGCCGTTTCATAGCCGCTGACGCCGGCGAACTTTTCAAGAGCGTCACCTACGACCGCGACCAGACCGTTGTCGTCCTGGACCCTCCGCGCAAGGGCTGCGACGCCGACTTCCTCGGCCAGCTGCGCCGATTCGGTCCCCGCCGCGTCCTCTATGTCAGCTGCAACGTCCACACCCAGGCCCGCGACGTTGGTGTTTTGGTCCGTGGCGAAGGCGAGGGTGAACGGTACGAGATTGAGAGCTTGGTGGGTTTTGACTTTTTCCCCCAGACAGGCCACGTCGAGGGTGTAGCCATCCTTAACAGGGTTGATACTCCCAAGGAATAAAAGGGAAACGAGAGGAGAAAAAAGGGAGGATTGGCTGTTTAAAAAGAAAAAGAAACCCTAGGATAAGAATTGGTGATACCACGGGACTACGAGTACATATAAAAAAAGGCTACGCATATCCGGCGTATTGTAAGAATACTCTTTGTTTTTTAAGTGATTTGAGAAGAAAAATATATGATTGGATTAAATCAGGAAAAATAAAAAGGGGAGGGGGGGCCAATTTCGTTGACTACAGCTCTCGGAAAATGTTTCGTCTCAAACTTGATCGATCCTCCGCTCTCTCTCTCTCTGTCTTGTTACCGCTGCTATGCATGACATGAATCATCAAAAGCAATCTCCTTTTTTTGCTTGCGTAAAAACCAGGTATCCGAGAGCGCCATTCGTACATACATAACACGCTACCATTTGTTTTCCCCTTTCCCCTTTCCCCTCTTGCCCCCTTCGCCTGTACCATGGTTCCCCCTCTGCGAGTAGACTTGTCCGGTTCTCTCTCTCTCTCTCTCTCTTTCCATTACTTTTGCTCTAGCAGCGCTTTGAGAGCCTGAACCGTAACCTCGAGGACCTCGGGCCTTCGGCTCTTCTTAAGACAGTCCTTGAGGACCTCGACTCCGTTCTCCTCCTTGATCTTTTCGCGGGCGAGCTTGCCAACGTCTCCCTCGGCAGACACAAGGTTGAGCACCACAAAGACGCCGCGGTGGCGAATGTTTTCCTCGTCATCGACACACATTCCCAGGACAACCTTGACACCGCGCTCGCGGTGGATGACGGCTCGGACTACCTGCTCAAATGACGTCAGGGAGGCGAGAGCGCCGCCGGCGGCACTTCGCGTGCCGGTATCGGGGGCGTCGGCGAGAGCCAGCAGGATGTGCAGGCGGTTGCGAGCCTTGGCTGTTTCCTCGGCGTAGAGAGCAATGGCCTCGGGGGCCTGGACAAGATTGCATACCAGTTCAACTGCAGCCTTGCAGACGAGGGTGTTGGCGGAAAGGAGCTGCTCCTCGATATGTGACCAGGCAGTGGAGATGATGGTCCGTCTGGTGTCGTCATCATCCATGGATGCCAGGTTGGTCAGAGCCATGAGAGCCTCAAACGAAGGAAGCAGATCACGCGTCTCGGCCGCCGGGTCAGGGGGGATAATGGACACGAGAGGTCTCACAGCTCCGCTCACGGGGATGTTGCGGTTGCCACCGAAAACGAGGGCGGGGTTTGTGCTGATGAGGATTCGGGCGAGCGCATGGGCAGCCAGACGGCGGCCGGTGGCCTCGGTCTGCGGGAGGCTCATCCATGATGTGAGGAGGAGCTTGACGGCGCCTTGCTGAGCGAGCTGGCCGCGGAGCGTCTTTGTGACGGAGAGGGCGAATATGATGGAGATGGCGAGGGATAGAGAGGCGGGTGAGCCGTTTCTAGAGTGAGTAACCAGAACGGGGGTGATTCCGGCGTCAAAAACGAGCTTGCATCGCTGCGCAACGCGGTCGTCGTCGTCAAGGGGGTCAGGCCCGGCGAGCTTTCCAGCAGCGTTGGCATAGGCCTTGAGCTGGGTCATCTTCTTTTGCTCATCCGTCAGGTTGGGGAGATACCTGGTGAGGTTGACAAAGATGCTGAGGGCGCCGTACATCATCGGGGAGCGGGGCTGAGCGTCGCCGAGCGTCTTGATGAGCTTCTGCAGGAGCTCGCTGTTGTTGGCGACGGACTCCTTGACCTTGGGCTGGAGGGAGGCGTAGGCGAGGCCCTCGATTGAGTGCTGTCTTCCGTGGTCTTCGTCCCTTAGAATCATCCTTGTGAACATGCCAGACAGCTCCTCGATGGTGGTGAAGGCAGGCTCAATCCTGCCGGACTGGGAGTCGCCAGGAGCGGGTTTCGTGGGAACAGCCTTGATCGCTGGGTCAGTCAGTCAAGAACAAGGCACGAGGGGGCCCGGCGGTGGCGGCGTCCCCCTTCTGCGTGTGGTGCAAGCGAACTCACCCTTAGCTTGGCCAAGATGACGGCGGCGAGGTACTGGACCTGCTCCGAGTGGCGCCTCATGGTGACGGAGCCGCCGTCGTTCTGCAGGTTGGGGTCGGCATTGGTGCTGCGGACAATCTCGGTGAGGTCCTGGTCCACGACCTCCTCGAGCCACTCGAGGCAGTACTTGTTGATGGCCTCGCGGCACTGCGAGTTCATGCAGGCGGCGTTGAGCATCTCCAGGCAGGCCGTCTCGACCTTGCGGCTCTTCCACTTCCTCCGCATGAGGGGGCCCAGGGTGGACAGGAAGCCGTCGTTGAGGAACATGCCGGCCGTGAGGTCCGGGACGATGGGGAAGGTGGAGGCGGCGACGCAGAAGGCGACGATGTAGTCGTCGTAGGTCCCCCGCTTGACGCGGTCGAAGAAGAAGCTGGACAGCATCTTGGAGCCCTCGTCGCCGGCGGCCTTGAGGTAGGCCGAGGTGGTGAGGGTGGCATGGCCGCGGACAATCTCGGGCTGGCGCATGTCGAGGTATCCCAGGATGGTGTCGACGCAGTCGCCATCGATGACGGCGCAGATGGACTTGGGCGCCGGCTTGGCGGGCTTGTCCCGGTGGCGGGCCTCGTAGTCGTCGTTGAGCAGCTTGGTGAGCTCGTCCAGGTCGCGGCACGTCTCGTTGTCCTCCTGGCCGCCCTCCATCAGGCGTGCAAAGACTATGAGCGTCTGGTCCTCGACAGACGGCGCCTCAGCCGGGGCCGCAGCCAAAGCCGAGGAGGCGGCGCCGGAGTCAGCGTTGGCGGCCATGTAGACTCCGGTTGGTTGATGCGGGCGCGAGACGGTTGATCCGGTCTGTAGCTGTGGTGGAGAGCTGTAGCTGCGGCTGCGGGCGAAGCTGGAGCTGGTGCTGGAGCTGGAGTTGCAGCGGGAGCAGGTGGTGTGGGAGTCCAGCAAGTCAATGTCGAGTCAATGTCAATGTCAACGTCAACGTCCATGCCAATCTGGAACGTGGACACGGCTTCGGCCCCTCAACTCACGGGATGCGAGGCAAGCCTGGCGTGGTGGGGGGTTGCGCCCATCTCAGATTGGGCTGACGGCCTGGCAGGTGTTCTCTCCACTTAAAAAAAAAAATATCCACCACCCGGCCTTTTTTTTATTTCATCTCAGCTGAGAGCTGTCTGCTCCCGGCCAGACCTACCGGAGCCTACCAAAGCCGTCCGAGGGGGAGGCGCGCGAGTCGCATAGCGTAGCGTCGTGGTGGAATGTGCTGAGTGGCCTGCTTCGGGGCCTGTTTTCGGGCCTGTCCCTTGACGTTTTGCTTTTTCCCATAGGCGAGGTGCTCTACGGGTGCCGGGTCTGATTGCTTGTCCCCCCCCGATTCAATGGCCCAAACTAAAGGGGCCCGTCCAAAGGGGGGGAAGAGAAAATCTGCACCGCTCCCTTCCTTGTGTCTCGTGTCCGGTGTCTCGCGTCTTGCGCCTTGTGTTTCTCCTGCCGTCTCGCCTCAGATGAGTTATAGGAAATCCATCACGTGGCCGAGACGCCCCGCGACTGGAACGTCCTATCTGACACGCTTGGAGCCTGTTTGGTTGCATCACCATTGGCATTCTTGGAGCAGTCAAAACGTGCATGAACCAATTCTAAAAATAACATGTAGCTGGGCTAAAGCATCAATTATTCTTCTTCTTCCGTCAGGATATAAAATGCTATTCGCTTTCGCATTCGTCGTCCTCCGAGCATGAGGAACCCAAGCCAGCCATGCTCCCAGCAGCTGTGCTAGTTCTTTTTTTCTTTTTCAACCCCCTGCCCCTTGCCGAGCGCCTCTGGTTCTGGCCAGAAGCAAGAATGGTCTGATGAAACGATTCATGTCATTGATACGTCATAGAATTGGATACTCACATTCATAATTACATTGGCAGCTCGACTTTGCAGCATGGGACCCCTGCAAAAAGACAATTCGTTTTCACGTTTTGACTCGAAATGTATAGATATAATGCCTAGGTAGATATATTTATCTATACAAAAACTTGGCTTTTTGGAGTTGTTCACTAAGATATCATACATATTTTGATTGGGATGGATCCTACATTGTCATCCCAATGGAACAGTAGTTTCGTTACGATAACCCAAGCATTGGATTGTGTTGTGAAATTTAGTCAATATTTGTACTAAATTTAGAATAATCATGTTGTCAAGACATGAACATGTATAACCTAATGATAATCGAGAAATTCAATCCGTTCATTGCCAAACTGTTGAACCACCAGCAAACGCACACTTACCCTATATCACATACACCGTTTGTGAGCCTCCTAGGTTAGTACTTCGAAATAACAAGATCTTTTTTTTCTTACATGCCTTTTGGGCATGGATATAATCAAGTGAGCTATTGAATTCAGTGAGTCGTTTGGAAATTGCTTGATTGATAATTGCATTGAAATGTCAAATGGTTATATTTACACGTTAAAAACATCAACACCCCACCATCACTTATCAAGTCCCCATCAGCCGACGTGACCTCACATATGCTCAAAAATCAAAACAATCCAATACGCATGGGAAATATTGTCAAATTAGAAAACAAGTAAACATGCCATCGTTACTCTTCGTATCCAAAAGACCCAGCATACCCATAAAACCGGCAACTAGACTCCATCCATGCTGCTCGTGCCTACAAAGCATCAAATTGTTCCCAGACACGTCTATTCTTTTTTTTGGGCTCATACACGGTATAGCATGCCGCTTCTGGCGACGCCTGCTTGCAAAAAAGAGACTAACCACATCATTACAATTCATCCTCCTCCATGCCGTTGACCCGCTTCTCCCCAACCTCGCGGATCTTCTCGCCCAACACGTTGCGGTTGTATCGCTCCGCAACCTTGCTGGCAGCCTCGAACATTCTGCCGGTGCGGTCACGCATGAGCTCCACCATCTCCAGGGCGCGCATGCCCCGCTCCTCGCCGGAGCGGCACTCCACGGCCAGCAGCTGCAGCAGTGTCTTGTCAATGTCAAGCTCCAGCCGCGAAAGCAGCGAGCGCTGCGTGTGGCTGCCCGACGTGGAATCAACAAGGTCGCGCAACTGTGAGGCTTGAATTCCCCGGAGCAGGAATTGCTGCTCCAGCTTGCGTGTCTCGTCCTCTTCTTCCTCATCGTCCTCCTTCCCACCGTCCTCGTTGAGGATGGCGTCGGCAACCTTCTTTGCCTTTTTGTCCCGGTCAGCAGGAGCCGAAAGAGGAACGGAAAAGTCAAACTCCGAGAGGAGAGGCCGGGGAAAGTATGGATACTGGTCACCGCCCTTGAGAATAATACAGTGGAACTTGTTGTCTGCAACGGCGATAGGAAAGTAGTTCTCGTGCTTGCGGCCCGAGGCCAAACGCGAAAGCAGCTTGGTGTCTAACAGAGGAACCCAGCTTGCTCGCGAAGGCTGCCGCCAGTGGAGAAGCGTAAGCAATGTGCCTGTCGAATCATAGATGCATGGGTCCTGGCGTAAAAGAGTTAGCGGATATGCTTCTAAATGTTCCGAATGAGGCGGGGGAGGGAGGGTGGAGGGGCCATGCGGCTGCTACTTACACCATTGTCCGAAAAGAAGACGCTTTTCAGGGTCGCTCCGTCGGGCAACGCGACAGTGTCTTCGTTTTGGCAAATCTCATCTCGCTTGACATTCTCAATTGTGTAGAGCAGGCGAGTGTTGCCGTCTGGAGCCACGGGCCCATTGCCAACTGTCAAGACGTAGTCTCGCCAACTGGCGCATGTCACCATCGGCGTGCTCTTGGGCCGGTACACGCGGTACGGCATTCCGAAGCGGGTGAACACACGGACGTAGTTGGAGCTGGTCGTGACAGTGATGAATGACTCGCTGAGGGACATGGCGGTGACGGCCTCGCCGCGAGGTAGCTCCGTGCGCCAGTCGGCGCGCTGTGTCCACGTCTCATGAGGACGGTAGAAAATGGTTGCGGGTGCATCGTCCCGGGGTGGGCTGGAAAAAAGAGTACCGTGCTCAGTCAGGCAGGCCTTGTCGTAGAGGAAAGTGTCGGTGAAGTGAAAGTCCCGGTGGAACTCGTGGTCGTAGAATTCAACCGTCACTGTGTGGTGCGCGTCTTGATCCACAGTCCAGACGAAGCCAATTAGGTTGAGACAGAGATATTTACGGTTGCCACGCCACGGGGTTGAGCCTGGCTGAAACGACTCATGGTATTGCGGCTCGAGGAGATGCCGGCGTTTGTTGGACTGCTCGCCAAACGAATCGTCGCCCTCGCGATGTCGCTTCTGGCCCCCACCGGCAGTGTATCCGGCTCCATCGTCGTCAACCACAAAGTCGTCGTCTCCGTACCCATCGGCATCTTGCAGGAAAGAGTCAAGGCTCCCAAGAGAGTCCCGCCGCGGGCGGGATGGAAGCTCGTGTTGCTTCTGGCCGCCGTTGGGCTGGGGTGCTCGACGGTTTCCAGAATTCTCCGATAGTGGGTCGTGAATGAAGGGAGCGGGCTGTGTTGGGAGCTTGAGCCATGGGGAGAACTGGTCTGTCAGGAACTCGGGATAGATGTACACCTCTCCGTCAGCTGTGGTGAAGGAAATAATGTTCTTGGTCGGGTGCCAAGCTAGGTCGATGACATTTGCGTAGTCGTAGCGCGCAATCACCCCCTGCGTCTTGGTCTCCCACACCAGCACCTTGCCATCCTTGCTTGCAGATGCCAGCATGGCGCCATTGGGCGACCACGCCAATGCAGTAATGTCTGCGAGGTGTCCGTTTGAAAAGCATCGCTGTTTCTCCCAATCGTTTTTGGAAATGACCTGAATATCCTTGGTGGGGGTTGGGACAGCAAAGGCGCGGCCGTCGGGATGCCACGCTACACGAGTGGATGCTGGATTGTCCGAGTATAGGGCTCCAATGACGCCGTCCACTTTCCGGATCAGCTCCGGCTCGTCGGATGTCAGGGAGTAGATGTAAATGATGCCGTCGACGCCGGACAGGGCGAGGAGGCGACCATGAGGATCGAAATTAGCGTGGCGGACCGCTCTTGCATGCTCCCGTAGATGTCGCACTTGAGAAGTGTCCTTCGTGTTGACAACCTTGACCGTCAGCTCATCGCTCGCAACAGCGCACCATTGGCGGTCTGGAGTCAGGGCAACGTCTCGCACGGGCAGCGAGGTGCGCATCAGAAAACGTTCCCAGCTGGCCGATTCGAGCGAGAAGAGGCTGACAATGCCGTCCTCGGAACCGACGACAAAGAATTCATTGTTGGCGGCCACGGACATATTCTGTTCCTGGCAGTCGTCGATATTTGTTGGTTCGCCATCGGAGCCCGTCTTGTAGAGACGAATTGTGTTGTTGGAGCCGACGGTAATGAGGCGAGAGCCGTCGGGCGTGTAGGCGCAGCGGGTGGTGCCCTGGGTGTGGGCAGGACGAGGCCGTGGCCGAGATGGGAGGGTCGAATCCATCGTCTGAATCAAGCTTCGTGGAGCATCTGAGGGGGGTTAGTTTCGTGAGATCAATGTCGTGAGGTGTCGTTGCTGTGTGGATAGGATTAGGCGGTGCTGGATTATTTTCGGTCGTGTTAAGTGGTGGACAGGGAGACGCGTCCTAAGCGCGTCGCACTTAACGAGGTCGAGGGCCGCGGAGGACCCCGCCATTTTTTTTTCTTAATTGACAGCTAGCTGGTTGGGTTGGGGGAGGTGCTCCACCAAAAAGAGAACCACCGAGATGATTAATGACATGCTAATCTGCTTGGGAGACAGTTTCTCTTGAAACATGTGGTGGTAGTGTAGCCGTTTACCAAATAAGTCACGAATCACGACGTAACGATAGCGAACCACTGGTCTTCTGTGTGCTTTTCTGATCCAGCTGCGAACCCTCCCTTAGACAAGACTCAGACCGCAGCTCGTCACGGACCTCCACCATGCAGTCAACGGATCGTGACCACTTCTTCGAAACCGAGTAAGTTGGCCGCACCGCCACGCCCCAGCCATGTCTCTGACTGTTGCGATAGTGCCTCGCAGGCCCAGCGCCAGCGAAAGGCCGCCAAGGCTGGCAACAATCATGGCGACCCTCTGTCGATGAAGTCCAAGATTCTCGCTGCCATCCCTGACCCCGCCTCCCCGCTGACCTCCGTTTTCATCGCTGAGTCGGCCGGCTTCGTCCGCCGCATCAACCTCGAGGTATGAGCTTCTGCTTTGGTGTTTTGACATCCAGCACAATCATGCCATGTAGACTTTGGCGTGCCTCGACTAACCCGATGCCAGTCTTCTGAGCCCAAAGCAACCTATCGCGGCCCAAAGGTCCCGGTTACCTGCTTGGCGGTGGGAGGCCCCGGCAACAAAACCGTATTTGCCGGGTCATGGGACAAGGACATTTGGTCATGGGATGTTGAGACTGCAAGCCCAGGCCGCAAGTTCAGCGGCCATGCCGACTTTGTCAAAGCCGTTGTCTGCGCAAATGTCTCGGGCAAAGATCTGCTCATCAGCGGCGGCGCTGATAAGAAGATTTTAGTTTGGGACATCGCAACGGGCCGCCGTTTGCATACCCTGCAGGATGCCTCAATCACCATGCTTGCTGTGCAGCACATCGCTATCGACCCCGTGCTGAGCACTGCCGATGCAGTAGTCTTCGCTACGGCCAGCAGCGATCCTTACATCCGGCGATGGAAGGTTACACTCGGAAGCTATGAACAGCTCGCCGAGTCTTTCCATGATCGTCCTGATACCGAGAGGTTGGCCATTCACGAGCACGAGACCAGCGTCTATCGACTTGTCTACGATGACACAAACGATGACGCAGATCTATGGACAGCAAGCGCCGACGGTACGGCAAAGTGCCTAGCCCGGTCCCGAAATTTCGTCACAGAAGACTCTTTCGAGCATGGGGACTACGTCCGTGGTGTGGCTTTGACGGACCAGTGGGTGATTACAGCCGGCCGAGATGAAGACGTCAAGGTATGGGACCGCTCGTCAGGGAAGCTGTACGCCACACTTGTTGGTCACTACGAGGAGGTGACAGACTTGATTATGCTGCGGGATGCCGAGGGCACTGGCCACAAGGTCTGTAGCGTGAGCATTGACGGCACCATCCGAACCTGGCCGCTGGAAAAATCGGAGCTGGACGCCGTGATTGTCAAGATCAATGAGGCGGCCAAGCCCAAGGAAGAAGAGCAGAAGGGCGAGGGCCTGCTAACAGCCGAGGAGGAGGCCGAGCTAGCTGAGCTCATGAGCGACGATGATTAGATGCAAACGGTGGGCTAGAGGGAAAAAAAAAAATTTGACCGACGGCGCCGTCAATAGCCCTGCCATGACCTGGCCTGACTTCCTTGTCGTGAACTTACGTACGGTGTAATGTTTCCTTTGTTGACCCCTGAGGGTTATTTCAAAGCTTGTCCCAAGCCCTCGCACACGTAGAACATGAGCTCATCTCGACTCGCTTGGCCTCAGCTCAGCGGGAAGCAACATGTGTATTCCGGATGTATCACTAAACAGCCACCGAGCTCGTAAGCATGTCCCAACGAAGCACAGCAGCAGCCATGAAACATGTCTCGGCTGCCTGTGCAATCCGAGAAGAAGCAAACAAGACAACGGGGAGACCCTTTCATCTGGATCAATGGGAGACGGCTAACCGACCGAACCATGTGCTGCTGCGTGATTCCCACGAGGAGCAATTTCGTCAGCGATATCTTCAAGCCCCTTGCATGGCTCTAGAAACTCGCCCGCGCACCAACAGCGCTCGTAGGACTGGAGATGTCTTGAATACCGATCTCCGCTGGCAGGGGGTTCCAACTCGGTCTTCCTCGACGCCTCAACGCCTCGCGACGCGGTGGCGGGCTCCTGTAACTATTCGGAACCTACGGTTCTGGGCTCCGGCGAGTGCAAAAAGAAATAATAAGCTCCTGTAAGCGGAGGGCCGGGTGTGACCTGGCTTGCGCAGGCCTGGGCCTCTAATGGGTAGCGCAGCTCGTGATTGGAGGGGCGGATTCTGTCACAATTGACGGTCCAGTGATCGCCGTATTGATGGGGGCCATGCCGGCCATGCTATCCCTTGCGGTGTGCTAAGGGAGCCCTGATGTATCAGGCTAAATTTTCTCCAATGATGTATTACAAAGATTGCAAATCGTTACCTGTGAAGTGTGTTTTTGTGGAGTAGATACATGAGGGCTCCCTTAGCACATCGGAGGGGATGCACATCCCCCGCGGCATTGTGAATAAAACCCGCAATCGTATTTATATCCCGGCAAGTTGGATGGAGCCCATCGGGGCAGGCACCCATTGAGGCGGCTCGCGAGAAAACAGGCCTGGCCAGGTGCGATATTTCCTTTTTTCCACTCACCTGTGTTTTCTTTTCTTTTTTGTTGGTAATTCGAGCCCAGGGGCTGAGGCTGACCAGGATGCCTGTAAGCGCCCTCGTCAATGAGCAGACTCGCTCAACTTCGCTGGGATTGCTTTTCCGGTTAAATTGCCTTTGAGAGCCCGGATCGTGGACTCCGTGCTGCGTCGGATGCATGGATATGACGGTAGCTTGTGCTGCATATGTAGGTAATATGTAAGGGACCGCTTGGCTGCGAACCCGGCGGTTTGTTGTATCCCATATTGATTGCTATCAATTAGCGACGTATACGTGCATCCAAGCTGTGCCCGAGCGCCTGAGTAGCAAACATGGCGGCTATTCAGGCCTATTTGGTTTGCCTAGCGCAGTCGCATTGCCAGAGAGACTAGGAAGCACGCACATTTTCTTCCTACCATGTGACTTGGCGCTGGGTATAAGGATGTATCATGAGCTGAGATCGGTTGCTGAATCGCCGGACAATTGAATCGCGAATAAAACGAGGCAATCGAAAATCTTGCAACGGGGTAGACGTTTCTTCTGCTTGGGTTTCATTTTTGCCTGCCATCGTACACGTGCCGTCAATGCGACGCTCGCGTATCGACTGGGATTAACATCTGCGAGATGCAGCGCACCCAAGCAATCGGGTCTCGATCGTGCGGCTAGGGTCGCTTTCCCCTGATTGGGGTTGAAAAATTGCCAGGAAGTCCCCAGTCCGCAAAGGGGATTTGCATCGCTAGCTAAGGCTAAATGCCACCTTTAAGCCAGTCTATTATTTCTTTGCAGGCGGTCAGTTTGCTAATGCAGCTGATTTCGCAAGTAAGCTGGAATGGGGTTAAGAGCTCTGTTTCAGTGCCAACACCTGCAGAAGCTGACAAGATGGTGCTTTTGAACAAGACCCATGATCCTGGTCCAGGGCAAGGAACCAATGTGCTCATTGCGTAGGATTGGCACGAGGGGCTCAGCAGCTGGCGCGTGCATGCGGGAAGAGGGGACAACCATTCCGCGACAGGAAATGGTCAAGTACGAAATCGGTCTCTAACGTTTCGTTTCGAAGGGTTTTTTTTCTCTGCCTAAGCGCAGCACGACGTTGAAAACCCACCGGGCCGAAGCATGGAATCTTCGGATCATCTTCGACAGCATCTCCGTCGTCTCATGACCTGCAGGTAAAGAATGGCACTGGCCATGGCCCATTCGAGGTCTGTTGTGGAATGACCATCAGGTCACCAACAAGGGTATCCATTGATCGGCTTGGCGAGAAGAGAATGGGGCCCAGTAAGCAGCGTGGACGTGGAGAGTCGACAAACTGCCGGCCGTCGATCTAATGTTGAATAAAGCACGCTATCCTATAATGTGCGCAGCAAACGGCATTGGGCGGAAGCTTTGCACATCTTTGTGAATCCGGATGTATTATTTCACACTGAGCAGTTGAATTTGAAATGGCCTGTGCATGATTTGCAAATATCTAGAGGTGCATCCAGCTATTGTCTCAAATGTTCCTCAATGTGCTAGAGACATACACGGACACGCACGCGCCTGGTGTTAAAGCGTGGACCACCACCATCTCAATATTGATGGCATCTCAAAACACTCCGGTGCCGCACTGATCAGGTTGCGAACGCCGTGTAATCAATGACAATCTTGATCTCCCATCTAATCCAGCCTACGCAGATGAGTGGAGGGGAGAGTTGTGGGGGCCACATCTTGCTCCTCGCTTGGGAGCTGGCGGGAGGATCCCAGTTCGCCGGCTTGCCCTTGTCGAGTGGACCTGGCCTTTGCTTTTCTCAAACAGATTGGAGTAGGTAGGGGGCCGTCTAAAGTAAGCAGACCGTGAGATGAGGGATAACAGCCGCGCGGAGCGAAGAATTGGCGTAGTCACGTCCATGAAACGCAGCCAAGTTGGCAGCTGGAGGGATTCGAGACCAGTTGAGCAAATGACAGTCGGACGAAAAAAGAGTTGCCACATCCAATGTCGGACAAGCCTCGCAACCCACACTCGAACGGAACCATCGTCATCAGGCACGCACTCTCGACACGACAGCGGCCCGAAAAACGGCGGCCCGACCTCCGATTTGGCGCTATTTGTCGGATGCTCGTTGCTCTTACAGGTACGACTTTGTTCCCGAATGCTGATCGACACAGGGACCTGCATCAGCAGCACGGGGCAAGGAGCACCCTGGGATCTCTTGACGATTGGAGAGACCTGGATAAAGGATGGTCGGCTTGGTTCCAACATCACGTTCCCACCCCTGGCTGTGACGTGGGTATTCAGCTGTGATTGGGTCTTGTGCGGCCTCCTTAGCCCCTATGATACTTGGATTTGGGGGGCGCGCGGCAGTTGACCTATCACTTCTGGACGGGACCAAGGAGGATTGGACGGGGCCGCGTTCGATTTTACTTTTTCGCTAGCCTGGCGTCCAGCTCCGGCTAGCTTCGTTGTTGACAAGCAATCGGCTGAAGAGCAAACATCACATCCCAATTAGTACGGGGCAACAGCAGAGAGGTAATCTCCTCCCATACCGGGAAGCCTGGCAGGGTGTGTTATGTATTAGTTGTGATAATTGCCGGTATGAAGGTGATTCCAGGTGTGATGAGGCGGCATATTGGGAATGCCGTTGGATCTGGCCCCCGCAGGCGTTGTCTCGACCAACAGTCAGTCCAGCCGTGTCTTGGATGCGCCGCTGCGCCGCTGGAACAATGCAACGCTACAACGTGGTTTGCAGAGAAACACTCGGGGTCCGTGTTCTGTCCTCAGCATACGTGTGACGTCTCCGCTCTCTCCTTCTGATCTCGCCCTTGCTTCCTCTTGTGTCACTTGATGCCAGCAACCAAGCTCCCCAAGGCATGCTGAGGTCATGGCAGCCACTCACCGGGCACAAGATATGCAGCAAAACGGGCCGGGTTCCATGACCTGCACAAGCGCCAATGTCTAGGATAGGGATTCAGGCCGCCAGTGGCACCCGGCGACCTGGTAATTCATAACAATATTCCGCCAGGCCAGTGCCACACAACACCATACCTCGGGCTCGACAGCATGTCGAAACTAGCTAGCAACTCGACGTCGACGTGGGGAGCTTGTTGGTCCCTGTTGCCCCTGTCGACCTTTTGTCGCTGATCCCTGCTCTTTGGCCAGCCCAAGCCGTGGGAGGCTTCCAAGATTGCTAGGCCGCTGTGGTCCCTGTTGCTCTGGTCGCATGCAAGACCCTCTCTCCCACTGTAATCCTGCTTGTGCTTGGCCAGGGACCCGCCGTGGCTTGTGCTGGGGCGGCTGCCGGGATGCTGCCGTTGCCTGCACTGCCGGTATGCAGCTGCGCAGTCCCAGGCCTAGAGCTGCCAGGGAAAACAAGGTCGACAGGGTTTGCTGGGGCCCGTCCAGAGGCCTGTCAAAGGGGAGCCCAGCAAAAGAAAAAATCCCGACTAGCACGCCCTCCATGGCCAATGCTCTACTCTCTATCCGTCGAGTCCGTGGGGATGCCCACGGACACGGCGAATTGCCCTTGTGTGGCTTGCGTCTTGATGCAGTAGTCGCTCGTTGCAGGGTTTTCTACCTGGTCCTGGGTAGCGGGTGTACGCCTTGGGTAGGCAGGTTGACACTAGAGACACAGCGACTACCACGGCGACGCAAACGGGGCCTGGCATGGCACCTGCACTTGCTGTAGCTACCGAGTAGGTGCCGTTGTGCCGTCGACCGCCGGTCTCTTTCCTCCCGTCTTATACTAAGGTAGCCGCTCCGCTCCTTCTTCCCTCTCGTTTTCGTTCGTATGAACGACACCAGCTTCTTGGCCATTGCCTGCTCAAGTTCCTCCTTCTCTCTTCGTCCCCGGATCCGGGTCTTCTTCACACTGCCTACTTACACCTTGGCCTTCACCTTGCGCCACACCAGCCTCGAAGCACACGCTTCAAGCAGGCAAGCCCCGCCCTCGTGAGGTTTCGCATCCTCTCCCGCCCTCCATACACTCACTGTTTACTTGGAGCTCAAAGCATGCCCACGGCCTGACTGTTTTTGGTCTCACGCTCCCTATTAGCATCATTATCTATGAATCCACCATACCCAACGCTCCTTTGGGTATAACTTGTTCTGTAGCTGCCTCCCTTTCTTGGGCATCCTCATCTTCCTTGTCTCACACACACATCATTGCGAATACCACGTCTAAAACACGATGGCGGTCGAAAAGGAAATTCTCGGAAGCATAGTGGCTTTCGAGGGCCACGCTGAAACAATTTCGACTCAGCTGCGATTATTACCCACCTCGCCCCAGATTCTTATTCTCCCCAGCATCCAGAGTTATGTTTCGAAAAAAAGCGGCTTGCAGGACGGCTTCGACGCACGACTCTACGTCAAGAACACACACGACGCTCTTGTGGCGAGGAACCAAGTAGCCCAAGCATTCTTGCAAGGCTCAACACCAAACAGCAAGCGCCTGGTATTCATGAATGGTGGCACACCTGGAGCTCATGCCCTCTGTATCAAAGCCATCATGGAGCACGAAACGAACGGTGACCACGACCAGGCCGAGCTCATCTTCAACTATCTGGTCAAGGAAGGTCTCGCGGGTCTCCAAGACCCTGCTCGGAATTGGAGATCAAGGAATACATTCGAGTACTTTGGAGAGCACGATTTCAACGATGAGACCGAGGATCCCATAATTAGAGCCATGCGTGCAGCCGACGCCTTGGACCGCCAAACTGCCAATCTCCAACCGTGCAACGATTTGGACTCTACTGGGGTCTTTCGCCCCCGAAGCAACAGCTTGCCCTTGTACGGATATGCTGACAACTTTGGAGATGCCGCCCCATTCTTCGTTTTTGGCGCCAAGAATCAGCATGAGGAAACCGAAAGCTTGTGCGATGATGATGAAGCCTACTCTCCTCGTCCATCACAGCGCAGCTCTCGAGCATCTCGGACTTCCATTTTCGCCATCACCCACTATGAAAAGCCTTTGGATGAGGTGTTTCCTGGCTTCACAAATCTTCAGCCTCCTTCACCTCAGATGCCCTTCCCCCGCTCCCCAAGCTGTATTGGCGAGGCATACGCTGCCAAGATGATGCAGCCGCCGCTAGGCCCGGAAGTTTTCACCCCTCGATCCGATGTATTCAGCATTCGCTCTGCAGATAACGTTGTGTATGGCGAGGCTGCGATATTGGACATGAGACTTACCGGCCGAAGAATGAGTCTAACCAGGGTTAAGTCACTTGATCGCATCTATCCCGCCGCTCCCAAGTACAGGGATCTGTGCATTCCCTCAGACACGGCTGAAGAGTCAGAACGAGACACCCAGGGAGCTTTTGAGCAAGAAGCAACGTCAGACGGTGCTAGGCGCCATTCTTGCATGGTCATCACCAGCTCTAAAGATTCACGACCGAGTCGCCTGAGCTACATCGAAGGGCCACGCACTATCGTTGTCCGGTCGAGTCGGCCTAATATCAAGGTGGCCCCAGTTCCAAAAGAAAAGAAGCGCAAGCCTGCGAGAGCCTCATATGTTGATCGAGGTACTGACGCTGACAATGCGGTGGGCCGGGACGCACCGTTTAAGCCAGCTCTTCCCTTCTTTGAAGACCTTGTTGTGCTTTTCAAGGACGAGGTTGTCGATGGAATTTTGGGATCCGTGGTTCGCAGTTTCCGCACTGGAAATTACCCAGTTGTCTCACATTCATCTGCTCCTTCGGAAGCCGATGACGGTCATATTTCTACCCCTGGGACACCCAGATCACACGACCTTGAGGATCCTGATTGCATGGACGACTCCTTTCAAGAGCGAGACGTTGAAGTTATTGCGCGTGACAGCTACGCTGACGAATACGACCCATTCGCATACGTGCAGCCAACCTGGCCTCAAACCAAGCCAATGCACAAGAAAACGCCCACTGTCAACATTGAACGGCCACCGACGCCTGCCCGTACTCCTTCGCCCGCCTTCAATGATGCCGAAGACAAGATCCACGAGTTCAAGATCACAGGCCAGCAGACCGCTGTCGCGATCCAGAACTCTCTCCGGTCTATTCTCAAGGTTCACTTCCCTCCTGAGACTCAGGGATATCGCCAGTTCCAATTTCCATTGCTTCCTGAACTTGAAGGACTCTGGCGGCCAATTTTCCGTGAGGCCGATGCGGGAAATTCGCAAGAAAACCGCAAAATGGATCAAATTTTCGCTATCGGAGCTCAACGAGGCGTGAAGAAGGATTACGCCTCGGCCATAACCGGTCAACTGGAGAAGCTCGGCACTAAATCTAGTGGGATGAGCCGCAGTGGTCGGCTGGATTTTAGGTATGTAATCCATCACCTCAATGTCGGCTTGGTACTAACTTTTTATAGATATCTCCTTGCCAATGCAATGCAGGCCTTTACTGCGCAGCCACTCACAAGTCAGACGCACGATAACCCATTCACTAACTGTTATCTCCTGGCCACGCTCATCATTCCGCATCTGGAGACCTTTTTGGCTCTTCACTCTGATGTCAAGTTTCTTCTCTTGGAGTACCCTCCCGAGCATCTCCCTACCATGCTCGCCCTCCAGAAGCTTGTTGGTGTTGATCTCATGAAGGTGGCTCAAATTGTGGACTCCAACAGCAAGGATCTGCCCTTCACCAACTTGCGCGGATCTGGCTCCATTAACGCCAACTTGGACCAGGGGTGCACAGGTCGCTATGGGGCCTCTCTTTCGCCTTCTGGCCCGTCCACTGATGTTACAGTATCAAACGCCAACTTCCTTCTCACCTCTACTGCTAGTGATTCGGAGATTGCAACATTTATCTCCACCGTCTTGAAGATTCTCTGCGAGATCTCAGACTTCTACACCCCGGAGGAGCCGAAGAAGGCAACACCCAAGAAGGAGAAGACTAAGCCCGCCCCTCTTCAGGGCTCTTTCTCTCCATTCCCACGAGTACCCTCTGGGCCTCAGAGCCCAGCTTTGTCGCCGGCTCTTACCGCCAAGCTTGGCACAGGACCTCCTCCTTCACCCATTATCCCTTCACGAACACCTTCCCTTGCTGAGACGATCAAGACGGTCAGATCGGCAAGGAGCAGGCTCGGAAGAAGCCGGTCACGACGCAAGCCTTCCACAGTCGACAGCCAGTCCATCCTCACGGTGGATTTGAGTGATAGTGACTGGGACCAGGAGGATAGGCGAGTCATGCCGATCCTCGTAAAGAGAAAGGAGCCCCGCAAGGGAAACAGTCGCAAGGCTCTCAAATTTCTGGGACTTGCATAATTCTTCCCACAACTAATTTACCACCATGGCCACAGGCCTAATGATTAATGACAGTGTCCACTCGGGACAAGTTTCTTTATATGTATCAATTATCAGGGGTTGGAAAACTGAAACAATACCACGAACGTTGGACAGGAAAAGGGTTACCGAAGGGACGTTTTGCACAAGACACTTCTGATTGTCATGTTGAACTTGCTTTTGTTCTTTTTCTTTTTCTGTTTAGTCACGTAACTTTTCTTGTCTCATCGCTCTAGATAGCTTCGGTTCGATATTTCATAATTTCTATTTCCAGGAGAGCAAGCACTCCCTGGCCTTTTTTCACTGAACCTCGTCCCCTCATTGTGCAATCGTTGATCCTGTGCGAAGTGAGATGATGTTAGTGTAACCTGGCAACTTTCCTTGTGACATGAATGTTGCCGATCCCTGCTAGTCTGTCCTGTGTCGATGTCTCACACGGGCTTTCTTTTTCGTAGCTCCCGAAATCTCGTCAGACATTGCTGCGTTACCAACTCAGCGGCTCCTTTTCTTTGTCCTTTGTTTCTTTTTCGGTATCGCCGTAATAAGGCAATTACCAACTTCTTCCTATCCACCGAGACCAGATTAACAATTCTGGACTCATGAGACACCCTGATCTGATTGATGATCGCGTCACCATGGAATGAGAATGGTCGGATCATCTGCTCAACACATGGGCCATGCTAAGAAGCGATATTTGTGATGACTGAGTGTGAAAAAAAAAAAAAAAAAAAACCACGCGAGTGTTTGTACGTCGAGCGCTATAGTTGAACAAATGAGATGGACTGACTACGTGACCGGCTCTGGAGTGTGCTGCACGGCACCAGGGCGTAGGACACGGATGGGTGTGCCCTCAACGCCGTATTCTCATGCACCTTGGCCGTTGTTAGGGAGAAGCGCACGCAAAGACATCAAACAATTTATAGAAGAGAATATTCCGCCCTGTATTAAGAATACTCCATCCTTGCGTACGCACAATGACAATATCAAAAACAACCAGGACAACAAATCATGATACAAAGGCAGAGACGACCAAAATAATACCAAGACGATACAACCAAATAATGCTGGGATCCCCCACGCCCTTTCCCTCTTCTCCCACAGAGAAGACGGCGAGTCAAACCGGGCTTGGAGGGCTCGAGAAGGAAGCGACAAAACCCCGTAACGTCGTGGCAGGAGACGGAAAAGCTGCTCGAGGGGGCGAAGGGAGTAAGAGAGCAGACGGAATACCGACCAAATGGACAAAGGGCCTGGACCTCGAAGAAATCGGCGCAAATCAACATCTCCCCAATGTTTCGAATTTGCAAAAGAGAGATAGAGGAAGAGAGAAAATACACTCGCGTAACCCGCACACATCCCCAGCTATTCGTGTTGAAAGAAATCTGCCATCACGTTTGTTCGCACACCCCTTCCCCGAAATCCTTAGGAAACTTCCCGTCTCAGCCCTCCCGGTCCGTCATGGTCCGTGCTTCTTGCATTACAATGTCGCGAGTGCTTCCACGCCGTCGACCCGAAATAAATGCCGTCGTCCAAAATGCCAAATAGAGGGGGGGAAAGTGCCATGAGTTGCGCTTGATGGAGAGTGAGATCCAAGTGAACATGATTTGGTCTATGCGCAGAAACAAGGGGGCGAAGAGCAAAGGGGAGAAACGAAAATCGCAATTGAACCCGTCCGATCATGTCCCTGACGTTGCCCTAATCCGGCCTTACTCCGTCATCCTGCTTCGCTTCGAAAGTGCAAAAAGGGCGTTTAGCAGCAGCCCTGGTTAGAGTTGTTGCCGACACCCTGGCCTTGGCCGACTTGCACGCTGGGCTTGGTGTTGTTTGTGGCTGTGGTGCCCATGCGCTCCTTGATCTGGCGGGCCATGGTCAAGAAAGCCTGCTCGACGTTGCTGGCGTTCTTGGCAGAGGTCTCGAGGAAGGGAATACCCAAGCTGTCGGCGAATTCCTATAGCTGAATGTTAGCAACCGAGGCACATCTAATATTTGTGCTGAGCTGGGCCGAGCTGTGTAGTCAAGTTTTTGGTTGTTCGGGGACATATCGCCAGGCAGGCATCAGGCACAGTGGCATGTGACGAGGGGCACAGAGGGTGTCGCAGGCCGAAATGGAGGGAGAGGGGGGTTTGGACTAAGGGAAAACACTAACCTTGGCCACTGAGTACTCGACAACCTTCTTGTCCGACATATCGCTCTTGTTACCGACCAACAGCTTGTTGACACCCTCGGTGGCGTATCGGTCAATCTCCTGAAGCCATTGCTTCACATTGTTGAAGGAGTCCATATCAGTGACATCGTAGACAACGCAGATGCCGTGGGCACCACGGTAGTACGAGGAGGTGATGGTTCGGAATCGCTCCTG
Source organism: Calonectria leucothoes (assembly GCA_002179835.1). Lineage (NCBI taxonomy): Eukaryota > Fungi > Ascomycota > Sordariomycetes > Hypocreales > Nectriaceae > Calonectria > Calonectria leucothoes. The sequence continues at coordinate 353,068 of NAJI01000003.1, forward strand.
ACCAGCGGTATCCCACTGCAGAAGGGCGGAGAGTCAGTTGCGTGCTGGCAGATAAAGATTGGGGGGGGGCGGCTGGAGGTGGAACGTACAATCTGGAGCTTGACAGTCTTTCCGTCGAGCTCTATCGTTCGGATTTTCTAAGACAGACGTTAGCGATGGCGTGTTCGGGCGGCAAGAAGCAAGGAGAAGATGCGGGGAGGGACGGGGACGTACGAAGTCAACACCGATGGTGGAGATATACGACTCGGTGTAGGTGTCGTCGGCAAATCGCAGCAGCAAGCAAGACTTTCCAACACCGGAGTCACCGATGAGGAGGAGCTTGAAGAGGTAGTCGTACCTGGACAGGGCAGGTTAGAAAAAAGGGCCATGCTCGGGTCGCAAGCTTGGGTGCGGGACCGGAGCTCTGGCGATCGGGAGACGGGCCAGGCGGCGGCGGGGGGAAATGGACTCTGGAGGCCGGGTCAGCGTCTTGTCGTTGGGGATGAGGAGGCTATCGCAAGGGAGGCGGGAGTGGCGTACTACTCGGGGTTCATGGTGGCGGGAGCAGCGGTGGTCGCGGAAGAGATGTGGGTGAGGCAGGCAGCGGTGCGGCGGAGGCCTGGGATAGGAGGGTCAAGGTGAGGAAAGAAGATGCAGACGCAGATGCGGAGAGCGGCGAGTGCGTCGAGAGGAGAGGCCGATGAGGGATGGCGAGGGCGGACTGGCTGATGATGATGATGGTGGTTTTGTGATGGTGGAGGAGGTCAAGTGAGCGCAGGCTGCAGAGGCTCAAAGTACGTCAGGGAAAGGGCAGCAGACAAAACGCAAACGTAGCGCAAGGCAACGCCAAATTTAGTGAGCGACTGCACCTACACTGTCCGTACTAGCCACCCACACCCCCCAGGCCGCCGGTCTGCCAGGGCCAGCCCGAGGCGAATGAGGCGGTGATTGGGGTCACGTGACTGCATGCCGGGGAAGGGAACAGAGGGCAGCCGGAATGGCCTCCATCCACTGTCACATTACTTGCTATCCACTCTGGTGCAGCGCCTGCCTGCGATTCACTCACCCACTGGCGCGAGCGAGAACGAGACCCTGCTTCGCTTCCGAGGCTGTGCACTCCGTGCCAGGAGGCCGACCTGTCTACTGTGCCAAGTATGCGAGTCCCTCCTGTCTCCTGTGCCTTTAATGTCGTATTGCAGCAGTTGACACGATGGGGCCCGGAAGCTGGGCGGCCATGCTGGTGGGAGAGGCCCCTCGCTTGCCCCCTTTAGCGCCAGGCCCTGGGGGGATCCCGGATGGAAACTTACGTATTCTGTTCATGCTGAGTATTTCTGCGGCCAAGGGAAATGAAGACGAGAGCAGGTGCCGCATCTATTTTTGAGGCACGAGATTGCCATGTGCCGGATGCCAGATGCCAATCGCCAAGTTTGAAACAGCGTCAGCCTTGCTCCGGAGCCTCTCCTTTAGACTTTCGGTCGGCACAGTGGTTTGAATACCTATTCGTTCTCGCTCCGGAGCCATCATTCACTCGCCCGTCATCTGGCATGCAAATCAAAGCACGGAGCATGTGACTGACCATGGCGCCCCCCAAAAGCTGACACCCCAACCAAGTACATGGCGATCGTCAGGTGGCATGCCGAGATAGTAGGCTGCCATTGCACCACGCCTAGAAAGGGCCGTCCTTGCATCATGAATCATGCCGCTGTGCCATCTGCCATCCACGGCGGCTACATCACTTAGCTGGCCACGGCGCCCGTGTCTGGGCTCATAAAAAAAACATGGCAGATAACGACTAGCTCAACATCCAGATTGTGCCAGCTGTCCTTGCTAGCGGTCAGGGTTAAGCAAGCAAGGCAACCTCGGTTCTCCGGCTGGAGGTTATCCAATCCATCCGTCTTGGCCTCATCTGTCGTCTGGTGTGGGCAGCTGGTGAAGGCCAACCCGGAGGGAACCATCGTAGGCCAACAGTATCCGCATGCTGTCATATCGGCGCCCATGACTGCACCATCTGTTCTCCTTGTGGATCCCCCGCGAAGACATATGTTCGTCCCATCCCCTCGCAGCCTTGGTTCCCGCCCCGTGCCATTTTGGAGGGGACCCGCCCCGCCACAACCGCCCATGTGGCACAGCTGCTCCCAGCTTCTCGTACAGGTAGGTACCTAGGTACACCTCTGGCCAATTAGCGTCTACTTTGCTTCCCGCAACAGGCCATGTACCATCTGCACGAAGTTCTGCCGAAGAGGTACCTTGTCCAATCTCCAAGAGAAGAAGCAAGGTCAAAAAAAAAAAAAAAAAGTTGCCCATGCTGATTCCAGCCAACCCGGCTTTACCCATTATTGCTCGTCTGCCGTTGTCCCAAAGTGGATTGGGCTACAGCATCATCGAACCTCGAACCAGTCCATTACGTCTGTCTGCTCCGGCTCTCGCCAGCACCTTCGCTGCACCTAAGCTCCCCAGCAGCTCTGTCCTGCACCGTGCTCTACTCCGTCTCCTCCATTCTTTATTTTGCCTGCAGGATTCCATGAAGTGGCCCATCCCACTGCGCTGACCTCCCAATGGCCGCGCCCATCCGCACCGTCCTCCGCCGCCCCGGCCGGGCTCGTCGCCCTCAAGCGTTGCCCCTCGCCCGCCGTCGCAACCTCTCCAGGTACAGCCCGTCCAAAGCTCAGGTGGTCTCTCGCCAGCCGGCATCTGGGAGCCATGCCCGCGTCGAGGAGCGCAAGCCGCTGTCGCAGACCTATTTCGATGCGACGGGCTTGAAGTGGGTTGGATCCGGGGCCGAGGGTCCGCAGGATCCCAATAAAGCCAAGCTGGGGAAAAGTACGCCACCATTGCTCAACCACAGAGCTTGAGCCTGCTATGATGCTAACTCGCCTTCCCTTTGATAGCTCTGCGAGTTCTCCAGGAACGATTGCCGACCCTCCTCCAATCTCCCCTCCCTCATGACATCCTCGCTCCGAATATCTCGCTCCACCTTTTCCCATCGACGCATCCTCATCTCCCTACCGTCTCTGGTCGCGTGGCCTACAATGCTGCTCTCTGGACCTCCCCAATCGCCTGGAATCGCGTGCCCATCATTGGAAACGTCCGCCTTGAAATCCTCGCCGAGCGCATGACATGCGAGCCCCTTACCTTTCTCCCCCGGCGGCCTGGTGCCATTCCCGAACAGCTAGTCGTACGATGGTGTGAGAAGCGCAAAGACTCAAATCCCTCCGAGAGGAGCGACGGTCCCGTCAGTGCCATTGCCCGCTCACTGCCCTTTGTCGGCCGCGGGGTCTCGTCCAACAAGGCCTTTACGGGCCTGTTCATATTCGACTTCGACGCCGAGGGCCGCATCCTCAGCCACACCATTGAGTCGGCGCAAGCTGGGGGCGATTGGGAAGGTGGCGTGGGCGCAAAGGTCGTGGGGCTGACAGACTGGCTGCTGGGAGGTATAAAGGGCCCCGGCGATACTCCCATACCCATGTTTGAGAGGCTGAAAAAACGACCGCCGGAGTAGAATGGTTTCCAATGATACCAAACCGGAAGTGCTCACATAAAAAGAATGGATAAATTGTAAAAAGAAAACCACCAAGGTACGGATGAGATGGTATGGTAAATGACTTAGACGAGAAGGCGTTATGGCAACTCACTGCCTACAATGTATTATTAACAAGAGAATTCCTCGTACATGAAGGACGGGATAGTGTACAACAATGAGCCAACGAGACTCCACCCATCTGAAAACTATTTAGGCTACTGTATATTAGTGTAAAAGGCTCAATATGGCGCTCCATTGATTGAGGTCAACCTGAGGTACGATATTGCCAGTTGATTCGGGGATATGAATTCACGCCATTGTCCTAAAATGATTGAATATAGTACTTGTGTTTGTATCTCGTTACCTGGCTATCCAGTTGGTCATGTGCATGATGGCTTCAAGAACTGCATCCTAACAGAGCCAGATCAACACTAGCTTGAAATAGAAACTAGAAAAAGGGAATAGAAAGGGAGAAGAAAGAAATTCAAGCATGAACCTCGTTATACGTTCTTGATCAGCTCAGCCTTTCTTTTGCCGCAAACCCAGCGCTACATCTGCTGCCGACAATAGAGCTTCTCTCGTACAACATAGTACGCAGGATCTTTTGCCGCAAGGAAATGACAAACAACAAACTTGACCTATTGTCGAATTGCTCCGTGAGACATCAATCAGGCTTGTTATGCCCTTGTTTTTTTTTGTTGTTTGGGATTCGCAAGCCGTGGTGCTTGGCACGCTGATACCTTGTTACGTTTCGACGCATCATTTTGGGCAACCCGTCCAAATCTATATATACATCGGTATTATGTCAAGGTTTCCAACGTTTAAAAAAAACTAGGTTAAAGCACCCTCCCCTCACCCCCTGTTTATCCTGCAACAAGCCTTTCCCAAACAAAGGCCCATTCAATTGCGGCGGGGAAAACAGTCGAGGCAAACAAATAAACCTAGACTTTCCAACCCCCAGCACCAACTGTTATTTTACTTTGTCTCGTCGCTCATTGCAACCGCGGTCTCTCTCGCTCAAGACTTCTCACTCACTCACAGTTGGCAATATCAACTCACAAGAGTTTTGCGCCTTCACCGCGTATTCCAACAGAGTCGGAACTGGCAATGGTCATCAACAGTCATAGTCATTCTAAATCAACCATCTATCTCGTGGCCCTCATCGCTCGCAAGGTTCCAAGTTCCCAGAACCAGCTCGGCCTCCCAACGAGGCGAGCACCGGTTCTCATTTGGATATTGGTTAAAGGGCATTTCACAATATTCTGCCCAGTAACCCCTTGTTTTTTCTGGCCGGAGCAAAACAATTGCAACTCTTTTCTTTTTCTCGCTCTCTTGAAAACCATTCCATAAGCACCTCCCCCGTCTTTCTAGTTGCAGCCCTCACGCCCCCGTACCCACCTGCTTCTTCCTGCTGTGTTAATCCGCGAAACCGGACCCTGTCGTGACTCATTTTTTTTCCGTGGCTCTAAAACAAAATATCTCCCAGGCCCTCTCCTTCGAAGCCAATCTTTGCGAGCTTCTTGAGCCTTGACTTTTCTCGTAGCTTGTCGGCGGCCTTCTTCTCCTCGGCCAGGCGCTTCACGAGGTCCACCTCGGCAAGCTCAAAGCCGGGCGGCGGGTCGTCGTCCTTGTCGAGGTCAATCTCGCCGAGCAGCAGCACGTTTTCACCGCGCACCAGGAAGATGCCGTGCGAAATGTCGGCGTACAGGCCGGTCGGTCGGTCGGAGCCCGCCGAGGCTGGGTCCGTGGCGAAGATGCGCTCAGTCGTCGATTGGAGAACCAGGTTGGCTGTTGGTTGGCGAACAGGTCAGAACAGGCGTGCTCAATTCGTTGTCCCACAACTCTCTCAACCTTTCCCGCCCTCTCGACAAGAGACTCAAGCAAACAAAAAAGGAGAACATTCATCGAGTGATTGCGCAGAAAAAGTCACCCACCAAATTGATCCCAGCTCCTTAGCACTCCGATGAGTTTCCTTCCATCGCGCAGGGCGATCAAAAGCTTCTCTAAAAAGGTTGGGCGGGTTCCGTCAGCACATCACGATTCTGCTTTCGCCAAAAAGGAAAAACGAAGATCCAGCGCAAACCCATCTCGGGAGCAACGCGAGGCGGGAGGCGCAAAACTGCAGCGGGAGAGGCGTACTGTCGGTGAGGTCCAGCAGCTGGGCAGCCGTGGTGAACATCTGGGGCGGAAGCTGAGCTGGCTGCTGAGGCACGCCGCCGCGGCCTTGGGGTGGAGGGCCCCCCTGCGGAGGGGCATCGTTGATGGAGAGGTTCTCCATTATATCATGAGATGTCTCGTGGGTCTGTTGCGATTCGGGGGTCTAGATTGGTTCCGTTAAGCTCTCTCCGCCGGGTTTGCTCGTCATATGAGCATGGCTGAGGGGGCCGGGTCTTTGAAACTGAGAGCGTGGCTTTTGCTTGCGATGGTCTGTGGTTGTCGATGCACGCCCCAAACGCCAACCCATCAGACGCTGCTGGTGCGCGTTATCGATAAGAAAGACATCACGTGCATTCTCAGGTGATTCACGTCACTCCGACTCTAGGAGGACTCTGGGCCGTTGGATGCGGGGCATACAAGGCGAGCAAAGTCAATGGAGGGGCGAATGAGGGGCAGGTTTCCCAGCTTGGCGGGGTACCTACACCACCAGCATCTGGGTTAGCCTGTCGAGTTGCATCAGTGACTTCGTTTATGCGTCATCCCATCTCATCTGATCTAGTCCCATAACTTTTTTCCCCTAGTGAGCAGTGCGGCATGCAGCATGAAAACGCCACGGAAATTGTTCAATGCCGTCAATCACAAAATGCTTTATGCATTTTTTTTCTTCCTCTGGCTGGCATGCGTTCAAGGTTGGTTTCTCTTTGCCAAATCGCACACTGTCTTGTCCGTCTGCCCTTGCAAATGAGCTAGACCGCCCCCCGAAATTACCAACCGAAGCCTTTGAGTCGCGTCCCGAAATATCTGTTTTTTCGCCACCCCCTACCGAAATCCGTTTCTCCTTCATGAATGCACCGTGCTATGCTGTCAAGATACCATCCCGCCAGAGTTTTTGGATTTCTGTAAAATACTCTATCATAGTCCAAACCGTAAACGCCGTGGGATTGATGCACATGTAATAAACCTCTGTCAAACCAGAGCACAAAAAAACAGGGATGAAAAAAAAGTGTGCAAGATATTTCCAAGACCCCGTTTTCCAGAGTCCTCCCTTGGACCCGATAATTTTCTTTTCTTTTTTCTTTCCTCTAATAACCCGATTCATTTCATTATTAAACTGGGTTTGGCGGGGGTGCGTGAAAGGGGAGCTTGTTCCACCCGCCAATGGCGAGTGGTGGTTCTGGGTGAGCCCAGGACAGCAACAAGGCTCAAAGGAAGAAAAGGGCATGCCACCGAGCTCCAAAGTTCAGCTGCATTGAAAAAAAAAAAAAAAAAGGTCATCAAGCTCTGCCCGCGCGGGTCTAGAGCCGGTTCATAGTACATCGGTTCAGTGCCTCCTGGAGCTCCGGCCGGGAATTTAGGGCTTCCCAGGCCTGGCTGAAGGTGAACCACTGGCGTTCGCGCTTGTGCCTCTCGGGCCAGTCTGGGTATTCGCTGGTGACGGTACCCTCAAAGAAGTGGTACCTTGACCTGTCTTTTGAAGACTTTTGGGGTCGCTTCTCCTCAATGTCCCCCAGGTCGTAGTTGATTTGGATGGCGATGCCGGCCTCTTCCCAAGCTTCACGGGAGGCGGCCTCCTGGCATGTCTCATCCGACTCCCAGCCGCCCTTGGGCAATACCCATCCTTTTCTCCGGGTAGACTGGATCAACAGCACATAGTTCTGGTCCGAGGTGAGGGGCACGATGCCGGCAACAAGACGCTCTCCCTTGGTGTTGTAGCCTACACAGGAGAGATAGTGTCAGCGGGTCTGGATCTGCAACGCATCCGGGCTCGATGTACGATGGACGCAGAAAGGGGTGATGCGAGATTGACGTGCGGGGGGTTGGAACAGGGTGACGCATAGAGGCCGGGCGCGCGCGGGAGCAGGCACAGACGGCGCCCCGATGGCAGAGGACTGGTAAAGACGGCACGTACGGGGGAGGGGATAGACGGGGGTACTCACGTTGCTTGCTTCTACCGGTCCGGGACTCCATTGCGCGGCCAGCCGAGTCGCCAGAAGCGGAACTCGACATGTTAGCAGGCGGTCGGTGCGGCCGGAAGGTGTCGGGGGTTCGGTGGGTGTCAGGGTTTTGAGAGAGTCGAGGATTGGAGGTTGAGGTGTCGATGTGGGAGGCTTTGCAAAGCGGAGCGGAGCGGAGCGGGTTGGCCCCTAAAGTCGAGAAGAAACCTGCGACGGGCGGGCGGCGGCTCAGAGCGCGTTGCGATGCATCGTCGGCAGGATTAAATGGTAGAGAATGGATGAGTGGTTGGGGGGAAGAAAAACGGCAGATTGCGCAGTCGCCCCGAGGAGCTGGCTGGCGATATAACGGCTTTGGAGGTGTGGGCGCGAGCGCACGCGCAAAACGTTACCAGCTGTTTGGCTCGAGGAGAGAAGAGAGAGGAACTGAGACTGGGAACTGGACTGGGAACCGGGACTGGTCGCTGGGGGAGGGGCGCGACTAACAACCCGAGATTCGAGCCAGCAGCAAGAGGCGGCGCAAGCGCAATTGCTGGGTCCTGGCGTCTAGATTGGGACTGATGGAGGATGTGGAACCCGAGGGTTTTCGCTGGGTCAACCAGGCGTGGAGTTTTGCGTCTGAGGCAAACTCTGATGTGGTGAATTGCGCTGCGCGCGGAGCCTTTCTTTTGTTGGCTTTCGCGGATGGCGGTGGAGAGGGTTTTCGCCTCGACCAAGGAAGCCTCAAACCAAGCAGGTCGCGGTGGGGAGAAGGGGGGAGAGAAATGGCAGCGGTGCTGCGCTGGGCACTGAGCACTGAGCACCAGGAGGCCGGCACTACAGCAGTGACAGGCTGTTTATTTCTGCTGCGCGCTGCTAGGCGGGCGGCGTATTCTTTTGCGGCCGGGGGGGGACTGAGCGAGCCGAACGGGCCAACAGACCTGGCAGAGGCGGCGGCGACGGCGGCGGCGGCGGCGATACGGAGATATCGGATAGAGAGCTGGGCAGTGAAGCTGACGAACGCAGGGAGTAGCAAGCAATCAAGCTCCGACAACGGGTTGCGGAGAGAAAAATCGGGGTATGTATCTGTATGAATAGGGGAGGAGGGTGAAGGAGCCTGGAGGCGAGATGCTATGGCGGAAATGCACTTGTTTAAACTCTTTGAAGCTGGCGACGAGCGCGGTCTGAAGCTAGGTCGGCGGACAGATTTTCATTTATTGAGTCTAGACAGGAAACAGAAATGCGCCTTGGAGCGTAACGTACACTCCCAAGAGATTTCGGCGAGTCAGGCCAAGTCTTGTCAAGTAGCAGCAACTCGCGGTGGGGGAGCAGGAGGAGGAAGTGGCAGCGCCAATGGCATGAAGCTGGAGCTGGGCGATATTCTGAAGATGGGAAGATGCAGAGACGAGTTGCTCCGCGAGCTCAGGATATAGAGCCGTTGCATGTCTCGTGCCATTCGGGCAATAGACGGGAGGAGGAGGGCTTAAGCAAGAGGCAGAGCCAGTTGGTCTTTATACTTGGACTAGCCTAGCTAGATGGAGTCCAGGGCCTGCCACCTCCTCTGCCTGGTGTCATTGCCCGTGCATGGCAAAGCTTCATTGAGTTACCGCCCACGAGGGCTGCTAGGCCAAGGTGATGGGGGATGGCGTGGGCAATGGTGTGGACGCGAATGTGGATGTGGATGTGGACGCAGGCGTGGATGGCATGTACCAGGCATCATGGCCTGGCATGGGGGGGAGATGGATGGGGGATGGATGTGTGGATGTGGATGGGGTTGCGCATTGGCAAAAAAAAAAAAAAAAAAAAAAAAGCCTGGCGAAGAAAAAAAATATTAAAAATATAGACGGAGAGGAAAAAAAGACAGGTACCTACTTCGTGCAGCAGCAGCTAGTTGGGGGATTTCTCAAAACGATGCACCCCCCTCACACACACTCGACACACCCTTGCGCATCTGGGCTTCTTATTAAGCTCGGAGGGACGTGGATGGCATGGTTGGAGGGCCTTGTGCAGTCGAGCGAGAGGGTGTGTGTGCAGGCCCCAGCTCAGGTCCCAAGTCGGAGTCGGCGGAGAGAATTGACAGCAGCCAGGAAACAGAGATGATCCCAGATCGGCCCTGCCCCCTGCCCGGCCTGGTTGATTCTCTCGTGTGGTTTGGGTCCCTGGGGCGCTCGCTCCCTGATAGCAGACAGACGCCCTCCCGCCCGTCCCGCCGGGGAAGCTCAATCTGTGTCACCTGTTTCCCTCGGCCCCTCTCGTGCTCAGGCCGGAGCCGTCCACCAGGCGAGATAGGGAGAGCGAGACGGAGCGCGGCGTGGTACCACTGGCAAATGAAGCTCCCAGCATGTGCTCTGCGCGAACGTGGGATGTGGGATCCATGGGATGTGCAGCGTGCTGCGTTGTGTAGAAGGTGATTGAGCTTCCATACAGTTACATGACATGGACTCTCTGGCCCGGTGGGGCAGCGCAGGGCCGAATAAAAAGACCCCAAGGCAGGCGGACTAGCAGAAGCAGGAGAGAAGCCGAAAGGATAGAGCCTGCAGCGACTTTGCAGCCCACACTGCTGCACAACAGCGCAGCAGATGGTTGTCATTCGCTCCGAGATGGTGGGCGCATCGAAAGCAGCCCAGATGCCTTGGCCATGCTGCCCGGCCCAGAAGGAGGAAAGGGAGGGGAGAGCAAACGGCCCCCAAAGCTTTGGGGGAATCAATCAATCAATCGATGGCTCAATCAATCAATGGCATGCAAGTGCAGGTGTACCTGCAACACCTTGCCGCGCTGTGGACAAGCAACAACTTCAGCATCTCAGCCCTCTCCCCTCTGTGGGCCACCAAGGCACAAAGAGAAAAAAAGGCATAAACAGCGAGAGGGCAAAGCGAACCAGGGTCCTCCTTTTCTTCCAACCACGTCTCGAGTCGGTATATCAGCACGCGGGCGATTCTGTACTCCCTGCGTGGGGACTGGGTTTGGTTTTGGTTTGGGCCCGGCGCTGCATCGACGGGCTGGCGTTTCACTGCAGTTAACCTCTTTTTTTCTCTTCGCCTCCAAATTGGCCATCTCATTCACATGTTCCTAATGATAGGTTCATCGACGTCGACGGCCTTATGCGTCATGAGCATGGGGCTGGCCTGTTGCTCTCTTACGCCGCCGCGCTGCCGCGCTCGCGTGCAGCTGCTGGAGCACCTTAGTCCCATCCGGACTCTCCTTCAGTATTATTAGCATGTCGCACCCCTAGTACCAGAGTACCAGAGGGGCACCCACCCAGCAAACAAAGTGCACCCAGGATGACGACGGGGAGTTTGAGGGGTGAAGAAACAAGCCACCGGCTCAACCGTTGCCAGGCTGGGTGCACCTCCTTGGCCTCCGTCACTCCAGAGGACCAATTGGACGGGACGCAATTGATCCAAGACTCTCCGGGACAGATGGCACCTCCTGCAAGATCTGACCGATGTGACTCGCTGACTTAGCGGATAAGCCTCTACAGTGGTGAGCCATGGTGCCATGCTTCCAGGCGCACGAAGCAGAAGCAGTCATTGTTGGCGTCTAGTTTCAACCGTGCTTGTTCGTATCGTCGCCAGCCAGAACATCAACTTCCGGCCATGTTCCGGCTTGGGGTAATTTTGCCAGCTCCTCTATTTGCTGGTCGTGAAGATCAACGTGCACCAAGTCTCCATACTAGCCCCCCGTCCCAAGCATGTTGTAGCGCCGGTCGTCCCTTGCTAGTTCCACAACCCAAAATGCTTGGCCAAGAGTTATCCGGCGACAGGTCCCGACGGCAAACTAGAAAGCTACTAGACATTGAAGAAAAGCCCTCATCAGTCAAGCAGAGAGCAGTTTGTCATGCCTCTTGCTCATTCATGACATGATGTCTTTTCCCTCCTCGCCTCTATCGGATCGGCGCCGGTATGGAGCCTGCAGGGCGGATCCAATGCAATCAGGATCTCAACACGGAGCTAAACAAGCTCTCCCTCAACAGGCTCTGCGCATGGCAGCAGCCAGCCATTACAGAACAGGGCAATGACTGGGTGGTGCTGAACTGCTCACGACTGGTCGGGTCAGGTAGCACAGAAAGGAGCTGCTGCACCATGCAAGGAAGGCAAAAGCCATGTCCATTTGCGGCACGGGCATTGGCCGCCGTTAGCAAAGGCGATCGTGTTTCTGTACATCCCCCCCCCCAATCTCCATTCCTATCCTAGCCTGTTGCCGGCGACCTTGCCTAGCTGGAACTGGGGGGGTAAGAAGAGCCAAGAACAAGGAAGAAAGAAAGAAAGAAAAAAAAAGGTACCGTACATAGGTGCAGGCCTGTGAGAAGCCGCGAGTAACCCCCATCTCAAGTCCCGACACCGTCTCAGTCGCCAAACAAGCATAAAACATGTCGTCTAGACGGTCGAGGCTCGTCAACAAGACATGGACCAACCGGTAGCAACGGGATTTCCCTTCTGATCTACAGAGCAGAGGATCCATCTGTGACAGCATGCCAACATCATGTATACTGCAGCAGATGCAGGAGCGCGTGGCCAGTCCCGGAGCCAGCACCAGACTGTCATGCCCCTCCGGGAGGACTCAGAAGCAGAGGCGAGACCCGAGACCAAGGAGAACAAGGGCTTTCCGGCCAGGGGCCAATTCCAAAAACTAAGCTTGGGTCCCGAGCAGAGGCCAGCGGCGGCAGCCCCCCCCCCCCCGGCTGGTGCTCCCAGCAGAAACTCGGGAACCTCAGCGCCTGGGTCTGAAGGATCCGCTGGACTGGACCCTTGGTGCCATCAAGCACCCCCTCCCTCCACTCACTCCCATGGCTCTATCGGGGAGGGGCGGGGACGGAGCAGAGACACGCGGACAGAGCCACGGCCAGCGGAGCGGGGTGTCTTACTGGGCGACTTGGCACATTGGCGTATTTGTCAGTTGATGGGACGGGTTGTGGTTGAGGGGAGCCAGCACCGACGGGCTGGATTTTTCTAGAACCTAGCGGCGCTGTGCCGAAGAGCAGCACCAGGAGGTACGGACCAAACAGAGGCGGACAGGAACGAGTCAATGGGCAGAGGAGACGGCCAGAGCCGTGACTCGCCTCGCTGCTGGCTCCGGTAACCAAGGACCCAAAGCAGGTAGCTATCGTCACATAGAACCCCACAACTTACAGCTGGCCAGCAACAGACAACAGACGTCCCCCCTCCTACCCAGTTGGGCCGTTGGGCTAACACGGCACTCTCCAGTGAGGCGCAATCTTTGCAACCACTCGCCACCCGTCGTTCTCGTCCGACACTTTAACGCTGCAGCATCCGCACCAAGCACCTGAAACCACGGCCAATCTTTATTCTTTTCCTGTTGTCATATCATTGCTTGCGGCCAGCCATCGCTTCCACGGCGTCGCTGCCGTCTGCTTCCTTGCTTCGCTGCATACCTAGTACCCCATACAACCCAGAATAGATACCTAGGTGCATGCGACACACAGTTCCTAGTCGCCCCCGTTTCCGTCACTTTTGTGTTCGCTCTTTTTTTTTTTGTTTTACCCCTCCCCCAAGCAGGCACACACACGCGCACGCACGCACGCACATCCTGAAGGACTAATAAAGTACCGACTTGCTGCGCAGTCGCACACGTCGACTCGCCGGGGACAGGATAACTCGGTACCAAGCCTCACGACTCCCGCCCGCAGTCCGGCAACTCGACCCCTGCTCGCAGCCTCTGTCAACAACCCAGATCCAAAAGCTCCGCCCTACGCACTACTCTCTCAACGCACTGCAACAGAAAAATCAAACCCATTCGCCCACCTGGCAAGGCGTCGAGGCCTAGCCCAGGCGCTGTCACTGTCACCCGGGCTGCTCCTCCGCTACCCCGTGTGTCACCGTCGCCCTCACCGTCACCAAAAGACCCAAAAGCCCCCCCAAAGCTTCGAGTCATCCCGCGCCTCGGCCTCAGCCCAGGGTGCCAAGAAGGCTGCTCGACTTCCTGGAAAGCTGGCACGCGATCCTCGTCGCTAATCGTCCACCCCTCGCACCCCTCCTCTCTCCACCTCGAGCAGACGGCCGCCCCTCCATCCCTCGCGCCCCCGGCTCCTCGCCGTCCAGCTCCTCACGCACCAACTTGCCTGTCCTGGGTAGCCTCGCTCGCTCGCACAAGCCTTGGCCGTCGTCTCCGCCGTCCGCCGCTCTCCAGGCTCGCCAAATCTTCACCAGAACTGCACAGGACCCGGCCTAGCCTGCGACTACGCGGCTCCAGTCGTGCTACTCGCAGGCCCACGATGGAACCAGGTGGCATGCGGATCCCTGAAGATGCGTCGTCGCAGCCCGAGTATATCTCTCCAATTGGTGAGTGCTTATTCTCTAGCTCTTCTCCAACCATTTGCACCCGTGCTGCCATGCCCGCCTGTCGTTGGCTGCCCGGTGCCATGCGGTCCAAGTCTGCCGCCGCCGCCGTCGTCCCCCGTTGCGCCCCGTTGCCTTCTGGTGCCCCGTCCTCCATCATCTCGGCCTCGGCCCTCATCCATCGTATCCCACGTTCCCCGTCTTCCCCGGCGCCAGACGTCAAGACCAATTCCAACCCCAACGCCCCTCCATCCACCACATCCACTCCGAACCCTTGCCCAGTCTAGGCACTCGCTGGCACATGTCCATACACCATCATCTCATCGTCATCCCCATTTCCTCTTCTATCCCGCCTTGCGTTTGCCTTTTTGCACGTGTGACGATCCGATGCCTGGACGCCACCATCACGGCCTCCCACCAGCGTCGATTGCACCTCCTGCCTCCCACCCGCCTCTGCATGCTTTCGGCCCTGCACCTTGGTTGCCTGCCACCAACATTGCACATTGTCGCATCGCTCGCCCCGGGCTAGGCTCGGACAGTTTGACCCTTGCTGCTAGTTACGCCTCATCTCCTGCAGACCGGCTCATCGCATGAACCCTCGCGCAATGAAGAGTTCTTGGCTTACACCTTGTGACTCGGGCTGAGTCACCTTTGCTATGCCTCGTGTGCCGTGATGGCTTCAAATCTTCCGGAGCTCAGCCATCGAAGTGATGTGGTCTGCGTCCTCGTGGGCTTGTTGTGCTTCTCCCATACGTCCGCCGTGATGCATTCGTGATCCTTTCGCCATGCCTTCCTTCACTCACAACCCCCCACACATTTGACCCTCAGCGCCTCACATGGAGCTCCACGGTGTAGCTCCTCATCCCCCACATTCACATCCGCAGTTTCTTTCTTTGGCCCGAGCTGACCAGGAACCAGGATACTCCAACTCCTCCAGATGCGGCTACTGTGGGACCAGCGGCAAGAGTCAGTCCAAACGTGAATTCCCCTTGCCCTATACCCTTGAATCTTGACACCGCTCAACACATCAGATGCTCTGCCGGTTCAGCCGTCATGCCATGTTTGCTTCGGCTGGCATCTGGATGGTCATGTTATCCCCCTTTCCCCAATAATCCCACGCCATAATTGGGCACAGTGCCAAGGCTGACCAGTTTGACCGAACGACAGGCTTCTCGTATTATGCCAAAGCCACGTCCATAAGCCCGGGTTTCTATCAGACTCTGCTTGATCGGTGCTGGAGGCGGTCCGGGACGCTCATGTACCGCCCGGATCAGCGACGTTCTTGCTGCCCACACTATACCATTCGTCTCGACGCAAACCAGTTCAAGCCATCAAGGGCTCAGCGGCAGACGGTCAACCGCTTTAACAGATACGTCATTGGTGATTTGTACGCCAAGGAGGCTGCTCGCCTCCACCCCAAGTCGCGTGACCAGGCAAAGAAGCGAGACAACCAGTTCGACCTAGTTGAGCGGATCCATGAGGCTGAACACAGCCAACTACAATCGCCCCCTGAACCCGCCCATCAGCTGCAGGTAACGCTCGAGCATGACAACTTCACCGAGGAGAAATTTGCGGTTTATGAGAATTACCAGCGAGTTGTGCATCATGAAGAGCCAGCTGAAATTTCTAGACCAGGTTTTAAGCGCTTCCTCTGCTCATCCCCCCTGAGGCGCGACACGATGCTTGGCCCGGACGGCCGTAAACGTCGACTGGGCTCCTATCACCAGTGTTATCGCATAGATGGTAAACTTGTCGCCATTGGTGTTCTCGACTTGCTTCCCGACTGTGTCAGCTCGGTCTACTTTCTATATGATGAAAGCATCCACCAGCACACTCCTGGAAAGCTCGGGGCGCTCTACGAGATTGCCCTGGCCATTGAGGAAGGTTACAATTGGTGGTACCCAGGCTTCTACATCCATAGCTGTCCTAAGATGAGGTACAAGATGGACTATGCGCCGCAGGAGATTCTAGACCCCGTAGCCTTGAAGTGGGATGCCCTAGATCGAGATGTTTTGAACCTCCTTGACAAGAAGCCCTTTGTCAGCTTGGCCGAAGAAAGGGATACCACTCCTAGGGCCAACGCGGAGATGAACGATGCGCATGGCGAGTTGGAATCCGATTCTAACAAGTCGGATGATGATAGTGCATTCCTTTTCAACTACAACATGCCCGGAATCCCATCCTTGTCCGAAGTAGTTGCTTTGGATATGGGCCACATCTCATTGAGGATTTCTCCCAAGGGTCCAATCTATGAGACGTCTGATCTAGTGGCTTGGGATGATCAAGCCCCCGAGCAATGGCCTGGCCTGAGGGCAGGGGTTGCCGAGCTAGTTGCAGCCATTGGGTCGGACCTCATGGATAAGATATGCTTGGATTTTGCCAAATAGCTCAAAAGCTCTAGACAGTAGAGGTTTGGTTTCTTTTCTCGAATGCTCACTATAGTCGCCTATTTAGACGTTTATACAGCCATGCAAATCTACATATCAATGAGTTCATTGAAATAGGAGATGGAAGGCAGTTTGGTTGCATTCATAGCGCTGCAATACCGTCTGTTCTTTCCAATACGTGGAAGTAGTTGGTACGGTTTCACGGGTGAATTACCCTGGAGAAGTAGAAATTATAAATGCACTACAATACCACGATGGAATTTTTATTTCTTTTGAGCTTCATATTTTCTAGAGGCCAAGCAGATTGATGGGCCTCTCAATTCGGGATAGCTGTCGAGGATAGGTCAAATGAGAAGGAAGGGTGGGTTATTGGAGGAAGCTCCCCACACCCCGCACCCACTTCTATCTTATCGTTCACCTAGGTGAAGGGCCCCCAACCCGGGCTTTTTCAAAAACCTTTCAGCCTTGCGTCGCAACCCAGCAAGCAACGACGTCACAGTTTCTGCGCGCAAACCCGACCCGAGAAGGACGAGCGAGACAAGGGCGAGAAGAACAGAAGCGACGGAGCAGGGAACAGACGAAGCCAGGTCGACTTTGGCCAATGGTCACGGGATAACACAACACAACACAACATGGCATCGCAGCAGACTCTCTTCTCGCCGGCCGAGCTTGCCTACCTGCACCAGTCGCTGGGCCTCCGACCGCCCATCCGGCCCGATGGGCGCACGCCGACGCAGTTCCGCCCGCTGACGGCTGAGACGGGCATCCTCCCGGGCACAAACGGCAGCGCGCGGGTGCACTTTTCCGACGGCACGGAGGCCATTGTGGGCGTCAAGGCCGAGATGGAGAAGACGGCTGAGGGACCCGCGACCGAAAACCAGCAGCAGCAGCAGCAGGACCGCGACGGTGGCGATGTCGAGGGCAAGCGCGCGACCCGCGGCGAGTGGCTCGAGCTGGCCCTCGAGATCCCCGGCCAGCGCGACGACGAGGCCTCGACCGTGTTCCTGTCCGAGATGCTGAGGGAGGCGCTGCTCGCCGACAAGGAGTTTGCAAAGAAGCTGTTTATCAACCGGCGCTTTCACTGGCGGCTATATCTCGATGTACGTTTTTTTCTCTTTTTTTTCATGGGTGACAATTTGGCGAAGAAAATGTGTACTTGGTGGCTAACCTTTTGATTTCATCACATGCAGGTCCTACTCATCTCTCCTCCCATGTCATACCCGCTCCCGCTCCTCTCCCTGACCACACACCTTGCTCTGCTGGCGACGCGGCTGCCGCGGCTCAAGTCCGAGGGCGACGAGGACCCCATGTTTGACGACGACTGGGAGGCGTCGACGTTTCTGTTCCCGCGGGACGGCGCCGCCGCCGAGGGGTCGCGCCCGCCCGTGACGCTGCTCGTCGTCACCGTGGGCGACAACGTCATCTTCGACCCGGCCAAGGAGGAGCTCGCCGTGGCCGAGACGGCGCTGGCCGTGTCCGTGTCCGAGGTGGTTCGCGGGGCGCGCGGCGCCGGCGACATGGACGTCGATTCTCCCAAGGGCGGCCGCGAGCTGCGGCTGCTGTCCATTCGAACAATTGACCCGCCCTCGAGGCTGACGCCCCCTGGCGTGCCTCACACCGGCGGCGGCAACTCTACCGCGCCGGCAAAGCAGCAGACAACGGCAACAACGGGAAGCGCGCAGGAAACCGAGGGCGTGTGGAAGGCACCCCTGGGAGGAACCAAGTTTGGAGTACTGGACAGCATAATACAGACGGTGCTGGAAAAGGGAGGCGTTGCGGAAGAGGTGCTCGATGGACTAGAGGGTGTGGAATTGTCATGAAGAAGAAAAAAAAAATTGTAAAAAGGGAAGGCATATATTATGTATACAGTCATCACACAAGACGCAAAAAGCCTTTGTTTTTGTCTTTCATTTTATTGGAAGCAGGGATTTTTAGAGGAGTATTACACAGGTGTTCAAAAAAAAAAGAGGATGATTACCTTTGTAGTCTTACAACTAACTACTAGGTAGCCATCGAACTGGGTGGGGGCGGATAAGAACGCGCCGTGGCTATGAGCTATTGATATTGATACATGCAGTGTGGCTGGCAGCTGGTGGTGACAAAACGACAAGATTATTCTTTTTGAATGTGAATACGACTTTTCTTCTTCTCTTCTCCTCTTTCTTTCTTTCTTTCTTTCTTTTCCGTTTCTTAGACTAGAAGATACCGAGCCACTTCTTTTTGGGCTCGGCCGTCTTGGACTCCTCGGCGGGGGCACTCGGGGTGGCTTGGTGGTCCAAAGCAGCGGCAGCCTCAACTTCCTGCTCCGGCTTGGCCTCGTCGCCGCGGCCAAAGACGGCCGTGACGGGGTCCTTGGGCTCGATGCCGTGCATCTTCATAAAGTAGCGGCGCTTGGCGACGTCGTCGAGGTGGCGGGTGCGGTGCTCGCCGGCCTTGAGGGCCTTGTCCTTTTCGTGCTCAACAATGACGTACTTCCACGCGTTGAAGAAGTGCACGGGTGAGGTCCAGAGGTCCGAGATTGGCGGGACGAGATCCTTGAAGGGGGAGTTGTAGGCGTAGTTCATGAAGAAGGTCATGACGCCGAGGAAGCATAGTGTTCCCTGTACATTTGGTATTAGCATTGCCGTTTTCAACATCATGCCACTTTTCTTTTTCATCTTCATCTTTCTCCTGCTTCCCTCATTTCTTTCTCTTCCATTTTTTTTTCTTTTTCCTTTTTCTTTTTTTCTTTCTACGTTTATCCTTTTACCAGACAGGGGACGGCGGTGAAAAGGAAGCTAACGAGCCGCAACATACCATTGTGATAATTGTGTGCAGCAGGCGGCTGTGCCAGAACCAATGCGCCCATGTGCCCTCGGGCGCCATCATGCCCGGATAATCTCGGCGGTCCTGGGCCATCTTCTCGGAGGGCGTGAGGTCGGGGCCATAGTGCTTGGGCAGCGAGTTGCGCTTGAGGCGGGAACCGTGCGATGGCGGGTTGAAGCGGGTTGGCTTCTCGAGCACGATGGGTTTGCTGGCTTTGGCGCTGGATGACGATTCGGAAGAAGCGAAGCGCACGTAGATATTTTGCGAGAGCGGAATCTGAACACCGCGCCAGAGGGGGCCCTGGAGCGGGAGAAGGAAGCGCGGGATGATGGTTCGTGAGGCCATTGTTTCTCGTCGTTTTTTTTCTCTCTCGGGGTCCGGGCTCGGCGGGGAAGAGGAGTCAGGGAATTCGATGCCAATGGCAATGCGGAGGTCGAATATAAATTGGAACAGGTTCTTCTCGGCTGCAGGAGAACGAGCACTGGCTTTTGCGACACTGACTCGACCAGTCGTCTGGGTGGAGTGCAGACCGTTTTGCCGTTTTTTTTTTCTCTCTTCCCGCGGTACGGATGCAACTTAGCTCAGTCGATGGAGGTTGGACGATGGAGTCGTTTGGTGGTACGCAGCGAGACCAGTGCTTGCTCCTTTGGGCTTAGCTGGCTTGGTCCTGCAGTCGGCGACCAGCCCAGCTCTAGCCACTGCTCGTCATAATTTTTTTTTTTCGCTCCTGACCATTGAGGCACTAAAAAAAATCTTGTTTCGACATGACGCCAGCGCCCGATTGTGTTACAACACATTATTTCATAAATAGTGAATGGCATGAATCGTGGCTGGGTACAGTGCTATTTATTCCTCACTTGATCAATCTGCGTGTCTTATCCACCTGCGCACACCTTGTCCATGTTCTGGTTCGTGCCCCGGTGTTCTTGTGCATCCTCGGCCTTTGCTCACCGTGTCATGCCATGATCCATGTCGTTGGCAGGCTTGTAAGCGGCCACCTCGAAGCGGCAAAAGGAGCCAGGCGTGGCAGGGCATCAAAGCTTGCGGGTGCGGAGGGTGCGGAGGGTGGACGCCGCAGGGCCGGGGCGGGAACGTGAATGATGAGAGTGCTAATCCCCTGGGCCGAAATAAACAAGGCCGTTTGTCCAAGCAGGGCGGGACCCACCGTGTCCCGACTTATTCCGTTTTTCGCCTTTTGAGAGCTAGGTCACAAGTCTCTGTAATTCTCGCGCCGTGATTGGCTGCCCACCTGTGCCACCTGTGGCTGCCGGGGGCTCCGTTTTTGTTTGACCCAGTCATCGTTCGCTGAACAAAGTCAACAGGCCAGGTCAAGCGGTCATAGTACTTCTACAGCCCTGCCCGTGAATTTTTTCTTCTTCTCTTCCTCCCTACTTCCACCTCACTACAATACTTGCCATCCTGTCCTCGACCGACCTAGCGTCCATACAACCTTCTCCCTCTCCCCTTTAATTACTCACAAATCCATCACAATGGCTGGCGGTAAGTCCTTCTCCCTGCGCGCACGAGGCGCATCATGCCCGGCTTACGGCCCTCCATCTTTCGGGGGCCGCTGGGCAAGACGCCTGGCCGAGGCATACGGGTGCCAATTGAGTGCTCGCTGTCGAGGTTGAAGCCCCTGCCGTGTGCGACGGGCTTTGTCGAGCCGATTTGCAGGCCTGCGACACTGTAATCGGCTGTGGGCGATCACCGTGGCGCTCGCTTGTCCTGCGGTGTCGCCTGCGTCATTTTCCCTGGTTGAGGGCACCCAACGCTCTTGATTCCACGACAATGACGACGACAACGCCCTTGAAACGCACCTGAGCTGCTTCAGTCTCTTCTCGAACCTCATAATGCCACCCGCAGCCTCGCCACTCTTCCTGCCTTCTCACTGCGACCCGGCGCAAGGCCACCAAACACCAAGCAATCTTTGCTGACTTGTCCCCCCAGGCGATACCAAGAAGGGTGCCAACCTCTTCAAGACCCGATGTGCTCAGTGCCACACTGTTGAGAAGGACGGTGCCAACAAGATCGGCCCCCTCCTGCACGGCCTCTTCGGCCGTCAGACCGGTTCCGTTGAAGGCTACTCCTACACCGACGCCAACAAGAAGGCCGGCGTCACCTGGGACGAGAAGACCCTCAGCGACTACCTCGAGAACCCCAAGAAGTACATTCCCGGTACCAAGATGGCCTTCGGTGGTCTCAAGAAGGAGAAGGACCGCAAGGACCTCATTGCGTAAGTTTGAGCCCGTTTGCGCTGCTCTGCGGCCTCGAAATGAGAAGCCCATGAGAGCTTGAAGGTGTAAGAATGTGCTGGCTAACTTGTCTTCTCACACAGTTTCCTCAAGGAGTCCACCGCTTAAGCGACGAATACTCGCGTGTAATGTTATGACTTTTGATAGACGACGGAGGCGCCGGGGGCGATTGTACTATAGACCACAGAGCACCTAGACCATGATTGTGCTTGTACCTATTTCCATCTCCTCTTTTTGCGTCTTGTCCCTCTAC
The DNA here is from genome assembly GCA_002179835.1 of Calonectria leucothoes. NCBI lineage: Eukaryota > Fungi > Ascomycota > Sordariomycetes > Hypocreales > Nectriaceae > Calonectria > Calonectria leucothoes. The sequence continues at coordinate 374,648 of NAJI01000003.1, forward strand.
AGACCGAACCGGCGTTGAGGGTGGGAGCACGACCACGAATAGATTTTTTAAAAGGGGTTGGATTCCTGCTCATTAAACAAGAGAATCTCACGATAAAAACTACCTAAAGCTTGTTCCCCTTGCACTTATTCATTGTGACTGTGAATTTGACAGCGATTGCGCATCGTCGTGGCTGTCAATGGCTCTTTTGTTTTCGCTGTTTAATTTTGGAGGGGGGGGTACACTCGCCGCAGGGCCGAGGCCATGTGACGTTCACACCAATTTTTTTTTTTTTTTTTTGGCATGCTGCTTCCTTGGTTCTTAGCACCGGCCGCTAGCCTGCGTGGTTTTGAGCGACAAGAGCTTGAATGGTACGACACCAGCGCACAGCTCCGCGCTTTGCCGAGCTATTTCCGCTTCCCCGGCGGGCCACTTGGGGCTGCTGGGGGGGGGGGGGGAGCGAGAGATCTCATGAGATGTGATCGGTGGAGGCCGGGGCCTTGTTTGTTTGTTTGTTGGTTGGGGGAGGTGGGTTCATGCATCCGCTCTTTTGGGAAGGTACGGGGGAATTGGCTTTTTTTCCCTTTGATTTGGTCTACATGGCTTGATTTGTTCTCTCCGAGACTTTTTTTTCGGTGTTGATGAATCGGTGCCAGTCAAAGATGGGCAAAGAGATTTCTTTGCACCCAAGGTTTCGCACTTGGTCCGTCTGTCTGTTGGGGCCACCACGCCCGGACACTCGGGATTTTTCTGGTTTTGGCGTGGCGGGCGCTTTTCATTGGCTGTTGGGTCGTTTTTTGGAAGGCGAGCGTTTCTTCAACACCATGCGAGGGAGGTCTGGAAAAGGAGGGACAGGGAACCTGCAAAGGAAAACAGGCTTTTCGTATTATCGTGGTATCTCTTATTGTTCATTCCTCCACTCTAATCTATACATGGATCACATCTATAACCCCCCCTTTTTTATATAAATATTTGACCTCTTTTGACGCCTTTGCGGGTAGTGTGTCACTTAGCTAGACTTTCCCAACTTCTCGTTTAACTTTCGGTATGATTCGGGGTTCATGACGCTGCGCTGCGTCCTTGACAGCGCATGCTCCCAATCCGCCTGGTCAATCTCGAGGTCTTGCTTCTCCTTGCGTCTCCACCTGCGTATCGCACTCTCTGCTGCTTTGATGTGCAGGCCGCCCAGGTCAGCACCGCTAAAGTCGTGGCATCGCGGGTCCAACGCCACCGACTCGAGCCGCGAGAGCTCCTCGTCTTTGCAGCCGGCGTGGTTGGAGCGGTAGATGGTGCGCAGGATGTCGCCTCGCTCGTCGGCCGTGGGCAGGTCGACAAACAGGCGCACGCTGAGGCGTCCTGGGCGGAGCATGGCCTGGTCAATCATGTCGGGTCTGTTGGTTGTGCCAATGACGTAAATGCCCGACCGGTCCTGGGCTCCGTCCAGCTCGGCGAGCAGCGCATTGACAACGCGGGTGCTGGCCTCGGTTGATCCGCCATCACGCCGCGGCACAATTGAATCAATCTCGTCAAAGAACAGGATACAGGGCGTCGATGAGCGAGCCCTGTTGAACAGTTCTCGAACGGCGCGTTCCGACTCACCGACATACTTGTTGAGCAGCTCGGGGCCGTTAATGAGAATGAAACTGGCTTGCGCTTCGTTGGCTACCGCCTGGGCCACCAGTGTCTTACCGCAACCAGGGGGTCCCCAAAGGATACAGCCGGCGGGCCGGTTGATACCAATGCGCGCGTACACGTCGGGATCCCTGATGGGGCCGATGATGGACATGTCGAGCTGGTCGCGCACGTCCCGCAGGGCGCCAACCTGATCCCAGGTCACGCTGGGGATCAACGTGAAACCTTCTTTGCGTAGTGAGGGCGTAAAGTCCTTAATGGCTAGTTTGAAGTCGTTCATGGTGAGAGGCGTGGAAGGCGGCTCCGGGAATAATGAGGGGCCCTTTTCCAATGTGAGGTCCATTGCGTCGCCATCGGCTTCTTGGGGCTGGTCTGCCGCTGCTAGGCTGTGCCTGGTTCGCCGAGCAGCGACGTGTTCGACAAGAGTGAGGAGAGTGACAATGTCGGCACCCACAAAGCCGTGGGTCATCTTGGACAGCTCCTCAAGGTCGACATCCTCGGAGAAAGCCAACCCCTCGGTAGCCAGCTTGAGGATATCCAGTCGGGCGTCGCGATCTGGTATCCTTACTTGAACTGTCCGCTCAAATAGTCCCAGCTTGAGCACCGCGGGATCCACATCTGTTATTCTAGATGTCGTGGCCATGGCCAGCACATGTCGGTCGCTGGGCTGCTCTTGCTCAAGGCGTCGCATCTGTCGCACAAAGTTGCTCACCACGCGGCGGCCATGTTCACCTTGGCTGCTGCTTCCTGGCTTCGGCATGAACCAGTCAATGTGCTCGATGTAAATAATGCACGGGGCGATCTTCATGGCGTCTTCGATGGCGTCGTTGAGGCTCCTCTCCATGCGCTCAGGATCCTCAAAGCATCCCGTGAGCGAGATGAGCGGCACCTCGAGGTTCGATGCCAAGGACTGAATTAAAGATTTCTTTCCGGTTCCTGGAGGTCCCGACAATAAAATTCCGGGCACTTTTCGCCAGCCCGTCTGGAGGTATAGTTCTGGCCATTTCAAAACGTATTCCGTCTGCTCAAACAGATCGTTGTAAATTTCGCTCACCCCCCCTAGTCGTACGGCTTCTGATGTGTTCTCGACCTTGTGGCGACTCGCCTTTTGCGACTTCTTGAGTGCCTTTTCCGGTTTCTCGACGGGCGCAGAGTCGGCCTCGCCCTGGCCGGTGGATTGCGCCGGAGTCAGGGCGGGAGCAGGCGTCGCGACCTCGCTTTCGGCAGCGCGCTCTTCCGCTTCGCCTTGGAGACGACGCTTCTTGGCCGCGCGGCCCTCGGCTGGAGTTGTCGAGGATGGTTGGCTGGTGGGCTCCTGCGACCAATTCTTAATCATCTGTCTGTTGAGCAGGAACCGGTCATCGTCGGGCTTGGGGGGCTCGGGCTGGTCTATTTCGGCCTCGGAGTCGGATTCGGCAAGCTCCTCCTTGCGAACTTGAAGCACGCGATCAATTGAGTCCTCGAGGGGGCGCTTCTTTTGCCGGCTCAAGCTCGAGTTGGAGCGTTTGATGGCGTCGTAAACGGCCGTGATGGTCTTGAAGGGCTTGCCATCGTTGGCGTCCTCAAACTTCTTGACGATCTGATAGACGTCTCGGTCGAGACCCGGCCGAAGGATAATCCGGGGTCTTTTGCTGCTGGGTGCCATGGCTGGCGATGGTGTTGTGGTTCGCGTTGTCAAAAAAAAGTTGGCGGGGAAGTTTTTTAATGGACCCATCCTTATCGATAAGGCATTCGACGACGATGCAACAAGAAACCGAAGAGAAACCTCAAATCGCTTGGGTTGACATTGTTTCGGTTTGTGTATTTAATTGATTAAATAAATCATTGTCATTGCATCATTGCGCGAATCGTCAGCGAAATTGATTACACGCGCCCAACTCGATCGCAAGTGTCGCCTCATGACTGCTGGCCGGGTTGAGCTTTTCGCAAATAATCCAATTAGATGCATCGAGGAACTGAGAGAAGAAATAACAGTTCCGTGAGCAAATTGGCTCTTAATGACAAGGCCTTGAGACACATTGAATTGTTTACAACCCTCAGGATCGGCCAACTCATAGTATCCCACAGCCGCTATAGCTCGACAAGCTAGCCTCAAACCCTGTTTTGACTGTAAGTGAGTTAAGCTCCAAACCAATAGCCACTTGACAGCCCTTAGGTCAGCCAGCAACCTAAACCGCCTAACCCATTCCACCCAATCACGATTCCCCGTCATTTCAATTCATATTCTAACTTGCCTGTTATTCCAAGGGCCTCTCTCCTCCATGACAACCCTCCATCTTCGGTGCATAGGATAAGCTAGAGTCACATATCTAGTGGCGAACTGGGCATGCCGGTTAGCTTTCTAACTCCAATTGACGCCGTGGCGGCTCGGTTCCCATTCGCAGCGGCCTAATCCTGCTTCTCCGCATCTCATTTTCTCGTAGCATCGCCGCCTCTCGAATCCTTCGTTTCTCGCCTCCGTCTGCCCTGGACTTTCATGACTCAAAGTCGCGATTCCATTCGCCAAGTGACTCGACCTCTACCGTGACCAGGAAGGGAAGCGCGTGGCCGTGCTCGTCTTTGGGTCGGACAAGTGTGTTGTGGTGGTCTTAGAAAGTGTTTTTGGAGAAGCCGCCGTCCCCCGTTCGGACATCGGGAATGGTGAGGTACGGCATATACGGAGAGAGTACGTGTAGAGGGTTGAGTCGAGAAGTGCAGATGGGCTTGCTGCGCCATGTCGATGCCACCTTCGAATGCCGAGCCACGAAGGAGCGCGTGATATACCATCAGGCTCCGGTTCTCAACAGTTTGAGACCGACAGTTGCTCAAAGAAAGCGGCGCAGCTCCTGTAATATCACCTACTTCACGAATAGAGAAATAGCTAGCAAGAAAAGAAAGGCGTTAATAGCCTTGATTTGGATGTGTTTGTGCGCCCTCCTTCGAGCATGCACAACATCGGATGCATGTATGCGCAAAGCTGGATCCACACATCACAACTTCACGGGCGAGTATTGTCTTCTTAAATGTCCCAAACCGATGATGATTATAGCCAACGATCCAGGCAAAAGGGTAGCTTCGGACATAGGCCAATGCTGTGACATATTATTGGGTCCTTTTGGCTTCCTGTTCCCCTGCTCCATGTCTTCCCACCCGACACCGAGCTTCTGGCGAAGCAGTTCTGATACAACAACGCAGCACTCGGCATTTCTGTAATAGTCTGCAATGAACGGAATTTCGGTTTCCTTGTTACCCGGGAAAGTCTGGTCAATGCATGAGCCATCCATCAAGACATCGCAAGCCTCGACAGGCGGCTCCCATGGCTGCAACCTGTGAACTATCAAAGGCAAGTAGTGGCAAGATTTTGTTCACGGGAGCCACCTTTTCAACCGCGCCACGGCTAATACTGACCAGCCAACTCGCGAGTTCTGCAAAAATGCCGGGGACGCATCTGGTGGCTGCCCATAAAGTATATTGGATGTGAACGCTCGCACTTTTCCGGTGACCAGATTATGAAAGAATTTTGTACTTTTTGTCCTTGCTCCCTGAGACAAACTTGCCGGTATGGATACCAGTTAATCGGGTCGGTGGTCGCGGCGTTGATTCCTCTACTGCTAGGTCATTGAGATTGAGCCTTCGAATAATTTCATCAAAGGCGTGGGAGGCTTCGCTGTCCTCATGGGAGATGTTTGGCTGCTGACCAGGGCCGCTCTCCAACCTTTTTTCCGTTCGGGGAAAGGTCGCAAGAGATACGGCCCGCGGGTGCATTGCAACGGATACCCCCGCGGGCGTCCAGCCACCACTATCTCGTAAGCTCTGGTTAGCCGCGTGTTACAAAGACATATATTTTATGTCATTAACAATGCCACATTGCAATTTTACGAAATGATGCCTGCCCAAGACTATCGTGCAAGTTGGCATCTGCTCCATTCCGGAGTAGTGTCTGGACTGCCCGCCGATATCCCACTACCCAGGCCAGGTGCAAAGCCGTCTGCCCATCTCCTCGCTGGGAATTGATCGAAAAATGTTGCGAGCTAGAAGCTCAATCAAAACCTCCCCCGAGCCATCCCAACCGGCAGCTCCATGTATCCAGAGATGTTGCAGATCGTTTTGGTTTACTGATTGGGTTGAATCAAGCTTGGCTCCGTTTCTGAAGTAGCTCAACAGCGTCCTGGCGCATACTCTCTAGGGTGCACCGCAAAGTCTTATCAAGAACACCTTGCTCGGTTCCTTCTTCTCCTGGGGAAGCATAACTAAAAACTGGGTCAATCATAGCTGTTTCACCTTTCCTCGCAGCCTTTTCGAGAGCTGAATCCTCCCAGGACAGCTTTCGGCCGCTGGCTACGCCATTCGGATCGGCGCCGGCCTCGAGCAGAACTTTTGTGATCCTCTCATCTCCCGTGTTTAATGCTTCGGCTAGTGGAATGTCACATATATTTTGGTTGGGTTTTGCTTCTTCGTTGACAAGCCTTTGCACCTCCACCTCGTCCTGGTTACGAATGGTTGTGTCAGCGGGTAGTGACGGTCCCGCGCTAATTGGACATTATCAACCACAATTTCCGCGTAACAGAGTCAAACTAATAAGATTCGAAATCAGCCACCAGATTGGCGGATGCTAAATTTGGGAGACATCCAAAGAGCTATTTGTGTAGTAGTGCTGCCTGGGAGGTAAAGTGGGCCGATTCGTAAGCCCGAAATCAAGGTACCAGCGATCAGATCGTTGGTGCACTTCCCCATAGTGTTCACTAAGCGTAGTTGGAACTTTTAGTCTCAAGAAGAAGGTGGTAGGTTTGTAGGTTTGGTATTTGGGTTAGTATGCACATACTCAGTCAGTCGCACGACACAAAACGATGGTATAACCGGGCTATTGTTAAATGATAAGCTTAATTAGGGAGGACCCGCATTCGTTATAGCGTGTTAGAATGTATATCGTTATTACCATTGTAACATTATGGGGCTTGCGATTTTGATGAAATGGTGCAGGTGATTTGACACATTTGAGAACTAATATGTGTGAAAATTTAACAAAATATACTCAGAGGAGGAAAAGGCGGAAAATATTGCTACAACATTGAATCGTTATAGCTCTACTCGACTGTAGCTTTCGCCGTTGTCTAACCAGTAGGTCAAGCGAACTCAATGTCCAGGCTAGTTACTATGGTAGTCGAGAAAAGGCTGGATGAGTGGGGGTGCGACTGACCCAAAATTATCATACAAAATGTGCTAGATAACCCGTTTTGTCAACAGTGTTGTACTCATGAGTATAACTAACGATGCCTAGAACTGGTCATGATTTGGGGCGTTTGGCAGTGAATCAGATTGGTGGTGGCACATATCATGCATGCCAACGCCTGCATTTCTTTTGTCATGATGACTAAAATGACGTCATTTGGAGGGACTTGTATGTCTTGATTGTCTAACGTCGGATGCAAAATTATAAAATGATTAATTAGTATCTCAGTAATCGAAGCATGCGTAAGTATGAATTACTTGTCTTATCCGAGGAATGCAATGTACCCGTTCATGCTGCTTGTTCTGGAAGGGAAGGGCCCCACAAGCACAGGCTTCTGTTTTAATGGATCATGGGCTAGCTTATCGATAACGCAGCGCTAAGCTCAGATGACGATTTCCCCTCGTGACAGTCGAGTCTCCGGTTATCGCATCGCATCCATCGCATCGCTCACATACCGCTCTCTTGCCGAATTCTGCCTCGTTCCTCAAACCACCCCTCCGTACTGGCCACTCCGCGGCGAGAATCGTGGCCGCGCTGTTCGCAATGGGCGCAAACTCGAGCAAAATCACCGCCCAGGACAAGTGAGCACCTCCCACCGTGGCCGCATCCTGCGCTCGTGACCCGCCCGCTAACCTCGCTCTGTCGCTGTCGGCACAGGGCGATCCTGGACATGAAGATCCAGCGCGATAAGCTGCACCAGTACCAGCGCCGGATAACGGTCCTGACGGACAAGGAGACGGACATTGCCAAGCAGATGCTCGCCAAGGGCGACAAGAAGCGCGCCCTGCTTGCCCTGCGGCGCAAGAAGTATCAGGAGTCGCTCCTGGCAAAGACGGATGCCCAGCTGGAGCAACTCGAGAAGCTGACGTCCAACGTCGAGTTTGCACTAATACAAAAGGACGTCGTCTTTGGCTTGCAGCAGGGAACAAAGGTGCTCAAGGAGATTCACACAGAGATGGGCGGCATCGAGCACGTCGAGAAGCTCATGGGTGAGACGGCCGATGCAATCGCGTACCAAAAGGCAAGTTTTCTGAGCCCGCCGCATGCTCATGTCAGATGTCCCCTTCCCGCTTTCGTACTAACCGCCGCGCAGGAAGTCAGCGACATGCTCGGAGGCCGCATCTCGAACCAGGACGAGGAGGAGGTGGAAGAAGAACTGGCCGCCCTCGTGGCAGAGCTATCAGACGACCAGCCGCTCCCCGCCGTGCCCGATGCCGAATTGCCACAGAGACAAAATGTCGGAGAGACGGAGCCGCAGGTGGAGCGGCCGCAGCAACAAGCCATGCTGGCGGTGTAAATGCCGCCGTCAACTGTTTGCTGCCATCTCGTTCTACTTTTCTTTCCCTCTTTTATTCTTGCACCTTTTTTTTTTTTTGGTCTGGCGGGGAGTCATTTGCATTTTCTGGCGAGGTCCGGTCGAATTCTTCAACAACACACTTAGAGAAAGGGATCTACACAGCAAGCACCATCCATGGAAGGCGTCGAGGCATTTCCACATTGTAGGGCTAAATGAAATGATATACTATTTGGTTTATTCGATCTGAACCAGCGCACTCTAGCTGCCGTACTTGGAGATTAACCTCCTCATGATTGACATGGCTCCGCCGCGATAGCCACCGCCAAACATGGCAAAATGATTTAAGTGATGGTATCTGCGAGAGGTAAATTAGTGTCTGGGTTCTCAGTCGTCTTGTCAAACCGAGCGCACTTACAGCTCGTACAACTGTATTCTGTCTTCCCACTCATCTACCGGCTCTGCCCTGGGAACTAGCTTCTGGTACTCTGTCCAAAAGTGGCCGCTGAAGCCGCCAAACATCTTCATGATGCCCAGCTCATACTCGGAGTGGCCATACACGGCCGACGGGTCGTAGACGACCTCTTCGCAACCTCCCTCGCCGGCAATCTGGCCCTTTGAATGGTTGCCGCTCCACAGGTCACCGTGTATGACGACAGGCGCAATGCCCTTGACTGTGTCGTCCCCGATGAGCCGCGGGACCACTCTGCTGGCCACCGTCTCGACGGCCTTCGCGAACTCGCCGTCGGAGCCGTTGTTCTTGAGGGCCTCGCGGAGGATCCCTCTCAGCCTATTTTCGGCGTAAAAGTCGGCCCACGAGGACTTGTACGAGTTGTCCTGCTCCGTGGCGCCGCAGCACGTCGGGACGGGGAACCCAAACACGGGCTTCTCGTGGCCCTCGGGGACGGGCGCCGGGGTCGTGTGGAGCTTGGCCAGCTTGGCGGCGAGGGAGAGGCCTGATCCGCCGGGGGCCGATGAGCCGAGATCCAGAAAGTCGGTGGCCAGGAAGAACTTGCCCGGGGCGGCGGCGAGCGGGCCGTGGGCGTAGGAGCGAGGGCAGAAGTTGGGGACTGTGTCGTGAATGGCGTTGAGAGAGGCGTGCTCGCCTGTGCGAGCGTGGTTAGTTAGGTGAACGGTGCAGATCACTTGGTGAAGCGAATTCGGGCTTGGGGGAAAAGCTCATGATGAGAATGCTCCCCCCGGGCAAGTTCAGTGAGACGGCGATGAGATGAGACGCCTCACACATTCAAAAGCTACCCACCTCGGAACATAACCTCAGCATCCTTGCCTGTTCCCGTCTTGACAAAGTAATTCACCGGCTTCCCGTCCACGGTGGAGGTTATCCTGTACGTCGACGCAAAGCCCGACCCGCCGTGCGAGTTGATCTCGGTGTTGGCGGCGTCTAAGCCGAGGGCCTCGAGGATGGCTGGATCGACGCTGGGCGACATGGCGAAAGTTCACTACGACAGCTGAGACCTGGAGGATGATGTCTCGGGCGGCAGACGGCAGTTGTTCAAATGGAGATGAAATTCTAGATAAATATGACAGAAAGGAATCTTGGGAACCATTTCATTGGCACCGTGAGGAAGAGCCTTTCTTTCGTTTTTTGGGCTGTCGCATCTATTTGGGGGAGGGGAGTGGGATGAGGTGACGTCAAAAGCCGGGGATGACTAAAGTTGCTCGGGGTGGTTTTTTATGGGAGGCTTGTGGCGACGAGGGGGCAAGAGAGAGAGCAGCGCGTGAGGGGGGAACAGCGCATCCAAAATGACGATGGCGCTGAAGTCACGATGAATTCATCATGATTCAAACACTCGGCACCTTTGGTGTTGGTGGACATGATGGGAGGTGGTTGATCCCCTTGTTCCTGCGCCATCCAATGCGGCTCGGCCCACGAAGGGGCCTTATCATGCATCGGCTCTCTCTAGCTACATTGTTCATCGCAATCCTTCTCCACCCTATGCGCGCGCCCCCACTGCTGAAGAAACCTCTGTTGCTCTCTTCCTTATTCTCCTTGGTTCTCGGCCGCGACATCGGCCGCCGAGTCTCTCGCCCGAAACCGAAATGTCAGTCGGTGGGGAGGGGACCCCCAGCTGGGAATAGCACCCGGGACGAGACGAGATGAAGCCGGGTCAGCTCGCAAGTGCACGTCTCTTTTTTTTTCTTTGGTTCCCTTCGTCGGCTTCTTTCCGTCCCTCCTAAACACGGACCCTGCCTGGCATGATTTCGTACCAAGTGCCCTGATCCCTGAGGCCCTCCTTCGCGGGAGAGTGAAGGGAGGGCGTGTTTCGATTTCACGTAAAGAAAGGAAGAGAAAGCATCAGATGGCTACGAAAACGATGGCGAGGTATTCCAAGCAGGGCCACATTTCATTTTATCCCTTGGTGTTCTCGTGTATAATGAAAATGGTGATTCATTTGTCTACTTCAGTTTTTGTTCTCATAAACAAATCTAGGATAGGTCCCTCTCCCCATCCATCACTCCTTGCCCACCCTTTAACTTTAATAAAATAAAATAAAAAAGAACGCCAGGCTCGCAAGAGATAACATGTTCAAAAAAGGACATCAGATGCGGGTATATGTTTTGCGTGAGTGCGTTGGCTGCCGTTGAGGTAAAAAGGAAGAAAAAGAAAAGCCAATGAAAAAGTACAAGGAATAATTGTTTTGAAGACCCCTTTTTTCACCCAATGTTTTTTACGCCTAAAAAAACAAGGGATGGACGGTGGAACAGCAAGCAGTGAGAGTGGTGTTCCCTTTACTGCTTGATGTGCTCAACGTGCGTGGTGGTGGTGGCCGTGTCGGCGCTGCTGATGGAGGCACTATCTGAAGATCGCAGGCTGGCGGCCCTCGAGTCTGCGGGTCCAGACGATGAAGCGTACGAGTATGAGGAAGCAGCGGTGGTGCTGTGGGTGCCGACGTTGTAGCACGAGGCACAGGGGCAGGCCGATGTGTTGTTGATGGGGGGAGGAGGAGCGCAGTGGCGGGCGAACCAGCTCTTCTTTTCTGAAGGCATGATTGGCAGCGGTGGTTTGTTGGTTTGTGTGTGAGGTAAAGGGAGGTTTGCTTTGATTGAGAAGATGAATGGACCCAAGGAAAGGGGGCCAGAGGTTCAGTTCTTGGAGAGTGTGTGTGGTGTTGGTGATAGCCGAGGAAGTGAGTGATCAGGTCCTTGGAGGGCGGTGATGACAAGAATGAGGAGGAGTGGTAAAAATGGAACAAGTTGGGATGAGCAGACTGGTGTATGCAGCTCTGCTTCCTTGTGTATGAGTGTATCTGAATCAAAGGCTGTCTGGATAGCTTCAAGTGTAGAGGGCGGACTGGTGGCTATTTATCTTTTCGACTTATCCTCGGTCTTGGAGCGCACACCTACACCTCGCTGGCCACTGCTGTGGGGATGGGAGGGAGGGGGGGCGTGTGTGTGGCAGGCAAGGCAGGTAGCCGAACGACGGCTGCAGGATCCAGCCGTGGCCCCGGGAAGCCTTTTTCCCAATGGGATGGATGGTGAGAGCCTCCTTCCCTCTCTTTCTTTGCGTGGTGAGGAGCAGCAGGCAAATCCACACACGCCTGCCTTGTGGGGAAAGTTCATACCAGCTTACACCCCCCTCCCCTGGAGCCCTGGGACAGCAGCAACAGCAGCAGCAGCTCTCTGGGCGCGGGTGCGCCGTGTGTGGAGCCCATGGCAGGCGGGATCTTGCAACCCTGGGCCTTGCTCGCTGGGCCGCTTTGAGAAACAGAGATGCCTGCGACCGGGAATACCGCTGCCCGAGCGAGCCCGAGAGACGTCCGGACGGGGGTCCTTACATGCACGCTGTAAAGCATCTCATCGAGGCTAAAAAAAAAAAGACCCGAGTTTTTATTGTTCTTTCTCGTCATATTCTTCTCCTTTTTCCCTTCCTTGTCCTTCTTTCCTTGTCTCTCACTTTCTGCCGGAAGAGAGTTGGCATCTGCCTCCATTTGGCTTCGCCTCTGCAGCACCTCGCGCATGATCATGGTTCGTTTTCCCCTCCTTTGCTCATCCCCCCGTTTCCCCGCGTTTTTTCCCTCCTCTCTTGCGTCTGCCAAGCCCAAAGGCAAGGCGAAAACAAAAAAGACCTCTGCCGCGCCTCTTGGGGGCATTGGCTCATGGGACGAATGGGTACGTAAGTTTTGAACATGCGGTCAGAAGGGCCAAGGTGTGTGCAAGGTGTGGGACGGGACGTTGAAGGGCGTGTCGTGTGAAGGGGGCACTCGCGGGTGGGCGATTCTCGACCGTGGGTGGCGTGGAAATCTGGTCGTAGCAAGGCGACGGTGCCTGAATCTCGCCCTCATGCAATGGCCGTGTTTATCTTGCCCTCGGTGCTCCGTCGGTATTCGCAAACTCGTTTCGCAGCTGGCTTGTACGACAAGGCCATTTATTATTTAAATGGGGAGGCCCGTTGTGGCTGGTGCTACATAGTGCCAGTGCACTGATTTATTACAGCGGGGCCGTTACCAAGTCCAAGTTCGACGTGTGCCGTGATGCTGGCCAAAAGCTCGACGCAGCTAATCCCTCAATTCCGGTTTTGCAAATACTGTCCAAACTCAAAAATTCCCTCTGCTCATGTCTGGATTTGATATTTATCGTGAAAAAGAAACCGATCAATATTCCCCCGCGTGGCCCTACTTGAAACCCCCCCATGTCTTAGGCGTGCATTTGACCTATAGTACGCAGTTAGGAAGCAAATCTTGAAGTGTCTTGTTGCGTCGCCTCAGTCCTTACCATACACGCTCCGCTGGGTATTTTCGATTTCTCCTTTGCCTTGCAGTCTGTCAAGCATGCAGCCATCTACATTCTCGATTAATACGCTGTCCAACAGTGTGTTCCCAACACCAGTCCACAGCTACTGACCTCATCTAGTATTACTTGCTATTGTACAGCTAGTTAGCAGCCGGGCAGCATCTCTGGCTTCCCCAAGGCACTCACAGGTGTCGGTATCGCCAAAGCCGTCGCGGCGAAAGCAGACATGAGGATGGTCGTGACTTTCATGGTAATTTATATATAGAGATAAATGAGTTGTTGCAAAGGAAGTCGTAGTGATGTTGAGAGGGGATGAGATATCCATCCTGCCAACTCTATGCCTTTTAAATATTTTCCCTCCTATACAACACCATTTTACATGAGGAAACGTAGCATCTAGGCACTGTTTCAATAAGCATACCAGCTCTGTCTCATCATTCGGTCCTTCCCATGGCAGCCATATCACTTCAGGCGCTAGGCACAGCTTCCCATGAGCGAGCGAGATAAACTCTCCCTTGGGAGCCACGTACCCTCATTACATGGTTAAACGATTTAGCATTGCAGTGCCTTAAGATACCAGACATGGGGGGGTCGCGGACCCAGATGGCCATGTGTAAGACCTGTCTATCCTCAGCCATCGGCGAAGTTTTGCCAGAACAGCATGCCATGCTTCTGCTCTGGAGAGCAATCAACGGCCCACGAAAGAAGCCGTGCAAGAGAAGCATTACACTGTGGGCAAGCCACATGGACCTGGGTTCTGGTACGTAACTCCCTTGTCCATCCATGCTTGCTCGGGATGCGGCTCCCACGAAAAACCTCGCCATCGCGCAGGCCAAAAAGTGGACCTGGGAAATCGCACAACCCTGCGTCGACGTAATTCCCGTGAGTGGTGCCCAAGAGAGGCTCTGTCCTGAACCTCTCTATCCCACCCCCCGTCTCCACTCGCGGATCATCACTGAAGGGCCTCGTCCGGTCCACTAAAAAACAACAAGAAGGAAAGATAAAAAAGCGCCCTTTGGCGTGTATCTCGAAACTCAAGCAGCCGTGATACCATTTGCCCTGTCTCATTGGCCTCTGACACAGCACCCTTGCTCAGCCCGGGCTCGCAGAGGGCTCGCGGAAGGCTTTCTTTTTCTTCCTGGTGTAAAGTATCTATTATTACATGCACCTCTGGCTTTTTTTTTGTTACTTGCAGGGAACCCAGGTGAGCCAGCCAACCCGGTTCGAGAAAGGGCCCCTCCCCCCATCAAGGCGCAAAGTCAGGAGATTTGCTTGATAGCGTGGGGACCTTGGTTAACAAATCTGTGGGCCTCAGCCACGTTGGAATAACCGAGGATAAGTTGAAGGGAAAATTGAGTGAGTCTTTGCGCCGATGGCGGCGAGCTGGGGAGGCGAAAAAAAAGGGGGGGATGCCATTAGTTTGAAGATTTTTTATTCTTGGATGTCGAGATGGCCTCCCTTTTTTGGAGTTGGAGAACTTGAGGCTCTGTTTAGAGTGCTTGGCGGCAGAAGGTTTGACCAGTCTGCAACTGAGCCTCAAAAGCCGTTGCTGTGGCGGGAGCTCTTCTGGAACCGTGGCTGGTGCATGGCTAGAGGTGGCTGCTCCCGCTACAATACCCACCCCGCGTACCAGCGATCATGACCACTGCCAAGGAGCTAATCAATCAATGGCTTGCTCGTCCCGTGCATCAAGGTCAACTCGGACGCTTGTCCATACCAAGGATCGCGTCTGGTAATGTATCTCTTGATTACAAAGTGTTCCGAGTTGAAGTTTGGAATCTTGGAGCGTTTAACAATACAAAAAGCCGTACTCGTACCCATGATTCGCCGTCCTCTCTGCTTCCTCCCTGCCATCACACAAGTTGGTCAGGAATAGCCCGGCCAATGTTGACCAGCACCAATATCATTACATGTCATGTTGATCGATGAGTACCCGAGAAGATCCGAGGTAATCATCTTGCCAATTTCTACATGAGATTTCTTGCATGCTGCATCAAGGTTTGCGAAGAGCTTGTGCGTACTAAGTAAGCTGTTGCATGATGCAATCGCTTTAAGGCTAGCCGCATGAGAAGCTCTCGGAGCAATCTCCATCCCTGACGTGCATTACTTGGGTAAATAAAATAAAAATAAAAAGCCGAAAAAGCAAGGGATAAAACACCTCAAGAAAACTTTGGTTTTCTTTTGTCCTTCTTATCTTTAATGTCCCCATCGTCGTATCCTATTTCGGGCCACTGACATCTTCATCCTCATCATCCGCAACCCACCTTTTTTTCTTCCAACGTCCCCCACCTCGTACGGTGGACTCTCAGCCCAGTCTGTCTCCCTTACACCCGAGTACACCTTTAGCCGACCAGAACCGACCAGGCTCCTTCAAATCGCCCAGGCCCTACGCAACCTCGCCTCCTCACACTCTTATGCACGAGACAGCCAAATCACAATATCTGTGTCTTGTGTTGCGTCTCTCCTGCTCTTATGCTATTTCCCCGAAGAACAATTCGAAAAGTTTTGGATTATTGCTTTTTTTTTCCTTCTCGACTAACACACACACATTGTCATTCCTGCTACCATCACTTGACACAGCTTCTTAGCCACCACCAGGCCGTCGTCCTGCGGGTGTACACACCATGACTTCTCCCTCCTTTCGACCATGATATTGGTCAAGGGGTGCGTCGTTAGTGTTGCTTTTTGCCGCGTCAGAGAGAACCATGCCATTTCATCATTTCACCCCTTTGTTTTCCCCGCGTCAACATTTGGTCTACATGTCGCTTTGCCGATTCTCATTGCCGCTGAGAGAGAGAGCAAAGCTAGACGAGACGCATGGCACACGCCGCCAACGCAGCTCCACGAGTGTCACGCTGCTGTCAGCCAAGACTTGCTAACCAATCTCCCTTCACCCGGACGAGGCGGACGAGCCAGCATCAAAACCACTCACCTTCTTCTTTCGCGAACCTGCCCCGGACATCTTGGAGAAAGATCTGACGAGATAAACGCCAAACCTGCATCTCACCCCCAAAAACGAGGGGGAAAAGTGCGGAGAAGCTGCATGACAGGCTTATAAAAGACAGGGGGATGATCAAAGCCCACACGCCAACATGGCGCATTTTGGCTTTGGATTGGCAGCCTTGACCGCCCGCGAAATCATGCCATTTACAACAAAACTTTGAGCGAAAAAGCCCAGCCCATGCAGTCATGGAGACGTTGAAACGCGGAAACATGGAAACACATTGTTCGAGGGCAGACCGCCCATCATCTATCGACCCATTGGTGCATTTCAATCCTGCTCGCCTCGCGAGTCTAGGTCGATCGATGCATGCGGAATTATTAAACAGAAATCCCCGTTCCCCCGCCGTCTCTTTCTTCGGCGCTGGAGCCTGCTCATCTCTTTTTTCTGTGTGCAGACATTCAGAACTCCTGCCCCGCAAAATATTACACCGGAATGCCTTTATCCCTTACCCCGTCTAACCGTAATCCGTTGTTTAGATACCAAGGGTGAACTCGACGCCGACATCAATGTCACGAGCTGTGATTTTGTTAGTTCATGTCTCACATTCGCACTTGCGGGGTATAAACCCCGCAATCTCGCTATCAATTGGAGCAACTTACCGAGCTTGACGACCTTGGACAGCTGCACAGCCTTCTCGGCGGCGCTTTGTAGGTCATCGATGGAGAAGATCTTGAGACCGGAGTCGTTGATAAGGGCGTGGGCGGCCTCGACGTTGGTACCCTGGAGACGGGCAATGATGGGGATCTTGAGGTTCAAGCTCTCGACAGTCTTGATAAGACCGGTGGCAATGGCGTCGCAGCGGACGATACCACCGAAAATGTTGACGAAGATGGCAGTGACCTTGGGGTCGCTGGTGATGAGCTCGAAGGCCTCCTTGATGGCGGCGGGGGTGGCACCACCACCAACGTCGAGGAAGTTGGCGGGCTGACCACCGTTCAGCTTGATAATGTCCATGGTGGCCATGGCAAGACCAGCACCATTGACGAGGCAGCCAATGTCACCGTCGAGCTTGATGAAGTTGAGGCCGGAGGCAGCGGCGCGGACCTCATCAGGGTCCTCCTGGGTGGTGTCACGCCACTCGAAGACGTCCTTCTGGCGGAAATCGGCGTTGTCGTCGAAACCGAACTTGGCGTCCATGCACAGGACCTGGTGGTCGGATGTCTCGGACAGGGGGTTGATCTCAATCTGGGTAGAGTCCTTCTCGGTGAAGATCTTGTAGAGCTTCTGGATGGTGTCCTTGGCATCCTCGATGCACTGCTCGCTGAAGCCGAGGCCGGTGGCGATGTTGCGGGCAATATCGTCAGTGACACCGGTCTTGATGTCAATGTAGGTGGTGGTGATAGCATCGGGGTTCTCCTTAGCGACGGTCTCGATGTCCATACCACCCTGGGAGGAGGAAACAATGACGGGAGTCTGGGTAGCACGGTCCATGAGGATGGCAAGGTAGAACTCGCGGCGGACGAACTTGCGCTCGCAAATGTAGACGGAGCTGCAGAGGCGGCCGGCAGCACCAGTCTGCTTGGTGATGAGGTTGTGGCCAATCATCTGCTTGGCGAACATCTCGGCCTCGTGGGGAGAGTAGATGACACGGACACCGCCCTTGAGGCCGTTGGTGAAGGTGCCCTTTCCTCGACCACCAGCGAGGACCTGGGCCTTGATAACCATGTCCTCGGTGCCAATCTTCTCGGCGACGATTCTGGCCTCCTCAGCGGTCTTAGCGACGGAACCCTTGGGGACGCCAACGCCATACTGTTGACATGATATACGGTTAGCCACGAGAGAGCTCTAGGTCAAGTATAGATAGATAAGGGGCCGAGTGGGCTGTTGTTGCGTCCGATGCAGGCGGACACAGGAAAGGGCAGCATTACCTGTCGCAGGAGGTCGGCGGAGAGGTACTCGTGGATGCTCAGAGCTCTTCGTTGCTGGGCAATGCCGGGGAATCTGACGGCGGGAGCGACCTGGAACTGCGTGAGGCGTCAGCATGTCGGTGGTTCATTGTAGAGTCGCATTGCGGCGGTCGAGGCAAAATCAAGCTTGGCGCGGGCCGTACCTTGGAGGCGTTGAGGGCGGCCGAGGCCACACGGCTACGGCTGAGGTTGAACATGGTGGCGGATGGAGAATGTGGACAGAAGAGAAAAGGGAGGGGAGGGAGCGGGAGGAGGGGAAAAGAAGAAGAGTCGGTGATGCTTTGGGAGGATTGAGAGGGAGGATTTGGTTTTCGGAGGCGTTTTGGCGAAACGAAAGTAAAGCTGTCCCGAGTTGGAGGCACGCACCCGGGCTCGCTCGCTCACAGTGGCCGCAGCGCAGCGGCGCCATACATCCAGCGAGCCAGAAGGTGGCCGCGGGCCCCAAAACTAGCGGGCAAGCCCCCGTCCGAGGGGGCACCCAGTGGGCCAGCTCTGGCACGGGATTTGTCGGGCCAGGGTCGAGAGCCGGAAAAAGCTTTTGGCCGAAGGGAATTGGGCGGCTCTGAGTGGCCAGCTGGGGGGGTTTGGGTTAACCGGGGAGCCGACAGGTGACGACAATGTGCAGGGCCAGGGCAAATATCAAGGCCCGCCCCAGCGCTGGAAGTCAGACTGCGAATGGGTTGAGCGTGGTGCAAGAGCCACCAGTAGCCGCGGCTTGGTGGGCAAGGTGTATGCACATTTTAGCTTTCCTCGGTGAGAGACGGGAGCACGAACTGGCATTTGCAGCATGCTGCTGGTATTTTTTGCATTGCGATATTGGGTGACCCTGTTCCTTCCCATTGCTTCCGGGCTGCCCTACACTTTGACACCACACACAACCCATCCCATACAAAAGAAAACCCCATTCTCTCCAATCCCTTGTCACACTAACACCCGCACACAAAATATCTCTCCAAACCGCCAAAGCAAGAAGAAAAAAAGTCATCTGCCGCACCCGCTCGGTCACCAAGCTCCAGCTCCTGACCTGCCCGCCTGCACCCACTCTCGAGCAACCCGCTTGACCCCTTCGGGCATCTCACCACCCCCCTGTTGTGCGCTCCGGCACAAGACCACCGAAGCAAAACGGGCGACGTCCCAAAGTACGTAACGGCTTCAGACCGGTGATCCAAGTCCGAGGGGTCGTGCCCGCCCCCCGGGAGCCACCCGCCGCGGACACATCCATCCCGTGCTTTTCAAGGGCCGTTCCCTCAAGGTTTCTGGTGCAGTTGGCAGCGAACGAATTGAATTGCCTCGCTGGCTGTCCCCTGAGAGATAGCGCAGCAAATAGGAAAGAACAGACACGGTACACGCACAAAGAAGAAAAAGAGGCTCTTCCCGCGCACACACTTAAAGGACTTCAAGGTGCGAGAGCCCGCTGCACATCCCCCCGTTGCCCGAGTTTCGGCTACTTTCGTGGCCTTGTTTGACCGAGCATTTATTTGTCCACGGTTCCACATGGACCCGGAGCCCGCATATCGACGAGTTTCCGTCATGTCATGGACGGAGCCCAGGCGGCTCTGGTGTCAGGGTCTCCAGCCAAGCAGCCAGCTGCGTTTCAAGCATGTGGTCTGTCCAGTGCCAATCGTCACATCATCTCTCATACGTTTGTTATCAAGATCCCAACAGTTTCAATTGTCTGCTCATAAAAAAAACCCTCTCTCTCTCATAGCAACACATGCTCATGCGTCCCGAGTCTCATGTTCATGTCCCAATGGTCTTGCTCTCTGGGGCC
Source organism: Calonectria leucothoes (assembly GCA_002179835.1). Taxonomy (NCBI): domain Eukaryota; kingdom Fungi; phylum Ascomycota; class Sordariomycetes; order Hypocreales; family Nectriaceae; genus Calonectria; species Calonectria leucothoes. Next base: position 394,196 of record NAJI01000003.1, read on the forward strand.
GCTTCTTGATTAACCTTTTTTTTATGAAAATACTCCAACAAAATCGCCCGAAGGCTCCATCTTTTTCTTTCCCGTCTGGTCTCACACGAACCCACAAAATGGTGTTCCTATCACTCTGCCCTTATCATCAAGCCGAATTCCCTCTCCGCGCAGCAACTTCTTCTTTTCGTCAATCGTGATACCCTCGCCATCCTTGGGCCACTTGCCCTTGAAGCCCCCCAGTGCGCCTCCCGTTGCCACTACGCGGTGGCACGGCACGCCAGGTGCAAATGGGTTGCGCCGCAGTGCATTGCCCACCGCCCGCGGCGACGACTTGAGGTATGCTGCCATTAGCCCGTATGTTGTAAAGTGGCCCTGCGGGATCTGGCACAGGGCGGTCCACACGCTTTTTTCAAACGCTGTGCGTTGCGAGGCGTCGATACGAGCGAGCTGGCAGTGCATCGAGGCAGGGAAATGGGCAGGGTAAGAGGAATCTTCACTAGGCGCGGCTGTTGTCTCTGGTTGAGAAGGCTTGGTCTTTGACACCTTGGGCTTCCGGTGCTCGGTGGCATCCTCGACTGATCGTTTGGTGCCCGCGACCATTTTTGCAGACTTGATTTGACTTGACACCTTTGATCCCCGTGTGTTTTTGGCTCCCAGCTGAGAAAGAAATGTTGCAAATATGAGCTTTATCAAGTGTAAAATGAAATTAAAACGATCCAACCAAGGGTAAGGTATTATGTGATATCCGCGATGGTATTACAGCAGATATTCTACGGAGGGGGGCTTCATCTTTTTAAACGCGACGTGAATCCCTTTTTTGGCTACATGGGCGCGGTTGAGGCGACGACATCTAAAGCAACACACATCGCGGGATCATGTGACATGCCGCAAACGCCACCACCTCCAAGCGTAAGAATCCAGCTCAACCAATCCAAAGCCGAAATATTCCAACGGCGCTGATGCCTGTTGAGAAATTACAAATTATGGGTGCATTCAGTGTTGCTACGGAATTTCCAAGTGGCAAATACACGGGTGTATCACTACAGAGGCAAGGCAAGTATTCAGGCAACGGAAAAAAAGTTGTACAATTGGTATATACATGTGTTCCCAGCCAAGAGGAGGCTGCTGTGTGTCTCAATTCTAACCCAACGCCAATAATTATGCCATGATCCTGGCACTAACCCCCGTCTTTGGGGCATGCCGGCACCCCGATTTTTTCTTTTTCGTGTTACATAGGCAGCAGCTCCTTGCTCATCGCCCCGTGCGTGCTGTGGTTGCCAGTATTCGTTGTAGGACGTAATAAAAATCTCCGCCGCGGAGAGGAAACCATCCCCATTGTTGCAATGCGGTTGCGATGTAATACAGAAGTTGGTTGTTATACTTCTTGGGTGCTGTTTCGCGTCTACCCGTCATCTCCATCATCTCGGTGTGAAATAGTGTCATTTGAAGTTGCGTCGTGGCCGGCCAGCATCATTAAAAAGAAATAGAGCTGGTTCGGCGCTTCCCATCATTTATACCATGAATGACTCTCCGCAGCCGCACTCTTCCTCTGTCAAATTGGTTAGCGGGCCGGTGTGCAAAATATGTGTTGGGAGGGAAGCGGGGACTCACTGATGTTGGGGTTCTTGAAGACGAAGCGCTGGTTGAGCTTGTCCTCGGCCCAGTCCATCTCGCTGCCGATGATGCTGAAGAGGGCCTTGCTGTCGATCAGGACCTTGACTCCGTCCTGCTCAACCGTCTCGTCGAATGTGCCGGGCTTGTCGACATACTCGAGGTGGTAGGCGAGGCCGCTGCAGCCTCGGTTGCGCACACCGACTTTGATGAGCTTGGGTTCGGGCATGTCCAGCAGCGTCCTCAATTGCTCCACGGCGGCAGGTGTCAGCTTCATGGCGGCCTTGCGGGCGCGCAGCTTCGGTCGCGGCCGAGCGGCCTTTGGCTTCTGAGCCGGCGCTGGTTGAGGCGCTGTGGTGGTGGTGGTGGTGGCGGCGGCTGCTGCTGCCGGAGCTGCATCCTGTTGCTGGATCTGCTGCTGCTGGGGAGGCGGGCGGGTTTCGTGAACCTTGGGGAGGGGGTCGGGCTGGGCAATGGGGGCCTCGGGAACGTCATCGGGCCTGGCTGACGGGGAATTGATGTTGGAGGGGAGCGAGTACGAGTGGAATGCGAGGGCGGGCCTGGACGAGGTGAAATGCCGCAGCGCGGTGCAGCCCTGTCGCAGGGCGACTCTGGTCACCGATCGAGGGACGAACATGTCGGGCGCATGGAGGAAGCGGGCTCCCGCTGGATCGAGTGGTTAGGATTGCGGCGATGGTGGTGAAGCAGTTCAGGTTCGGGGATGGCAGCGCAGATGACATGCTCCGGCCGGCACCTCGGGGCTAAAACGTGTTTGCAGCCGGAATACCGAAGGGGGCGAGTCGATGTCATGAGGCACGGACCCGACATCCGCCGACCCAATCAGCGCTCGAGAATTACTCAGGATTTGAGCCGCAACCAGCCCTCGTGGTCCGACGCGGATGACCACGAGGACCGAGCGAGTTGCACAATGGGATAGTGCTTATGTAAATCGGACAAACCCATTCGGATCACTGGCTTTGCTCGATTTCTTTTGTGTGTTTTGGTCAACATCATTCCACATTCTGCTACTTTTGCTGGACTACTGGTTCGTCATAATTCTGGGTCAAGTTCGTGACTAAGCAGGCCTCGGATCTACACGCCGAAGCTGAGAATCCGGTATTGTGACATATGCAGGAGCCACAATGAGCGAAACCCTGCAGCAGTAACTATTATCCGCACTAGCAATCGCAATCATAAACTATTGCGATTATTGGCTTGGCTTTACTTATAGCGATTAACCAATCAGCGCAATATGTATTATGGACCCGGCGTGTGTTGAGGCTATAGGGTAGGAGAGGAGACGGAGAAAACTAGATTTTTGGCAAGAACTCATCGCTGAGCAAGATAAATACGGATGTTGAGGGAACAAGAATAACTCTTTGCGCAACCCATTTACAAACTAATGTTCACTATTGGATCCAGAGGCCCGCCCACGTCTCTTAGTTTGGTAGCAATCGTTCATTGAGGATCGTTCAGAGTTTTTCACCTTGACATGGATGTTAGAAGATTGAAAGTCTAAAGAACCTTTGGTTTACTTACTACTACATTGATACAAATAACCTTAACATGATCTCTCCAATACCTGATGCCGAGCTTGGGAAGAAATACACTACGCAACCTTACGTATTGGTCATGGAGGGGTGATATATTTAGTTGATTTGCCCATCAGTTGATCTTAGTAGCCTTAAAGCAATGAACATGGTCGAACTCTCTGATGTAATGAGTCATCTCATACAATCATTTCGCATTAGCGAGATTGCGGCATCTCAGGTATTCAGAACACTTTTTATTGCTATGCTGATGCTTTGTACGTAGTACCAAAAGCCACAGTGTTGAGAAGGGCACTGACATTTACATTGGCTCTTGTTCCTGCCAATCTAGCCCCGGTCCTCACATTTGGAGCGTACACTATTGTGGCAGTTTTCCGGAAGAAGGAGTTCCTACTAACCACACAAAATATCATTGGCGTATCTCCTCACGATGAGCAATGGCACCGCACGGTAAAGTCGGCCTGCAGGCTTGTATTGATACGAAACAAGTAAAAAGCGGAGATAATGCGACTGTGGTTTTGTGATGGGTGTGCAGGGAATTGTGGTTGGTGGAATATGTTTGCACAAGCGGATGATATTTCACTCCGTCTCTCGCTTTATTCATTTCATCTTTATGAAAAAGGCTTGAGTTGGAAATTACAAAGTGAAAATAACGGGAACTCGACCATTGTTATTCCCGTCTCAGGTGACCAGTTCTTGATGTCCAACTATTCTGCTACTTTGTACGTGCCGTGAATCATTACCCCTTGCCGCTGAATGACAAGCTCGAACTTTGCTTCCAACATAAACTCCAAGCCGAATGCTGGAGAGCAAACGCTTCGAGCGTGGTGAAAACTAAGGAACATTCTACTCTTATATTATAGTAGTTTTAGACCATATCCATCACACTTCATCCTTTTTGGAAGTGTGCTTGGGCTTGAAGAAAAATGTATGGCCAAGGTGCGCAAGCTCCACTATCGCTCATTACCGGGCATCTATGCAGTGCAGCTTGGCCATCAGGCAGCAGCAGCCCAAATATGCGGACGCAAACTATTTGTAAAGCCTTACATAGCCCCGCTGCGCTTGCAAAAATTTATGAATCCGCCTAGTTTTTACAAAAATTTCCGTGTTCCCTGCAACTACTATCAAACCCTCATCCTCGATACCAGCTATTTCAGAACGCTTTCATCTAGAAGATAGAAAGAACGACACCATTTACCACTTGAAAAGTGTCAGGCTCTCAACAACATGACTCCTGAATATAGATACGAGGCTTTGACGCGGCCGGACAGCATACGGTTACTCCGGCTGTTGCCCTCCAAGGACAGAAATGCACCGATCCACTGCCAAGTAATCCACGATAACTTCGACGATATGGCCAAAGAGCCTCCTTTTTACGAAGCCCTATCCTACGTATGGGGAGACCCAGCAAAGCCCAACTCAATTTTGATTGAAGGCAGCTCAGCTCAGTCTCAGCTGGGCGTCACCAGCAATTTGTTTGACGCACTGTCGCATCTTCGACATCGCTGCCTTGAGCGTGTTTTATGGGTAGATGCCATTTGCATCAATCAAAAAGATGACGCGGAGAAAGCACAGCAAATCCAGCTTATGTACAAGGTTTATGCTCATGCAAATTGTGTTGTTGTGTGGCTCGGGAAACCAGCCGATAATAGCGACCAAGCTCTACAGGAGTTACGGGTAATAGCCAGCAAGAAAGACACTGCGCCTCTATATGACGGAGTTGTCCACGATGGAATCGTCCAGCTTCTTCAGCGAGTCTGGTTCCAGCGAATCTGGGTAGGGAAACCATCGATAATTGTCACGCGTTGTGCTTGCACTAGGTGCCAAAAAGAGGGATAAAATAAGCCTTGAATATTACAAATGAAATAGCTAATTATGCCTAGCTTTTATAGCTGTGCGCCGCAAAATAGAGGGTCCTAAGTACAAGCCCTTAGTAGGGCTTGGCCCACTATAAGAGCCTTGTTTCTTAGGCTTAGTTTTCCTCCTCTAGTCCTAAGCCTAATTTAAGCTATATATATACTGCCCTATAGCCTAACTATAGCTTAGTAAGCTATGGTTATATAACTTATAAACTTAATTTATAATATATTTCTTAGTTGGGTATATTTGCTAGTAAGTTTTTTTATATGCTTAATTGCAAAAATAATCTTTTATTTAGATAATAAGCCTAATTTTATTATATTATTTGCTTAGGCTAAGGATAATATATATTATTATATTTATTTAAATTATTATTTTATAAATTTAAGCTTTAAATTACTTATTTCTAGCTATATTAATTCCTTTGCCTAAGTTATAAGCTTATTACTATAGTTTTAAATTAAATATAAAATAATAGATTATTTTTTTGAATTATTAGTACTTAATTATATATTTAGTAAGTACTAGGTAAGCTTAATGCTAGTTTATTAAGCTTTGCCTTTTAAATTAAGAAACTCTTTCTTTTTTCTTTTTTTTTTATTAATATTATTTAATAATAATCTTATTTACTATAGAACTTTATTTTAATTATTTTTTATATATTAAGATCTAAAAGGAATTTTCTTCTAAGTTATTAGATCTTATTTTATATAATCTAGGGCCTTTATAGGTATTATTATAAGAATAAAAGATAATAGCTTTTAAGAAGATTAATTTTATTCTTTTTTTAGAAATTTCTTTTAATTTTTACTTTAAGCCTTATTTTAGTATTAATAATAGTTTATCTTTTTCTATTCCTTAGAGTAAAAGTCCCTTATTATTAAATACTTTAATTCCAAAGACTTCTTTTTATAGGATTAAATAAAAGTATAAGTAAATAATAATATTTTTTTTTCTAAGCTTTAAATTTATAAATAATTAATTAATTTCTTTTTTTAGCTTTTTTTCTTTAATTAGGAATTACCTAAAGATTTATTATATAAGTATTATATTTAAGTAATAATTATTAGAAAAGGTAATAAAGATTATTATTTTAATATAAGTTAGGGATATTTCTTTTATTGCTTTTTATATAAAAGTATAGGCTATATTTATACTCTTTAGTAAGCTTATATCTTATTACTTTTAAGCTTTAAGATATATTTTAATAAATTTATTAGCCTCTTTATTATGGTTTCCTTTACTTAATAGATATTATTAATTAATATTATTAGTAATAAGAAGGTTTATTTTTTATTTACTCCCTATATTTTAAAGCTTAAATACTAATAATTATATAAATATATAATTAATACTATATAATATTATATCTTTATCTTAATCTTTTAGTAAAGCCTAATTTTATTCTTTTGCCTAGTATTATTAATACCTTAGAGGGAGCTCCTAGGTCTTTTAATAATAAAATCAAAAAGAAATAATACTTTTAGGCTAAATAATTTCTTAAGGAGGGTCTTATTTTTCTTAGTAAGGGTATAAATCTTCTCTAAAAGCTTATATTTTTATATTTATTTTCTTATATTACTTTTAATATTAATTTTATTTAGGTATTAGATATTTAATATTAGGAATTTAGTATTTTAGTATTTTATTATATTTGCCTCTTAGGATATTTTACTTTAAGAGGGGGGGGTTATATATTTATATTTAGGGTAATTAATTTAATATTTTTTCTTTACTATGTCTTTATTATAATATTATTATATATAAATTAATTAAATTAAGTATTATTTTAAAGTATTTAAAATATTATCTTAGTAGGGCCTTTATTAATTTATCTATAAATATTTCTAAGGTTAATAAGTATAATATTTTAAATAATTCCTTCTAATATTCCTATTATAGCTATAAATTATAAATATTAATATATTATAAGTATATATTTATATGCTTATTTTCTCCTATAATTAAGTATATAATCTATTAATTATTATAATTAATATTAAAGTCTATTGGTATTTATAGGTATAGTTTCTTAAAAAGATACTATAAATCTATTATCTCCTTTATTATTTAATCTAAAGTAAGTAATTCTATTTTAATTATAGATATTATTATAATTACTTAATAGATTACTTTCTAAATTATAGGTCCTCTAAAGAAATTAATAAAATATCCTTATAATGACTTTCTTATTATAGTATTATCTACAAATAATATATTACTTGCAATTCTTAGGGCCTATATTTCTAAACTTAAACCATATTATAGTACAACTTTATTTATAAAAAACAAGTAGCAGAGTGCTTGGTTTACTGCCTTCTCTTAATAATACTTAATCTTAAGCTTAGATATTTAGTTAGTATACTTTAAAAGCTCTATTACTAGGATTGGAATTATCAGAAATAAGCTTTCCTTATTAATCTTAAATTTATATATAATTTTATTAATATAAGCTTTATAGGTTAAATAGACTTTTTATTATATTTTATTTCTTATAATTTATATTCTAAGAAAGAATTAGACTTTGCCTTATTTATATAGTTTATAAGCTTAATATAAGCCTTTAATTATTATTTTTATAGTTTATTAATCTTACTTATAATATCCTATAATAATATTATCTATAAAGAAAATCAAAAGTATAGTTTATTCTTTAGAATAAAAGAAATAAAATTCTTCTAAGCAAGCTTTAAGGCTAAGCTTATTAAGCTTTACCTTAAGCTCTTTAAATTATAATTATAATAAGTCCTTAAGCCTATAAAGCACCTTTTTAAGCTTTATATATATCCCTTCCTATTTAAATCTATCTAATAGTTTATATACTACTAGATTTTCTTTATTACTAATAAGGATATTAAGAAATATATTTTTAATATTAAATTATTTTAGCTTTAAATTAAATACTATTATTATTATTATAAATATATAGAATATATATATGGCTAGTATTACTATATAGGTATTCTTAAATATTAAGCTTTCTTATAAATCACCTTGTATATATATCTATGCTTTATAATAATTAAGGTAACCATTGTTATTAAACTTATATATAAAGACCTATTTTAATAAAAGTAATTTAAAATATATATTTATATGCTTAATTATACTCTAGGTCCCTTTTTTAGAAAGTAAATTTATTTCTTTATATATTACTTTAATAAATAATTCCTTAAATAGGTAAGATAGTATTTTCTTTTAGTTATATGGAGGAGGCTTAATTAGGTCTTTTTAGTATATTTATTTTCCTAGTATAATTAGGCTATTTTAAGCTTTAGCTTTCTTTAAGTAGGCTATAGCTATAATTATAAATATTATTTTATAGTTTCCTTCTTTAGGTATATAAGAGTCTAGTTAATTAAATAGGACTTCTATTATTAAAGCTTTCTATAGTATATTTAATATATATAGATTAGGTTAGTATTTTCTTAGAATATCCTAGTTTTAGACTTTTCTTTTATTAATCCTAGAGTTTCTTTATAGTCTAATTAATAGTTTCTTATTTTGCCTTTATTTAAAGGTATTTAGTAAAAGATTTTCTTTTAGAATTAATTTAATAGTTTATAATTATAAATCTTCTTTTTTAATTATTAATTAATTATTTATATTTAATTAACTTAGATTATCTTTATAAGATATTAAGATTTATTTCCCTAGGATTAATACTATAAGATCTTATTTCTCTGGTTGGGATTAGTTTTCCTTTAATAGTTCTAAGTATAATTATACTTTTTTATCCTAAGACCTAGGCATATTTATTTATATTTTGGGTATAATTTATAATTTAGGTATTTATTAAGATATTTAGAGTCTATATAGGTTTTTTTTATTAGTATTTTATTATTTAATAGGCTTAGGAATAGAGGCTTTTAAGTATATTATTAATATTTCTAAGCTTATCCCTAAGTTTAAATCCTTAATATCTTTTTTAATTATTAATATATTATCTTTATTTAATAATACTAATAAAGATAATTCTTATACTTTTTCTAAGTTATTAATTTATAGTTATTTAGATTATTTTTTTAATTTTGCAATTAGTAATATATTTGCTATTTCCTTTAGTTTAGTATAAAAGATCTTTTTATTAAATATAATATTTTATATAATAATAATCTTTCTAAGGCAAAAAATCTATATTTAGTAAAAATTATTAATAAAATAATTAATCAAATACCTAATATATTTTCTAAGGCTTATTTTAAAAAATCTCTTATTCTTATTAGCTTTTCTATTTACTTTCAATAAATAGGCTTTATATTTATATGCATAGATTCTATTCTAGTTAAGCTTAAGATTAATTATATATAGTATTATTAGTAATTTTATATATTGCCTAAATTATTTCTTAAAAGCTTATATTAAAGACTTTATTTTTAAAACTTTATTTGGGCTTATATTATATAAGTATATAGTATACTTTATACTTTCTAATTATAGCTCTCTAGGGAGACTTATATTATAAAGCATTTTTATTAATCTTATAGTAACTTTTTAGTTTGTTCTTTTTGCCTTATTATTAGGTTTATAGGTTACCTATAGCATAAGCTTAAGATTAATACCTTTAGTAATAGCTTATTATTAATATTTTATAATATCTTAGATAAATATTATTATCTTCTTATTATTATACTTTAGCTTATATATAAATAGCCTAAACTATCTTTTTATCTATTATTTAAAATAAACTATAGTATTAAATATAATATTATATTTCTTATTTAAAATTAAGAATATATATAATATTTTATTATATCCTTTTTTAAATATTAGAAAATATCTTATTCTATTATAGCTTTTAGAATAATCCTAAAAATCCTAATAAACCCTTTAAAATAATCTTAAAAATCTATAATATAAAGATCTTTATAATATAATAATTACTATATATATTTATATATAAACTTTATAATCTTTATATTTTATCCTATTAATTCTAATATTTTAAGTATTAAAAATAAGATTTCTAAGTACCTCTATATCTAGGTAATCTAACCATAAGTACTAAAGTTTTTCTTTATTCTTATAAGGTAGTAGTAAGTCTTTTAATAGTCTTAGATATATTGTGCCTAGGAATGCTTAGATATAGGCTTAGTATATACTTAGGATTATTAATACTTTATATAAAATAGGTAAATTAATTATCTTTAGAATTATAGAAAAATAAAAGTAAAAAGGCTTATATTAAAAAAAGATTAAATTATATTTAATTTTTAACTTAGCTAATATTATATTTAACTTTAATATTCTAAATTATAATAAACTATTAAGACCTAGGTATTAGACTTTAATTTCCCTTAATTATACTATAAATATTATATTTATATAAAATCCTTTAATAAAAGTAATATTCTTAAGTATAAGATTAATTATATAAGGTTTCTTATTTTTATTTAAAAAATTAAAGATAACTTAGATTTCTCTTTTACTTATTAAAAATAATATTATTTTTACCTCTATTTATTCTTTTTTCTTATACTTAATATAAAAATCTAGAACTAAAAATCTCTTATTATTAACCAAATAAAATATATTATAATTATTATAAAATATATTCTTTAATAGTATATATTTCCTTTTTTTAATTATAATATAAATACTAAAAGATTTATTATTAATCTATATAAGTAAAAGATTAATATAGATTATAATAATATTTAAGCTTAGAAATTAAATAATTAAAGTATTACTTAAGCTTTTCTTTTTAGTCTTCTTTTCTTTTATTATTATTCTTAAGCTTTACTATTTTTTATTATTATAATATTCTCTTATATCCTTATATCTAGGCTTTTTTAACTAAAACCTAAGATTCCTAATTTTTTCTCTATTAATTATATATTAAAGGATAATATATTATTATAGGATTTAACTATATATTATTACTTTATCTTTTATATATAGGCAATAGTATTTTATAGCTTAATTTTTATTATCTAAGTATATACTTAATATAATATAAATACTACTATACTTATAATACTTAGTATAGTAGATTAAGCTTATTATATTAAATATATTCTTATAATTACTAAGTATTTTTATAATTAGCTTTTCAAATACCTTTTTTATAATAAGATTATTAAGTTTAGTTTCTGCCTAGGTAAGCTTAAACCTAGTTCTAATTATACTTAGAAAGTTATATAATATTATATTCCCTTTAATTTTAAAAATCTTATATTCTTATACTTCTATATATACCTTAGTTTAGCTTAGAAACTAAAGCTTAGAATTAGTATTTATATATATAATATTTTTAAGAATAGCTTAATAATTCCTTTAAACCTATTCTTTTAAGCTTATATTATTAAAAGCTATTTTTTCTCTAAGCTTTTTAAAAAGCTACCTTAATATAATCTCCTTTTTTATATTATCTTCTTATAATTCCTTAATATATACTTAATAAATATTTAATTTAATTATTAATTATATTTAATTTTATAAAAACTAAGCTTTTTATTTATTCTTAATTCTTTTAATCTAAATAACTTAATATTTTTTAATAAAGACTAAATAATATTTAGTAAAAATAAGACTAAGGGTTTCTAGATCTTTTAAATTAATCTTTACTTTAGCTATTACTATTATAGGCTTAATTAAAGCTTTAAGAATATTATTAGGCTATTTCTCTTACTTAGGATCTACTAAGGCCTAAATACCTAGGTCCTAAGTATAGTTTTTTAAGATTATAAATTATATTTACTAATTATCTTTAATTATAAGTTTTAGTAATAAAATTATTTAGAATTAAAATATAAATTAGTTTATTATAAGCTTAATTTCTATAGCTTATGCTTAATACCTATTATTTCTAAGTATAATTTTAATTAAAATAAATAATAAAAATTACTAGATTTTATAATATTATATAATATTAAAACCTATCTAAGCTTATAATTATTATATATTATACTTATACTAAATACTAAAAAAAGGAATAAAATAAGCCTTAAATATTATAAATAAAATAGCTAATTATGCTTAGCTTTTATAGCTATATATTATAAAACAAAGGGTCCTAAGCATAAGCCCTTAGTAGGGCTTGGTCTATTATAAAAGCCTTGTTTCTTAGGCCTAATTTTCCTCCTCTAGTCCTAAGCCCAATTTAAGCTATATGCGCACTGCCCCAAAGCCCGACCACAGCTCAGTAAGCTATGGTCACATGACTTACAGGCTTGACTCGTAACAAAAGATAAATAATTATTTTTTATTATTATTTTTTCTAATTAATATAATACTTATGCTATATTTCTTTTAGTAATAAAGTATTTATTATATTATTACTTAATATCTTTATTAGATTAGGATTAAAGATTAGAAATCTTAAATTATTATTTATATTATTAGTTATATTATACTTAGGGAATATTTATACCTAGCTAATATATTAATTAATATATAGGTTATAGTAATATAATTATAAATACTTTAGAACTAAATTATATATTTTAATATTAATAATATTAAAGGAAATACCTTAGTTTTTTTTATTAATAAAGACTTTAAGATAATTAATTTCTTAGATAATAACTTTATTATTATAATAAAAGATAATTTTTTTTAGATTAAAGATAATATAGGAATCTATTTTCTTTCTTTATAGTAATTAAAGTTGGTTTATAACTTATAAATAAATATAATTTATCTTGGCTTTATTATTAATTATTATAATATATTATTTTCCTTTAATATATACTTTTAATTTAAGCCATTATAGCTTTTTACTATCTATAGTATAAAAAAACTTTATAGGAAATTCTTTTAATAACTCTAAAGGTAATTATATTTATTGTTTTAGTATAGGGAGTATTATTAGTTTTTTAAATTATTATTTTCTTAGTAAATATTATATTATTCTTTAATCTTTTTATAATAATAAATTAAATAATCCTTATAATAATAATAATAGAGGCTATTATACTACTTATAATAGTCTTTTAGTAATTTCCTAGACTAGCTTTTAATAGTAATAATATTTCCTTTTTATTTAATTATTTAATAATATAGATAATAATTATAGTAAAGGATATTATAAATTAAAATATTATTTTATAATAAAAAGTAATTATTAATTATCTTATTTAGTTTATAATAAGGGTAATAGTAAAAGAAATAATAAATCTATAAAATATTTTAATAATAGTAGTAATTTTAATAAAGATAGGAATAATTATTAGGTACTATTAGATCTTATATAAGGTCCTTATTATATTTAATTTCCTTATCCTTAAATATTAATATTTTTATTTTTCTAGAAATATAGATTCTCTCCTTTAATCTTCTTAGATAAGCTAATTTATATATAATTATTAATAGGATTTTAGAAGGCTTAAGTAAATCTATTATTATAATTATTTATAATTACTTAGTAAAAATAAATTAAAAATAAATATAGATTTTCTTATTAAGCCCAAGTAAATAATACTTTCTTTAATTAAATAATTTCTTAGTTTAATTATAAGATTAAATAATTATTATATAAATTCCTATTTTAATAGTTTACTTTCTCCTATCTAATAATTCCCTAGTTTAGCTATAAAATTAAATTATTATTATAAGGGTCCTTTTTTTAATAGATTAGTCTTTTCCCTTGGGTATAAAGCTTTATATTATAATATTATTTATAGTATAAATAATAGTCTAGGGTTTCTTATTTTATAATTATATAAAATTTAATTATTAATTACCTTTGGATATTAGCTTAAATCTTTAATTTATATTTAGCTATTAATATTAAAAAGATAAATATCCTTTCTTATTATAATTTTAATAGATTATTTTAAAGAAGTTTTATTATTAGGTATTTTCTAATTTTATAAGTCTTAAGATAATTTTATAAGATATAAGAGATATTTATCTTTAATTTAAAAAAATATAGGATTATAATTATTAGTTTTTATTTTTAGTATTAGGATTTAATTTCTTTTACTAAGAAAATTATTAATTATTAATTTTAATAGCTATCTTAATATATTTTACTAAGATACTTAGTTAATTATTTTTATAAAGTTTTTCTTAAATAATTCTTTTTAGTCTATTAAAAAATAAAAATATAAATATATTTTATTCCCAAGGGAGCTTAGTAATTAGCTAAGTAAATAGGATATTATAATTAAATATAAAGCCTATTTATTAAAAGACTTTAATTTATTATTCTATCTTAGCCTTCTTATTAATAATACCAAAAGCTTATTTAATCTTAATTTTAAATTATAAATAATTACTATAAATAGCTATAATATATTCTTTATATTTAATTATTTTATTATTTTAATTATTTATTATTAATTTAAACTAAATCTTAGTATTTCTAAAGAAATATCCTATAGTATACTTTACCTTAGGTTCCTTTATATTAAATAATAAGAAAAAGTTAAGAAAGTAATTTTTTATCTTAATAAAAAAGATTAATAATTTATAAAAATCTCTACTAAACTTATTAAATAATAAAAGCCTAAAAATCTCTTCTAGGTCCTTAATATAAGAAAAACAAATATTAAAATTTATTTATAATTATAAAAAGTCCTTTAGTAAAGGATTTTCTATAGAAATCTCTTTTTCCTAGCTTTAGGGCTATAAAAGATTTTATTAAGCTTTAGGTATATTAAAAAGCTTTTAAAATATTTTCTATACCTAAATAAAATATTTATTATTTTTTCTAATATACTAATAGTTTTTTTTATTATAATATTAGAAATTAATAATAAATTATTATATAATTTTCTAAAGTTAAAGATTTTTTTTTTAGATTATCTTTAGCTATTTATCTTTACCTTTATTAAAAAACTTAATTTCTTTTATACTTTTATTATTTATAAAAATTTTAAAAGTAATAGCTTTCTTTTTTTTAATATTAAAAGTACTTTTAGAAATTAATTAAAATATTATTATAATAAATATTACTTAAGATTAATATAAATAATCTTCTAAATAAAAGCTTTTAATATATAATAATTAAACCTAAACCTATAAAATAAACTAAAGAGTTTATATTATAAATTAAATTAAATAGACTAAATCTAAATAATAAAAAAAATTATTATTTATAAATAATAAATTAATTAATTAAATATATTAATTAAAGGTAATTAAATTATATTAAAAGCTAGATTATGCCCTAGGTAATAATAATTCCTAGAATTTAAATACTTTATTTCTTAGAATAAGATTAAAATAAAAAAGTAAGGGCTTTTAGCTAGGATAATTATAGTAATTACTATAATTATAATAGTATTGATCACTCTAGGCTATAGCCAGCAGCCCTAGGCCAAGGTTCTACCGGGCCTTTTTCCTATTGGTCGGTAGCTGGGTGGTTTATAGGGTAATTAGTTAAGTGGAGGTTCGGGTCATAATATTTTAACTATAATTTTACTTCTTTTTATATATTTATTTAGACAATTAATTAATTAATTATCTTCTCTATCTTCTTTATTAATTTCTTTCTTTAGTTGACTTAATAGATTAAATAATCTAATTTATTTACTTTTCCTTTTTTTATATTCTTATTAAAAACCTTTTTTAATATCTTTAAAGTTTAATTTTATTTTTAATATTTAATTTAAGTAAGGCCTTTAATTCTTTTTTTTATTAATTAAGAAAATTATTAGTTAGTTTTTTAGCTTTATTTTTTTATTTTTATAAAATCTTAATCTTAAAAATTATAAGCTTAATTTTGGTATAAATATTAAGGCTTTTAATATTATTACTTTAATTAAATATTATTATTTTATTTTTTATTTTTTTATTAAGCTTATTAAGGATATTATTAATAAGGGTAATTTTAAGCTATAGATTATTGGCCTTATATTAGTAGCTAATCTTATTAAGCTACCCTATAGTACTTTAGATAATAAGGCACTGGAATATACTTGTTATTGTTATAGCCCGTATGAAATCGGGATAATAGAGCCTTCATAGTAGCTGTTATTTGCACCGGTAATCGCAAGCATTGTGATTATTGATTTATCTTTTGGCCTGACGGGCTAATTGATGTAAAAGGAGGTGCGGATCCTTACACGATAATCACATACTGTGGGTCACAAGTTCGATTCCCGCTCTAACTTGCTTTTGGAAGGAATTCCATGCCGGCTCAAACCTTGACATTTTGATTGGCCGCTGGAAAATCATGGTCTTGGTTGGGGTAAGGCAGCTGCAGATACGTACGATAAGGCAGGTCGGACCTTATCGGCGCACGGACCAATTGGGACCTCATGACCCGACGAACAGGGCTTGAGGGCAAGCCCATTGGAGGGGAGGCATCGTGTTATGGCCCGTACGAAATCGGGATAACAGAGCCTTCATAGTAGCTGTTATTCGCACCGGTAATCGCAAGCATTGTGATTATTGACTTATCTTTTGGCCTGACGGGCTAATTGATGTAAAAGGAGGTGCGGATCCTTACAGTTATTTTGCTATGTATTGATTTTGGCTAAATTGACTGATGTATGGCGGTCTGGCCTTATTTTTATTGCTAGCTATTATTTTTAAAGTTTTTATTATATATAATCTTTAAATTAATAGTTTAGTATAAGGGCAATTGTACTAAGAAATTAAAAAGTATAATAATTTATAGGTAACCATGTTAACCTATTCCAATAATAATAGGAACTTAAAAATTTGATCTCAATATTTCCTTTCCATATCATATATCTTGGGGCAATACCCTTACTCTAAGCAAACAGCGAGCATGCTCGTAGGTTGTAATTATGGTCCCAGTTGCGATCAATGTATTCTCAACGGGAGGATGACAACTGCCGCTGTCCCTTTCAGAGGCTAAATATCGATAGTTTCCAGAGCCCTCTCTATCCCTTAGGGTGCGGTAAGACTGCATTGAAGTACCAGGCAAAATTCACTGCTAGGTATAGATCTATGACTTCAATATCTGGTATTTTCTAGGGGATTTAGCTAATAATATTATTATTTATAATCGTTTTATTTACATTATATTATATTATGCCCTGATCCTATTTTCTGTTGTCCATCTGAATGTGGTGGGGTACGCGTGTGCAGTCTTGCCGCACTCAAAGGGATATCACCAGTCGGAGCTCCTTCTCCCACAGTGAGCAACCGTAGACTTCGAGCCCAACTCACCCCGACCAGGTACAAATATTGTTCCAACCTGGATACGTTCTCATACTCTTCCAACAGTTCAGCCCCGCAGCTTTTGCAATAAATTATGCGATCAAATGAAGGAAACCCGAATCTTTGAGGTCTTCCATGCCCTTCTGGTGAGCACACCGAACACTCGATACAGTCAAGATGCCACCGCTTGGTGCCCAGCTTGACGCATTCATCCTTTATCAACCTTTTGCACTTGGAGCATGTGGGTTGCATATTGAAAGAGACCATGCGGAATGTCTCGCGGCCGATGGTCAATACCAACCCATCATCGACATTTTTGGATACGTCGTGGTCGCTCAGATCATCCAGAAATGACCACAGGCCCTGGCTGGAATAGGTTCTGCTCTTCAGGCTCAAAGCCTCTTTGAGACATATACTGATGATGAGCTTAATTTGGGAGGCGACCGCGGTGGCGAGGGAGAATATTTGTTCTTCGTTGGGGCCTTTGCGTGTGTCGACCACCAAGGCACAAAAACGCGCAAATTTGATCACAAGACCCTCGGCCACTCCATCATGAAAAAATTCTAGAAGAAGAAGAAACTCGATTATCAGCCATGATTTCTACACATGATGCGTGGTTATCATACCTGTACCAACCCTGCGGCCGGTGGTGGTGTAGAGTCTTTCTGCTGACCATAATAGCTTCTCAAACAGCCAAATCCAACCCTTGGCCGCGACTAAGCCGCTTTTGTATTGCTGTCCGGAAATACAAATAGCCACTGTGTAGAGACACTGTATGAAGTTGTTTTCCAGCGATGACAGAACACTGGATATTTTTAAGAATTCCAGGCTCATGCGTTCCTCCTCTTCTTGAATTCTAACTCTGTCGATTGGGCTATCTTGTGTTGGCCACGACGCTGGCGTGTCAATTCTAGTTCTCAAGACAACATCCCACAACTTGTAGATAGATGCGCATTCCCTGTGCCAGACTTTAGTCTGTCCGCCTTTTAGAATTTCCACAGCTTCGCTGAATATAGCAGTTTGGCAGCCATGACAACGTTGGGCAACCTTTTTGGAGTAATGATAACGGCAAAATGTTTTCCCCTTGTGCTCGTAGTATTTGGCTTCAACTTTATCGGATACTAGGCAGAGAGTGCAGGAGGCAGGGGGTTGGCCGTGATCCGAGTATGAAACAAAAGGGATGATATTCTGAAGCTCCAGGTCCTGAGGAAGGTCAACAAAGTTGGTAGTTCCGTCTACTGCCGCCAACTCTAGTGATGCAACTGTTGGGGCTTCGGGTTCTGATTTTGGCTGACGGATTACAAACGTGGCATTCGATGCGTCTTCCGATGTACTTAGGCTTTTTCGATATACATTTGTTGAACGCTGTGGTTTGGACGCAATGTAATCTTTTACTGCTTTCAAGATACTTGTGCCCTTGATAGTGGGGCTTCTAGCCGTCAATCTTTGTGTTTCTGAAAATATCTTTTGCGTGCGCTGTTCTATTATTGTATTCAGGATGGCTGTGCCCTTTCTAGTGGGGCTTCCATTCCCCAACCTCTGTCTTTCTGCAAATACACTTTGCATGCGCTGTTCTATTATTGTATTCATACGTGCCTTGTCATTTGCAGGGAGCACCACAGTCTGCTCACCATCTGATTTGGAAGCTTCTTGGTGGCTCAATCCCTTAAACGTGAGGTTTTCAGAAGATTCGAATTCCTTATTATCAGAATCCACTTCCTTCGGTTGCAATGGCTCAATAATAGAAGCTTCAGCCTGTAAGCATGGTTCTTCAGCTGACCCCCACTTCATAGTAGCATCATCGCACGACATGGTATTTTTCGCCACAGAATTCTCTTCCTTGAGTTTGCAAGGATCAATAGAAGGAGCCTTAGTCGGTGAAGAAATTTCTTCTGCTGGCTCCATAGTTGCATTGTTGCACAACGGTGTCCTTGCCTCTGCAGAAGTCTCTTTCTTCGGCTGCAAAGACTCAACAGGAGGGGCTACAGTCTGTAACCATGTCTGCTCTTCAAACTCCGTGTTCGTAATGGAATCATTGGCCAATATCGTCTCTTTCTCCACAGCAGTACGGTTAATACCAGCGTGTAGCGCCGTTCCGCTTTCTGGCCCGGCAATGATTTCAGGGCTGTCAAGAGTAGACCACTTCGCGGTTGCTGCGAAATCAGAGCCCAGGATGGTGGGTCCGTCCACGTATTGGGGGGACAATAGGGAAGATGTATTATCGACCAAGCTGGGCAGAGTCTTTAGCTATATCCAACCATGATTTGTAAATATATACAGGCTTACCTAATGCTTTCATGCGAGCTGGCACGTGAGGAAGGTCGGGATGGCTCGAGCCAAGGATGGGCCAAGGCCTCGGACGCTGAAAACCTCTGGGAAGGCGATGGGCCCATCGCCTTTTCGAGGAAGGTGAAGCATGCCTCACTAATTTCTTCGTTGTCAAATCTGTGGCGTGGAAACGGGGTCTCTCTGACGACGTAATCAAACAGGTCACGAGGGTCAGGAAAGACGGAAAGCTGTGTTAGCATACGAACTGTGATCTCTCCAAGAGCCCAAATATCCACAGCCATGGTATATCCGATCAGGCCATGGCTACTGGAACTAGGGCGTTCCTCTGACATGGGGAAAACACCGACAAGCTCGGGTGCGAGATAGCCACGGGTACCCACGATGGTGCGTAGCGCTGAGCCACTTTCAGCGCGCTTGCTGATGCCAAAGTCGCTGATTTTGACCCACCAGTCTGGACGCGACTTAGAGACAAGGATGTTCTAACACAGCACTGTTAATAAACTTTCGAAAGGAGGGAATGGGGCACTACGGACGGCTGGCTTTAAATCGCGATGAGCAAAGCCGTTGTCATGCATAAAGAAGAGACCCTCGGTCAGCTGAAAGGCAATCTGCTTGGCTTCGGCCTCGGGGAAAGCGACGACGAGGTATTTTTCAAGATCGCCGTGCTCGAAATACTCCATGGTAATGAAAATGGCGTCGCGGCTCTCGTACCAGCCGAAGGATCTGACGAAACAGCCGGCATACTAGAAGTGATGAGTGTCCCGGATTCAAGCAAGCAAGCGCAGGCTAGGCAACGCACTCTGTCGTGGGAGAATTTTGCAATGGCTTCCAACTCACGGCCATAATCGATTGACAAGGACAAAGTGCGGTCCTTGGGTATCTCTTTGACGGCGCGAAGCTGCGAGCACCTCGGGCCAGCCTCGCACGTCTCCAGCCAGACACGGCCAAATGTGCCGTTGCCCAGCTCGCGACCACGACGCCACGACTCTTTGGTGCGACCACGGCGGTGCTGGGACCCGGGGTCAGGCTCGTAATACTTGTGATGGGTCAAGCCCGCCGAAACCGAGGTGGAGAGCCGGGAATCTCGGACGAGGTCTGGCATTCGACTCGCCTGCGCCATTGTTTCTCGGCCGGACGGAGCCGAGCCGGCGGAGCCGAGATAAGGTGGGAACAGAGGTGGAGCGGGATCAACGGGCCGGCACAGGGTGCTTCGGGCCCTAACTCACAGGTCCACGTGCCCGACTTCGACGAGATGCCGTCCGCGCAATGTTCAGGGGAGAAGCCTCGCCTCCATGAGAGACAAACTAGAGGCCAATGTTGGCGCTTGCCTCGTCGTGGCCCAGCTGCGGCAGGCTGCAAGGCGGAGCGCTCACCCGACGTTGAGCCGAGCCGTCCGATTCTTGGCATCGCCTACCCTACATCATGATCCAAACTTAACAAGCTATACTTTTCTTGGATGAGGTTGTATTTGTGCTCAGTAGGCGATGGGTTGACACAGGTGGATAGTTTTTCGTTTCTTCTTCTCTTTTCAGACCTCAAATTTTATTTAGAAGATTCTTCTTGAATCCGCCACTCTCTCCCTGCCAATGGCATATCCAGCAAAGCAAAACGGCGACTCGGATTCGATTTATTCGAAAATGACTAAAAGAAGGCCGAGAAATAAAGCAAAATTTTGACTGGCTAGAGTTCTATCGCTATTTACACCGTGCCATATTCCTCCTTCATAGATTCCCCCGTCAACCCCGGGGGAAATGCTCAAATTTATGTGCGCCCAGACTTGCGCCTTGCACACTAAAACTTCAATGGATAGCTGCGACCTTTCTCACTCCCTTATTCATGATAGAAAACCCGCGCTATGAACCATTCTTTAATTTCCCGACAAGGAGTCGAGGTAAGATTTCTCTTGCATCCTCGCTGTGGCGAGTATCCTGAAAAGCTTCTGTCGCGTCTTGGCCAGCAAATTCCATCAAGATGTAGTCGCCTCCACTACTACGATGTCAATAATTGCACCATGGGGCCCTCAATTGTGAATTACTTACGGGTGCTCATTTAGAAAAGAGGTACAATCGTAGACCATATCCGCGATTACTATCATTACATCTTCCTCGGTGTTGTGTCCGGCGACTTCTTCAAGCGAGTATTCTTTGATCTCAGCCATTCTATTAGTTGTATTGCGCTGATGATGTGGTTGAAATTATCATGAAGAAGACAGTAATTTGGACTTGACAAGATCGAATGAGGCTTCTAATATATAAGTCGGATTGGAAGCTTCTCAGAAATTGTCACGGCTGCCAACGGCGTGTTCTCACCGTTTGCTTACTCTCTGCGGAAATTGACAGTCTACATCTGCCTAAAAAAGGAAGTCTCGTGATTTAGGCCCACATTATGCCGCCACAGACTTTCGTAAAGTTTTGTTATTTTGCCAATACGTAATGATCTGGTTATTAATCTCAACATGACCAGTGGCCCGATAGAAGACGGTCCGAGGTATGGCTCGCAGTGTCTATTCGAAATAAAATATGCTACGGGCCGAGACATTGTGATCGGCCACTTGGATGAACCGTTGATTGTTGTGGCATGGTGTCTCCTCCAACGCGCAAGGCATACTTAGCGGTCTGACATATTCATCAATGTAGTTCTTCAACCATTGAATTATTCCTTTGCACGGCAATGACTATACAGTAATAAGCGTAAGTCTTTCTTTGTTCACAACACACTAGAACCAGCTCCAGAAACGACTGAATGATACAATAGTACACTTGCTCTAACTGGGTGTATGAGTACGAGGGCCCTTCTCCAGACATTGGAGTCACTCAGCGATTTTGTTTTGTCATTAATCGCTGACTACTCAAACTGAGGAACGAGGTAGGCAAATAGTGCCGGTCGAAAACCGGAACCAAAGGGTTTACATAATAATTTATGACAAGACAACTCCTGTCGAGACATCCAGTCCTCAGCACCTTTCCTAGTTTGTACTTAGCGGAACATTTCTGCCCACTTACGAAATACCAGGTACCAAACGTTCCTTGTCGTATCAAGAAACTTCAAGAAACAGGCATCGCGTTGCGTTAAGCCCCAATGCCTGCTGTTTTGAACTAGAAGAAGCTACCATGCGCGTGGTCTCGGGCCGAGCGTCTACCAAAGTAATAGACCTGAAAGTCAAATTGGACAGTAAGCGTTGGATTGCGTATTGGTGCAAAGCGAGGTCGCTTAGGATCGGGAAATGGTCGCTCGGGAGAAAGGACTTTACGCCGGCATCGGATTTTCTGTCTTGCTTTCCTCCGCGCACGCTCAGGAACACACAAGATACCATCCTAACAAATGAATGATGCTTATAAAAGGTGACTTCAATTCCACTTGCATATTTTGTAAGAATGCATCTGTACCCACAATCAACAGCACACATCAATCACATCCAATGTATCTTCGAGGTGTCCACGCCGAGCCTGATATTCGTACCCTCAGAAAGTTTGTGCGAGAAAACCCTTTGGGAATACTAATTACGTCATTACCCTCTGACAACTTCTCCACCATCCAGTTCACTCACATCCCTTGGCTGCTAGATGTGGACGATGAGGAGAGCGACGAGCTGGGAACATTGCGCGGGCACCTCTCGAGACTGAACCCTCATGCCAAAGCTCTGACTGAGGCCGCGCGGCGCAGCAATGACTCCAACGGGCTTCTCGAAGACGAGGTCGCCGTCGTTTTTACTCTTCCGGTTGACTCCTATGTCCCGCCCAAATTCTTCACCGAAACCAAACCTTCGACGGGAAAATGTGTTCCGACTTGGAACTACGCTGCAGTCCAGATTTATGGCAAGGCCAAGATCCTTTGGGATTCCAAGAACCCGGAGACAGGTCTGTATCTACAGGACCAGATCACGGCACTCACCAAGCACGCGGAGGAGAACATTATGCATTTCACAGGAGGGGATACGCCGCCCTGGGAGGTATCGGATGCCCCAAAGTCATATGTGGATTTGCTCAAGAAGAGAATCATGGGGATCGAGATTGAGGTCCACAGGTTAGAAGGAAAATTCAAGATGACGCAGGAGATGGGAAAGGCAGATCGCCAAGGCGTGGTGGAGGGTTTTGATGGCCTCGGGACTGAAAGCAGCCGCATCATGGCAAAACTCGTTGAAGAGCGGGGGGCAATGAAGGATGCGGCAAAGCGTCCTGCAGGCTATACATCAAAGGACCAGGAGTGTGTTAGCTAAGTAAGATGCTGGAAGTAAACATGTCACGTTAGCCTCTTCTTGCATCGACCACAGTTTTATCTCTTGACGCTTGAAGAGCCATGTGAGATAACCAGAGAGCTGTGGATGTCTAAGGATCAGAACGACCCTTGCGGAGGTGATCTTGGGTCGCCCTGGCGACAATTCTAGACTGCATGCAGGATGGAAAAGAGTTTCTTGGAAACAAAAGAACCATTGCTTGAGTGCTGCGGAACGCATGAGGAGGAGCAAACGCCCCCTCTCACAGAATTAGCCAGCATCAAATGCGCCGCAGTTAGTAAATGGAGTGGCCTTTCTTGGTCATCACATTGAATCCCATACGTCCTGGTTGCCCAAAAGGTGAAACTGGTTTTGGACCGGAGGCACCATTGTTCTGCTGCAATGGAACTTTGCTCGTGCGCGACAGACGCAGGCTCTCGGCTAGATGGTTGTGATTTTCCGAGGCCTCCATTCAAGCCATCGCCAGTGTTTGTACCACAATACTGGGAAAGAAGTCAGCAAGAGGCTACGGCCATTAAGCTACAACCTTGTCCTTGAGCAAGCATAAGAAAGCCCTGTAGGGATGCGGGGTAGGTGCCAAGATTTCATCCCATCTCATGAACTGACCTTCCCGATTGGATCTAGCCGAGTAGACTATTGAGCCATCGCAGCTGGGGCATCAGCTCCGAGTGGCTCTCGGACACGATGCCTTGTCTCTCCCTCGTTTTCCTGCAGCACTTTGCCATGTGGTGGCCGCTTCTCGGGCCGGATTAGGCTGCCCAGCCCGATGGTTGCGACTCTTCATCCCCCCTCCGTCTGCCGGCAAGCGGCGGCATCGCCATTCCGTGTTGGGTTGCTATCAAGGCCGAGTCGCCAAGAAAGCAAAAAAAAAAAAAAAGGCCCCAAGAGCCTGTTCCACCCTGATGGGGTCCGCATGCATATGTGTCATTATTATTACACTCGCGCGGGCAGAGTTTGTCGCTAACCCTCGAAGATGATGATCCATCATGACCCCGGAAGCCTCGCGTTCCGGGTCCACAGGCTTGGCACGATGGGGCTGGTTTTACAGACAACAAAAGCTTCAAGTGCAGCTGTGAGCTTGAAAGCTTATATGATATTTGTGACTCATCAGTCGCAATTCACAAGGCCAGTGCTAAATGATTTTCCTGGTCATTGCAATCCAAAGTCAAGGCTGACGTGAAATTCGTAGGTCACATGGATGTGCTAGTGAGTTAGTTGCAATGCAGAGCAGCGATTTTAGGAATACATCTTTGATAAATTCATTTACTCGGCTTTCAAGGTTGGTGTGGGTTTCATTTGTCATCACAAAGTAAGAAGGATACACTGAGTGAATCTTGAATAAATGAAATAAAATTTTACTGTTAGTATGTTACGTGGTCATCATATGTACTTTTGGGCCTCATTATCATATATCCTAACATTATGTGTCGTCATGAGATCCGCCGAGTTCATCCTCCTCATTCTTCTGTTCTCCATGGCCGTCAAGGCCTCTTCGCTCTCGTTTCTCCTCGTTGATCGATAGTACCACGTCGATATTGAGTCTTCGGGGCTCGGCGGCATGTACTTGTGCAAATCGTCGGATCCGGCGCTTGGGCTGTATGGCTGGCTGATGTCGAGGCATCTGTCTGGGCGCTTGGGCGGTGTGAGGTTAAATTGTCGCTGTGCTGAAAACCGTCCTCGACTCGAATTGCTCGGTAAATCTTGTAGTTTCCATTTGGACCGCGAGCTCTGCGGAAGACCTGAGCCTTCGTCTCCTGTTCCCCACCACGAGCGTCCCAGCTTCTTTCCGACAGTTCGAACCAATGGTCGAAGAGTGGCCAGGCTACTGGCAGTGATGGCTAGACCTTGCTCCATGGCGGACCAGATGGCGATGTCGAATGTGGCCCCTATGCGCGTGTTAGCATGCAAGGCTTAGTGCAATATTTGACTACTTACAGAGAAAGTCGGGGTCCTTGAACTTTTCGACATAGGCGAAACGAGCTATCACAGCGACACTCGCCCTACTACACGTTAGTAGACTTTCGCATCACACAGGAAAAGACATACAAAAATCCCATGGACAGGATGGGAGAAAGAATGGCCTTTTTCTTCCAGGACATGTTGAGGTTCCACACCAGCACCAAGGCAACCATGGCACATGTAAAGTCGGAGACGAAGCTCAATGTGCTGTTGAAGTAGGTGAGAGCCGTAATAACATTGACATCAACGCATGTCCCTTGAACCTCCATCCTATCCCAGAAGAAGGAAACTGGTTTACACTGAAACATGCCGACCAAGGCGAAGATGGCCATGCTCACGACATTAAAGCCTGCCGTTGCATAAATGATCCAGGTGTCCAGCCTCTTTACAACAAGGCGAAGCAGAAACAAGGCAATGGATATTTTGGCCGTAATCATGGTGACGGCAAAGGCAATGGTGCATACCCACCAGTACTGCGATAAAGTCAACACGATTTCTTGAGTAGCAACTTGATGTATATCAGATTACAGGCGGGTGCTCACCATCAACGCTTGGCGAATGTCGTCAATTTCCAGATCCATAAAATGCCTCCCTGTGCCATGGGTGACCCCGAGATGCCCACATACTGTGTAGGTGGTGAAGGAGAGCTCAAGTCAATGTTAGCTGTGCCGGCTGCAGACCAGAATACCCGAGCGCCATAGATGAACGCACAATGGCAGCAACCATGAACCAGTCATCCAGCCCAAAGCTCTTTACGATGCGCAGTCTGACGTAGCATCTCAGAACGGTAGAGATTAGCGAAGTGGCGAGGAGCGTGTAACCAACAGCCAGGAGCTGCGGGCCGCGGTTTTGCACGGGCAGTCCCGTGGGAGGCGGAGGTATGGGGGGCGGAGGTGCGGACATGGCTGTGTTGGATAGAAGTGCGGGCTTGGATAAACAGGTCAGTGAACTAGTATTAAATGCCAGAATTAAGAGTCCGTGCGGGTTGCGCGCATGGGTTCCTTAAATCTATTCTCGCTAGGGGACTAGACTAAGTGGAAATCCATTTCCCTCTGATCTTTACGTTTCATCGGGTTGCGCATGGGAGCAGACCGTCCCCTCGGGGCTAAGGCAACGAAACGGGCAGCAGACTCACCAGACTTCCACCTCCAGCCGCATCCGGAACAATATTTAGGCCCTTTGTTGACACCGGTATTGGGAGGGTGTCATTCGCAGCAGGCGTGGGTGTTGGCAAAGGGCTAGCTGGACTAGATATTGCAAAAGTTTACCCTAGCATCAGGATAGAGAGAGCCCTGGCCTTTCTCCTCGCGGCACAGCAGGTTTCATTGCTTTGGCAGCTCCCCTAGGACACGATCCCTGGCTCCGACTCGATTGGCCCGCGTCCTGCCTCGACCCTGCATACCCTTCTCTGATGTGCGATACCTTCCGAAAGCGGCCGGCATTCCGCGGATACATTGATGCAATCACTTTAGCTACGCGGACTAGTTTACCTTCCCCATAGAAAAGGACATGTCAATGCCTTTCACGACGCTATTTTTCCAGGAATATACGACAACCACTAGTTGAGTTGCCGATAGGTGGCAGAAGAAACGAAGAAAAAAAAGGTCATCCAGAATCTCACTGTCAGGACCCGGGCACGATCCGAATACGACACCATTATACCTAAGCTTATATACCGTTCCAAAGACGATATGCAGGGGGCTGTGCAGATATTGAAGCACATTTGTTGAGGATGAAACCGCCACAGCAGCAGCGACACGAAGGCCATTCGCCAGGCGGAACGAGCTGGTTGTCGCAGCTCGGTGCACAGGTCCCAAACGGGCATATCTCCCATGCCAGGGGGGGCCGCTATCTGATTCTCTTGGCAGATGGCGTGAGGGTGCATTTTTGACGGACAGGGGTGATCACATGTGCCACATGGACGAGATGAGACAATTTTCGGTAAGTAAAGGCGACCTGTGTACCTGCACGCACGGGAATGCGCGTAAAAAGAAATAGGAAACAGGTCTGGGTCCAGAAAGATTGCCCGTGCAGCAGAAAACCCAGCAAGGCGATGGACCAGGGGTGGTGGTGCCCTCCACGGTCTAGTACGGCCGGAGTCCGGAGGCCGGTACGAAAGCGGTAGGATTTGATGGGATCGACAGCGGCACATGGCACCGCCAAGCCGAACGGGCGGAGCCTCTCTCGGAGCTTTTTTGGTCTCTGATTTTTTCTCTCCTCTTCATCTACCCCGCGCCACCGCCATCAATTACTGATTGCTGAGAAAGACGAGGCGCCCCCCCTCCCTTACACGTTCGGGGGGAGCAGGGAGGCAAAAGCCCCACGTCGCGTAGGGCTTTTTGTGCAGCGCCGCCGTCGCGCAGCACGAGAGCTCGTGGGGGTGGACTCCGATATTGTCGGGTCTTTTCAATGGGGCCTCGTCGAGTTCAGCCAGCACGCCGGGACCAGTCCTCTCGTTGTTTATGCCGCTGGAGCTGACTGACCGCTCCGGCCGGTACTCACCTGGCGGGGAGTTGGACACATACATAGATGGTGGTGGGCGGGGTACAGGAGACGGGATGAATCTGGATGGGGACGTCGGCACTTTCACTACACCTCCAGTTTCTAGTGCGCGTCAGCTCGCCGTGGTGGTTGCCCAGTTTGACTATTGGTCGGTCACCCAATCTAGACTTCGGAGGTTTTCTAAAAACGAGCTTGGAAGTGCCGCTTCGGTTCCTGTTTCTGGTCCGTGTGTCACAGTTGAGGGTGGGTTGTATGACAACAGCAACGGCGAAAAGCTTGACGATGAGAACGCAAAGCGGCGTAGGCAAATTCGTAACAGAACAAGTTGGATGCCACCGGTACCCCCACCATCATTAAAGGTTACCTAAAGCTGTAGGAGATCCCAATCTATTCGGAAAAACGGGATGATCAACCTCCGATCCCGGCACCTGATTTTGAAGTGGGTGGGCCCAATTAGCCAATCGAATAAGTCTGCCCCTGTGTTTTCTATTCAGCCGTGGTATATGGTGTTTCTTGGACCAAGGTGTGCTGCTTCCCACCTGGACACGCAAACGTCTGGGTTGCAGAACCTCCCTGGCCAGCTTCTCTGCCGTGAATACGAATCACGAGGCCACCTTGCAAAATGCTGACGTGTTCAAAGGCCGAAGTGTATGCCACATCTTGATTAGCCTATTCTTTTCACTCGCCTCATTCATCAATTCAAATCTGCCTTGGCAACAAGGGATAGCGGATAGTCAAGATTGCGCCGCTTGCGGTTCGTTTCATTGCATCCCCCTCGAGGCATACATCAAGACATTGGACCTCAGCAGAGACACAATTTGAAACCATTTACGCAAATAGCTGAAGAAAATACGACGGTGCTACTGCATGAATAGCTCGGTATATTTAGTCTAAACTATGTATGTATAACCTTTCGGGCAGGGGTCAATCCCAGCCCCACAAACTCGGCGCTTGCAACCCCCAAACGACACATTTTTCGCAACAAGCTGCTGCCACTTGACAGACATGCTAACAAAAAGCCCACACACCATTTTACTGTACAATACAACATGCTCTGTCCGGTTTTGGGCCTTGGGCTGGGCCGTGTTGGTGGACAAGTGGACCCGTCGAACCTGAGCCCTGGGACGCAAACCGAGGGCCCATCGGTGGCCTTGCTGGGCGCTGCTGGCCGGGCCGCTGTTGTGTGGTCTGGGCGGCATGCTTGTAGAAGGCTTGTGACTCTGCACTTGGGACCTCATTTCGTCGGTTTGCCGGCCAAGGAGGCACTCCAGGAGCTCCTTTGGCAGGTCTTGAGCCGTTGCCTGCTCGGCCGGGTCCTTCGGGGAACGTTGCCATTGGAGGGCGCTGGTTGACCATGGACATTTCCGGCCGCGATGACGATCCGTTTCTCCGGGCTGCAGGAGGCGGTACAGCCGGTGGTCGTCCCGTCTTCTCCCACGTCCCTGACTTTGGCATCCTTTCCCTCATTGGAACCGGCTGTAGCGCTGGGGGAGGTTGCACTGGGGGGCTCGACATCTTTGCAACCCAGAGCTCCCATTCAGCGCATGACGTCGCACTGCCCATGCCTCGTTTGTGGTCCTTGAGACTCAATGCAATAATCTCCGCCTTCTGCGGCCTGTCCATCTCAAATCTCCAATAGTCAAGCAGACATGCTAACTTGTAAGTGCACTTCGAATCAAACGAGCCACCGTATCCCCCGACCCTGGCGCGGTTCGCTTCCACATCAAAGGGGTTTTCCCACATGTTCCATTCGTCGTCCCTGAGACTCTCATGGAGGTTGCAATGCGACACCGTGGATTGTGATACCTTTTCCATCTCGGCAATGCGCTGTAATGCAAGTGGTGAACACTGCCTTTGCAGCTCGTGAAGGTGGTTGAATCTGACATCCCTACCAAAAGTGTCCAAGCCGAGGAGGGCATGAAAGCGCGGCGCAGTGGATGCAACTGTAAATTTCGAGTGCTCCTCGTGCATAATGATGCAGTGTGCTATACCGGGACAGTAAAATTGGCCCGACATCTGTTTCTTGAAGTACATGGGTCGTTCCTGGAGACGGGTTTCCAGTCGAGCAAACACATCTCGAAGCGGTTTGATGGTACCCCAGTCGTTCTGGCGGACCCCAATGCGCAGCTGGCTAAATTTCTCGGCAACAAGTTGCAAGAAAACCGTCATCGGGCAAAGACACCTGTGACGCTCCACGGTGATGTGTGCAGGGAGTACTTCGCCGTCGCGTGCAACGGCGGCTCCCTCAAAATCAGGCATAGGCTGGCCCGGATAATACTTTTTCAAGTCTCGGCGCGCAAAGCTTAGGATGATCCTCATATCCGTTATCAGGGCTTCTAGTGAGTCGGTTTGAATGCTCCCAGCAACGCGAGACAGCAGCGTCTTAGTCGCCACATCTCGAGCAGCCTCCAGAATCAGCCGATAGTTTAGCTCTGCAGCTCTGATCTCTTCTGCGACTACCTCAAGATCTTGCTTCTTGGGCTTTATCATAAGAATATTTTTGGGGGGGCTCATGTTGGCGATTGAGTGGATGGTGATGGCTAAGAATAGCAATGCTTCCTCAGTACTTGGGGACACCGCAGATGATTGGCAAAATCTCAAAGCTCGATACTTTTACACTTCAAGATACTAGATCCCCCCACAATCAATATCAGCAAATTATGTGGGAGTGATCGCATATCAAAACATACTTGTCATCCAAACAGTGTCGTTTCAGAATAAAACGTGGTCCAGCCACATGCAACAAAGGAAAAGTGGAAAAATAAAAATGACGACAGTTATTTTTTCGTGAAGAAAACAATCTTCACACCATGAGTCACAAGAGCTTTGATATCGTTGTTACTTGATGCGAGGGCAGTCTATTATGTTGGCCCAGACAAGCTGAGCGCGAGTGTTGGTGAACGGATTTTTCGCGTTACTATTTCCATCCCATTTCACTCGTTGCGCGAGAGCCAATCAATTTCTCCAACACGGAAGTTTTAGCGCAGCATGAGACATGCTGTTGGTGATGTCCAGAGTGTACTTGCATAACCGACCGCATTTGCCGCCGTCCTGCTCATAGGGCCGGGGTCAACAAAGCGCTTAAACTTGAACAACTTTATTCTTAGTGCCATTTTCTTGGTTTACTGGGTCTTTAGCCCAAAATGGTACGTGAATGCTTGCTACCAACAACCAACAGCTCCTTCACCCTCCAATCACACAGGGTACCTTGACGCCCAACCCAATCCGGTCCCATTGGCAAAACCATGTCGATTACAATTCTGGAAGTGCGTATTTTGATCAACAAGTCCATCCCAAGGTTGATGCAGTCACTTTTTTTCCACTTCGTTATCAATGGCGTGGCAGTGTTGCGCGGCGTAGCGGTTGCGACCAACAAGCCTAATTCACCCAATCAAATCACTCCATCCCAACGTCGCCACAGCCTGGGCGCGTATTCAGGTGGCGGCCTCACTCGCACTCAGTCCACGTCATTTACCCATCTCCGCACTCTTAACACTGACCTGAACATTGAAGAAGTTCAGCTACATTTCGACCATATTGTGGCATCAATAATCTCTTCCAAATCGTCGCAGCAACATGGTGCGAACCTCCAAATTACCCGAATCTACCGAAACCGGACCAGAAAAAGGTGAGCCAGTCTCTGACGCAGAATTACTATCCTAGCAATGCATCTGCTCAAAACATGCAACATCTCCTCTGACCGCCTCTACAGTTGTCTCTGATTCCCCGATTGAATATGGCAGCGCTCGTAGGTGCAGTTTCACCGCAGACTCTGACTCAGGGCTGGGCGACGAAGACAGCTCACCCGAACGAGTGCGTCATGACGATCATTGGGATAGGCTTCTAGATGGCAACATATGGGATTCGGATCCCAACTATTGGACTTGGTACAGTTCCTGGGTCGAGCGGGGTTCTCGCAACAAGACCAACGTTCAACTCGATCAGCAGCGGACAACCCAAGAGTGGCTGAAAAAGGTGCCACTTTTGCAAAGGGACAACATTCTAGAATCACGCCCCCGTTTGAATGAAGAAGCACCTGCGATTCCTCTGTTTATTGGAGACAATGGTGACGAATACCAAATATATCTAACCATCGGCCACGGCCCTTCCTTACCCCAAGTCTGGTGCCCAGCTGTCCTCGGATCAACCCAAAATCATGCCAGGGGGCATTTTGAACTCAAGGCCCGCGTTGCCAATTCAAAAAGGGAGGAAGGGGCCCCAGGTTTCGAATTACCGAAATACTGCGTGCCCATTGGGCTCCTGCGAGTCAGAACTTCAGCTCGTTCAAATTTTCCCGCCTTCAAGGACGGGCCGCTCACTGAAACCACCGACTACGGCGTCATTGTCGATCTCAGACATGACGACATGCCACTGTGGATAGTTGCCCATCGTCGGCAATTGTTAACCCGTCCGAAAACCGGTGGTTCCGCAGTTATGCCGCCTCTGCTTCCAATATTCGACGGCTTGATGACGACTAGCGACCTGGACCCTTACGACATCGCGTGCATCTTGCCGTCAATCCGCCAGCTAGCCAATCGAAAACCCGATGCGGAACCGCCTTCTTACAAGGAATCCCGCGAGCTTGTACGTAAGACTAGAGCTATCATTGACCCGATATCCCACATCCCACATGAGGCCGAGATCAAAAAGTTTCTTCGCGGCGAGGAAATTGCCGAACCTGCACCACCAAAAACGTCGCACTTGACCGGCATTCGCGGGGGGATATCAAAGTTATGGTCATTTTTGAGGGGAAATACCTAAGATCTAGTACAATGTTACGAAGGGAAAGTTGCTATCTGGGTGGGTCCTGGCAGGTCTGGCATCCAGTCGTAGCAAGAGAAGTTATCACCGAGACGAGGATGGGGGGCGTTTACGGGCGATAGAACCTTTTGCTTCCTTATATCAGGACAGATTTATTTTATACCATTCCTTTCTCTTATTTTGCTTAGCCCCTGTGCCCAATTTTGGCAATCATTGTCTATGCTCATGATTTGATTCGCAGCTATGTTTCCGCCCAAGTACAATGACTCTACAATACAAACTTGCAGTCAGTATCTTCCACGGCTATCGATTAAATTTCCATTTCATGAAGTTGGCACCGACTACCAATTTGCGTGCCTGGACCCCACGAAATAAACACAATCCAGTGATTAGCAAATGTATTTGCCAAACCAACTGCAACGCATGTTTTATTTCATGGCCTTCGTGGCCGTGGCAGTGCTGTGTGGCGCGGCGGTTGCAGCAGTCGCAGCCAACAGTGCTATCCCCGGAATCAAACTGCTTCGCCCGGAGGCCTGACAAGACCGGGGGGCGCTGATGAGTGGCAGCCTCATGAGTTCTGATTAAAAATTGTTATTTCATCTCGCTCTCTTAATTATCGCTTTAACCAGCCATCCCGCAAATATCTGGCTCATCACAATGTGCAAAACATCTAGGTTCTGTCTTTTCGCCATAGGACAATCGTGGCTTCTGTTTTAAAATGGACCAAACGCTCTAAGAGCTCCTCAGAACACGGTGAGCGAATCTCGCTCCAAAAATGGCTCCTCTCAATGATACAAACGAAATTAATTTCAAGACTAACCTTGCTCATATAGGAATCTCCAGCTCCTCTGCGCAAGAAAGTAACTCTCGTCGATGCAGCTTCTCGTCAGGATCTGATAGATGTTCGGGGAGTTACGATACCCCACCTAAACGTCAATTGCACGGTGACCACTACGATAGATTTGTTGACAGCAACATATGGATCCCAAATGAGGACAATTGTGATTGGTCGTGGTCTCACTGCTGGATTTATCGAAATGATGACACAACCAATTCTCAGCTAAGCCAAGAGGAGAAGACGAAGGAGTGGCTGGAGAGGATTCCGCTAGTGCGACCCAACAACATAATGGAAAGGCTTTCGTCTTTTTATCCGGACCGCACGATCCCCTTATTTGAAAGCGACAATGGCGATGAATATCGACTACGTCCGTCCATGTACTCCTACGCCTATTTGCCCGAAGTTTGGTGTCCAGCGACCCTTGGGGAAACTTCCAATGCCGCCCAATGTATTTTTCAACTGAAAACTCGCACTCCGGATTCCACTAGCCAAAAGGGCCCGGCTTCCACCGAGATTCCCAATTTTGCCGTTACCATCTGATCGCTCTCTGTCAAAACTTCAGCCAGATCCCCTGCCATCGAAGAAGGGCCAATCACAGAGATTACAGATTACTGCATAATCGCAGACCTTGGTCGCGAAGAGATGCCCTTGTGGATTGTTCCCCCTCGCGAACAACTGCAACCCCGACCCTTACCATCACAACCCACCTATGGCTATCTCGGATTACCTCTGCTTCCAATATTCGACGGCTTGATGCTGGGTAGCGGTAAAGACCATTACGATGTCGCATGCATCATGTCTTCGATTCATCATCTCGGCAATCGAATGTCGCACGCAGAACAGCCGTTGTACAAGGAAGCCTGCGAACTAGTGCGGAATACCAGGGCCGCAATTGACCTAATATGCTTTGTTCTGCACAAGGCCGACGTTGATAAATTTGTTTATGGGAAGGAAGCCATTAATCCCGTGTTGCCAAAACCGCCGCATCCAGTGGGACTACACGAAAGGCTATCCAAATTGTGGCCGATTTTTAGACGAGGTTTTTGAGGGGAGTTGGCATGTGATTAGGTAGAAGCAGGGTTGTAAAAAATTAGTATTAGTATTAGTATAAGAAATTAGTATATACTAATTCTTATACTAATTTTTTAGTATTTTTTACAACCCTGGGTAGAAGGCAAGCAGAGGGTGTAATAGACTATGAATGATGACTCTTAATAAGGAAGATTTTTCTTTTGTGCTAAAAGAATGCAATTTTATATTCCGTCACAAAAATACATGTTCATGTCCATTCTGGCTCAGCATTTTGCAACCAGTATCCATAAGCTTTATCTGCATTATCCTGTTAATCTCTCAATCCCAAATGAAGTCTAACCTGTACAAACAGTAACCCCATTTGACTGCCACCTCATTGAAGAAGCTTTCCGGAGTACTCTGTAACCGCTCTACCCTAGGCTTGCCAATTCCAGTGCCACTTTCTCTTCTCCAGTAGCGAATAACCTGAACCTAGCACGCAGCGCTCACATGATCATTTTACCCCTGCGTTCGGCTTGCAGGGTTATCCATCGCATCTTGCACAATCGTGTATGCACGGCAATTTTTATTGAATTCGATCCTCAATGGAAGCAGAGGAAATCGAGCCAGATTACGCAATCCTTTTGGCGTCAGGCAGATTCTCTCGTCTCAATCGACTGCATCCTTCGCCACTTTCATCTCAACTGAGAAGTAGAGCCAGCACAGCAATGAAACTCTTGCACCGGTACACGGGATTGTGGGCTAACCAACCACCAGACTACTGGGAAAGTGGAGCCAAGTGCGAGGCGTTGACTTGCGTTGTTGGTTCCAGACGAGATTGCCCAGGACCGGGAATCACACTCGCCATTCCACATTCGGCGCGACTTCAAACGCGAAGGGACGAGAAGCGCAAATTCTCCACTTTCGCCCATCGCGTACCATTCCGCGCTATCCTTTTGCTGCCCACGATCGAATCCTTCGGCACGTGCGCTGTCAACCAACAACAGTATCGCCAGCCACACGGTTTGACGACAAGCCTCTAATTGAAGCATTGACAGTTTTATGGGTAGGGATCACACTTGATGAAGGTAAATGAGGCTTGAATCAGCTGGCGCTTCCATAGGGCACGGTGCCATGACAAATCCCGAATCCGAGTCACCAACAACCAACACCAAAGCCAAAGGGAAGAGGAATGAAAATTATAAAGGCAGCGGATTGTCGTCCTAAACTCGTTATTTTCACTGTCAATTGTTCAATATAACACTGCCAACTACCAATCACTCGCTTCTTTCGTTGCCAATCAATCCTCCTTGCCTCAAGATGCTCTTCTCTGCGAAACTCAGCCAATTGGCTCTTGTTCTATCAGGCTTGTTAGCTGTATCAGCCAGTCCATCTTACACCAACAGCACTCCCACTGATGATGTCGACTACGATGCCCTGGCCAAGAATTACATGGCCCTCTGGGGAGGTGACATGAGTCTACTTGACAAAGTCATTGACCCTGATGTAAAACTTACCGGCGACCGACTCCCATCCCTGCAGGGTACCAGCACTTTGATTGAAATCACCAACCGGGAGCAATACGTTGCCTTTATCCAGAAGTCGCGGGCCGGCTGGAAAGAGTACAACTTTGAGATTCTGCACTCTATTGGTGGTGACAACAAAATGGCGGTTCGATGGAAGATGAACGGTATCACCGGCGGAAACATGACGCTGCCTACGTAAGCTACCATGATGCGATCCGTTTACATCCCTTTTCTGGTTCTAATCCATGTCTTTGCAGAACACTCCACTCGGGCTCCCCAATCACCTACAACGGAACCGACTTTGTTCTGTTGGATGACTGCACTGGATTGATAAAGGAGGTACAAATGTCGCAGGACTTTATCGCCTTGTTTCATGCCTTGGGCGTGCCATGGGTGAGCGTCTAGGCTACCTATTATACTAGTTTTATTTAGCCGGTATTTTATTGTTATCCAGGAGAGAATGATATATGTTTTATGCAAGAAATTCGCACGTTTATTATCCCTTCCCATCAACATAATTCATTGCCAGTCTTTCCCAGGGCTACTTAGTTCAAGTCATTAAGCCATTCCGTGACAGGCAATTTAGCTATATCAACTCTCCCACGACCGTCTTTCCCGTCAATTCCTGTCGAATCTTCTCTACTCTTCTACAGTAATCAAGAGTTGACTCGTTCCAACCGCGATGTTGCCATAACTTTGAATCAAGTTTTAACGCCCTCTTGCCACTCCACGATCTGACAACCGTGCCGTGCAAAGAATAAATATTGCTCAGCTTTTTCTGATCGTGAAATCTTCCACCTAATAGCCAGCTCGTAATTTCGGGGTGTTGCAGGCTTGCCAAAACCGCACTCCTATACATGCCCTTGTTGCTAGTGTACTGCAATTTGGCACCTTTCCTGACTAGAAATTTAACTGCGTCGAGTCTTCCACAGGTGGCAGCACACATGAGTGGTGTACCAAATCCTGAACCTTCATTCTCGATGTGTGCTCCGAGCTCAAGCAATAAACTCAAAGCTGGGATAAGATTTCTGCTTGCGGCTTCGCAAAGCGGAGTCCCGACATGTGGAAAGGTAGAGTCCCTGTAGGCCTGTACTGCTTCTTTGGGTAAATGGTGATAGAGAAGTCGTAAACGAAGAGGAGAGTTCAAATACTCGATTAGCGGATTTAATCCGCCAGGGGAAATCTGAGATAGAAGACCAGACTGTAAAATGTAACCGTACAAGTAGGGCTGACACAGAGCCTTGTGGAGGCCACAATTGCCAAAATCGTCAAGATGAAACGGGTCCACTCCTCGAGATATGAGATATTGGAGTGTATTTATGGACTCTTTAGCAAAGAGTGAAACTCCCACCAAATTTGTTCCATGGGGGGTTAGAAAGCTCAAGCAACCTGGACTTTGAGCGACTAGTCGCTTGACAATCTCAAGATATCCATTCCTAGCAGCCAGCGCTACTGCGGTCAAGCCTCTCGAGTCTCTCAGCTCGAGATTGGCTCCTTGGAGAATTAAATCTTGCACTATGTCAATATCGTTTGTTAAGACAGCATGCATTAGGGGTGTTTTATTTTCTTCGTCCAACGCATTCAAGTCAGCTCCATGATTGATGAGAATCTTGAGTGATATTTTATCCCCTTTGCGAACTGCACAATGCAATGGTGTTTCCCACTGGCTGTCTTTATACCTTCCGCCTTGAGTGACAAGTGTTGATAATGTTTCTTGATCTGACATTCCTTGTACAGAAATTTGGAGTTGCGGATCCAAAAGGCGTCTGATTAATCAGTGTCTATTTCAAAAATAGCCTCTCGATGTTTGCTTACTTATATCTATTCAAATTATGTTTTATATGTGCAATCATGGTTTCCAAAGGACCACTCTCACACTTCGTAACTGCAACATGAAGAGGACTAAGTGGCTTTGAATGCCAAATGAGTCCATTCTCAAGGCAGGCAGAGATAACCCTAGTAAAACAGGTCGATGATTT
The DNA here is from genome assembly GCA_002179835.1 of Calonectria leucothoes. Taxonomy (NCBI): domain Eukaryota; kingdom Fungi; phylum Ascomycota; class Sordariomycetes; order Hypocreales; family Nectriaceae; genus Calonectria; species Calonectria leucothoes. The sequence goes on from NAJI01000003.1 coordinate 432,376, forward strand.
TAAACGATTTGCCGCATGATGCAACACATACGGATATGTGTTGTGATAGCAATGAGCACTCGTTGGTACTGCACCCATTTCTAACAACCAATCAACAATATCCGCCCTGTTCGACGCAATTGCAGCGTAAAGTGGGGTGCAGTTGTTACAACCAGGCAGTGGTTCGTGGATCGAACAACCTTGGTTGACCACTATCTTGCACGCAGTGAGCTTTCCATTCAAGATTGCATTTTTGAATAAACTCATTCGATACGTCTTTTCGTTGTAATGATGAGTCGAGATGTCATTGTTCTCTGGTGGTCCGCCATCAAACTCTTTAGCTAGTTCACGACTCCACTTCTGTGGGATGGGAGAGCCTGCCTTCATAAGAGCTTTTGCCGTTTCCAAATGCCCTTTTTCAAGAGCATAATCAATAGCCAGATCACCATCGCATGTGCGAATTTCAGGTTTTGCTCCAAGGCGAAGAAGTACTTTCGTCGTCTCAAGCCTACCTCGGCAAGCAGCCCAATGAAGTGGTGTTTCGCCAGACTTCAAAGCAATATTGATATTTTTCAATGGTTCCTGGTCCAGTAAATATTCTACCACGTCATCTCGTCCATATCTAGCGGCGATGTGCATCAAGCTGACGTTGGTTGCTCTATTTCGAGGATTTCGAATATCTGTCGCATTTGAGGTGAGTTGCCACTGTGATTGAGCTAAATTTGACACTTCCAGTCCTTTGAGCATCTCAAGATCGCTGTTTTGAATAACGTAGTGAATGGCGGACCAACCCGATCCACTTCTATCAAAAGGATCAGCCCCGAGATCGACAAGGCATTTTACTACATCCCATTCCTGCTGTCTTGCAGCTAATGATATGGCTGGTCTCTGATCGTTAGTCGTTCTCAGCTTAACACCATGTCTGTGCAGCGACAGTATTCTTAACCGCTTCTGTTCGCTCTCCCCTTCAACGATGAGATCGATAAGATTTTTACCCCATGGGCGAGTGCTGTTGAGCAGACTCGGGTCTGCGGAAGCTATAATAAGTTCAAATATATGCATTTCCGATTTCAAACAAGCTGTTTCCAGGGCGGACATCAATGGGCCTTCAATGTTGTGACCACTACCAACTTGGTGAACATCTAAACCATGTTGAAGAAGTGTAACAATCAAGTCCTGATAACCCTTCTGTATAGACATTATAAAAAGGTTAGTCAGATAATCTGTGTTTCTCAAATTTGGTTGTAGGGTCAAACCCCCAACCAGTATTTCAAGAAGAAAGGCCATTGTGTATGAGCATAACCTCCAGCCCCTCGGCCGCTGAAGCAAGGCTGTAATAAGTGGTACCATACCAGGTTTCTCTTGCTTGTCTTCATATGAAATTACGGCAGGGCGAATCCAGCTCTGAAATGCCGACCATAACGGGCCGTTGCATATAGTTTGAGAGGATTCATTTGCAACTTCGCAGTGGCAAACTTTATGACACTCTATTGTCGTGCAGATGATATCCCAAACGTACAATTTCTGCAGTTTTTTATCGGAGCGTGGAAATTCAAAGTTCTCTGGGAGTAGTAAATCAGCCACTTTGTCATCAAAGTGGGCTTCCGCCTTGTTGGATAGTGACCGGTTGGGATCACAAATATCATCGAGCACTCGTTCAAGGTATACTTGAAACGGAGGCCTCGTAAGACTATCCCGATCCAATATATCATATATAGATGTCAGGTAACAAACAAATTCAAAATTAGAATCAATCTCAATATGATGTAGAGGTGTTGATTGATCCGATCCCAGGGAGCTCAGGTCAGGACATTTCGCAAGTAATGCGCTGAACAGATCTTGTGACCCAATCTTGACCGCCAGGTGGAGAATTGGAGTATCCGATTTAAAGTAATTCGGATCTTCACCGCACCAATTTAATAAAAGGAGTGAAGCATCTACATTGCGACATGCAATAGAATCTGCCAACGGTGTCCTTCCGCTCTTGCATATAGTGGTTAAACTTTTTTCGATGCTGGTGTCTGCATCATGTAGAACCCACAAGATATCAGAACTGCTTGTTGAGGTAGCAAGATGCCAGGCATTCTCGCCGTTTGCATTGATGCCCGTTATATCAGCTCCTTTTTCTAGGAGCAGCTGGACAATCTGGGAATTTCCTCTTTTGCAATTAGAGTAGAAACACCTCTGAATCTCTTGCTTTGTAGCGTCCATGCTGGGTTTTAAACGAAGCAGAATGGCCATGGTATCATAGGTATAAGAACAATCGGTCGTATTAGCAATGCGCAATAAATCCCGGCAGATCCCTTCGTCGTCACGAAATCTTGCATCGGTGATGAGATGTGACAGATCTTCCTCAAGTCCCTCTTGAGTCGCGAACTTTAGAGCCTCCAGGTAATCCTTGTCACTGAGCGACACATTATTGAAGTCGGAGACCAAGGCACGATGGCATTTCGCAAGTAGCAATGCGGCAGGTGATGCCATGAGCTTCCACTGCGAAGAAGCATCTTCTCCTATTGAAATCTCCACAATGGCCTCCAAAACACTTTCTTCAATGTGGCTCTCTTCCTTATTTACCATTTTAGAAAGTTGTGCTATCGCATCTTCCTGGACGATAGTCGATGATCGAATGAGTGGCAATATCTCATGATTTCCGGAATACCTTAATGCGACAGAGAGAATGCTCCTCCCGTATAGAAACTTAGGGTTGAAAATCAGCAGACCCTGCGCCTCAAACTGAATATCAGTGTCCGCCCCGTGATCCAATAGCATTTGTAGTGAGTCTGCCATCTTGCCATCACAATTCGAGGATGCTAAGTTGGACATCAAGGCAATCAATGGGGTTCCGAAGGGGCCCATTAAGCTCACATCAACATTCTCTTGAAGAAGGAATTTGCAGAGCTTCGGGTTGAGAAGCTTGGCTGCAATGTGCAGTGGGGTCACGCGGGCGCCCAGTACAGCTCCTAGATAGTCCGCAAAGCCCTCCTCTCTGCGAGGATAATTCAACAGCCATTCCAGGCACCATGAAATGAAAGCGTTCGACTTTTTTGGGTCAAATAATCGTTTCAGCCAACTGAGTATTAGTTCTTCTTACAGAATCAAGGCCAACGTATCGCCAATACTCTTTTCGTGACCACATCTGTCAAGAATCTGAGCCGCGAAAGAATAAAACGGATATGTCTCATTCCTCTTTTGCATGTAGGCTAATTCTATTTTTGGAATCACTGTTGGTTTCCGGTCAAAGCAAGGAAACATCAAATATCTCAGGCTAACCTTAGCCAGTGATCGCAAAGCCTCGGTTTGAGAATATTTAAATTCTCTAACCAATGACTCCGACATGCCACTCCGAAGGTACTCCATCACAGTAAAGTGAGAGAACTCAAAGTATCTCCCATCCAATGATTTGCGAAGGAGACATCCGCATCGGCGTGATATTTCATCCTCATCAATGTAATCGTCCTTGTCGATGTTGCTCCAGTCATCTTGAATGGATATTGCTTCGCACAATTGAGAAATATCAATCCAGTGGTTCCCTAAAGCCACCCAATGCAGGACTTTAAGCATAAAGCTCTGGGTTTCGACGGGGCACTTTTGAAGCTTCTCCAACACTCTATCATAGGTGCCAAAGAGAGTTGGTGGTAACTCCTTGAGGGCTTTCCTCCGGGCGTTATTTGTGGGCAGCTCGCTAATATGGTCAATCTGACAAGCCACCCAGCGAAACCTATCCGACTTCGTTAAACTATTGAAACATAAATTCATTTATAAGGTAAACTAACATTCCATGTGCACCTTCAACAAGGTTGCGGATAATATCATCATAGAGGTTCGTATTTGATGCCTTGAGCTTCTTGAGACTCTTTCGCTGCTCGATTTCGAATAAAGTATATGCTTTCAAATCTTCCGTGTGGGCTTCGATCTCGATATAATCAAAGTCATCCTCAAGTTGTTCCTGTATATCCACTTCTCTGCGACTAAAGAATGCGGCACTAATGATACCGGAACTTTCAACTAGATCTTTTAAAATCTGAGTCATAGCCGCAACCTTGTCACCGCATTCATCCAGACCATCAACCACAACAAATACCTTTCCATACTTAGTAACCATTTTATGGAAAATATTGATAAGTTCTTCGAGTTTGGGCTGTCTGGGTAGTTGAAATATGCCGTTTAACTGTACATAGTACTCTTCAATAAGGTCAAAAGCCTCCTCTTTCTGCTGGGCAAGCTGTACTACTAATGCAGCTATGATATTCTCGGGAAAATGAGTATTAGGGTCCTTATAATCACAGAATGCGTAACTTATAGCCGTAGACTCATTGCTCTCTTGCAGTATCACATCGATTACTGCTCCGCAGAGAATCGTTTTCCCACCTCCTAATCGCACAATAAGATCAAAAGTAAGCTCACAAATGTCCAAGATAACAGGGTCTTACCCGGTACACCGCTTAACCATAGCTTTGCATTAGGAAGTTGTTTCCAATTCCGGAATGTTGGGTTACTATCTGTTAGCCACATCCCCGTCATCTCATGCCGTAACTGACGGCACATCTCGAGACTGTTTTGTGGATTTGCACGCAAAAAGAAGTCAATGACCTTTTTTCGCCTGTCATCTAAGTATACTCGTGTATCAATGCTAATCTTTCTCTGCAGCTTCCTATTCATATCGTCCTGTTTGGTGAGGCATTTCAATAGCGCACCCATGTTGTCCGTAGATAGGGCAAGCTGAATTATGCTGCAATGCTCGGAAAGCTCTACACACAGAGCTTCCGTTTCAGTCAATGCGTAAGGCCATTTTAGGCGACGAGAAATCTTTTTCAATTTGTTTCCACTTCCAAAAGCCTCATCTGCTTTCTGTAGCTTTTTTTCGATTCCAAGAAGCAACTCACGACATGAGTTCAGATGCTGTACTTTGAGAGAGGTATTCGGGTCTGTAGTATCGAGGGATGCTGCGAGAAGTCTAAGGTTTTCTAGGATGCCCGCTAGATTTCTTGTCTTCTCGGCAAGTTCTCTCACTTTTTCCGGTGAACTCTTGGCTTCTTTGGCGAATTTCGTGATCTGCTGAAAGACCTCCCCGGAAAGATGAGCCGTACCAGCAATACTGGCAGTAATGGAATATGGGTTTGCCATTTTGGAAAAAAGTATGCGTTGTACTTGGATAAATCCAGGGGGGAATCCTCGTCCTTTTGTTTAGAAGTCAAAATGTGTGCGTGTAAGAAGAGGCAACCAATGTGGCCCAGGATGAGCAAGGCATGCACTAACTAACGTTGGCCGCATTTCAAGGCCGTACAATTTCAAGTGATCAGTCCTATCAGGACCGCCATTACGAATCCAACTGCCTAATTTCACATAGCCCTGATGACGTAGAGGGACTAGGTTGATTGGCTGCTGAAGCCTCCCTTATCCACAGTTAATGAGCTTGTGCCAATTAGCAATTGACACGCTTATGGCTGTGGCTGACTCTCAAGGCAGAAGTGCGACATGGGGTTGACTAAGCAGCTGCTAGGCTGAGACAGACTTGAACCCCTGCTTCTCCAGAGCCAAGGCAATGAGGATGCCCTGCAATAAGAGATTTTACCCTGGTACGACATGTATCCAAAACGCAGAAAAGCATTGTTTTATATTCAATTTCTGTCCGCCTCTGCCCCTCCAAAGTACAGCAATATGGGAGAACTTTGCGCATTTCTCCCACAGTGTTGTGACGAGGATTTCTGTAGGCCGGGGAAAGTTCGGTTGAGCTGAACGTGCCGCCGTTGGTTGGCTGGTTGCAACACCAACCTGAAGATAAAAGCTCGGTGGTCTCAACACCAAGATTTAGATAGCAGCTTCGCTCAAGACACGTTTTTAGCCCTATTTTGAGGCTTCCCTTTTGAAAGGAACCGTTTTATCAAATGGTTCTGTGACTATGTTCCAAGTTGAAAAACTGCAGAGGCTGCTGTCATCAACCTCCTGATTACGAGACCTTAAGCCTTTTACACTAAGGCAGATACAACTGATTTCCTTCATCTTCTTCAGTTTGGGCTTGATGTGTGGTTTTTCCCTGCGTTTCATTCTTCCCGTTTTAGCGTATGTTGTTTTTTTGCGGCCACACCGGGCATTGACAATCAAAAGGATGCCAAATTTGACTTTTTTGTGAATGCAATGCTCCAACTAACTATTTCCAATCTTCGTTTGTGCGGAGGAAGAGATTACAAAGATCGGGGGTCGAAACACTAAGTTACGGCAATCAAGTCCCTCAACGAGACACTAGGTATAGCAGCAAAGTCGGAATTTAGTGGAGATTCATTCTTTGCGACATTCTTTCTCTCCTCCCATTTCAATCTGAACATATGCCGGATACAATGAAGGTGGTTCCGATAATTCCCAGCTGAATAGGGGTGATTACCATCAATTTTGATATGGCCTTTTGTCTCAAGTTGACATCTGAAAGTGACGAAGAGACAATTTAGGCAATATATGACTATGATATCGGCAGAGAATACAATTGGCCATTCTCAGGCGCGACTTCGAGGTTGCTTAATGCATTGCAATCGTAGTGTCACACTAGACTTAAAATATAATATACCAAAATCGTAAAAAACATCATTGTAATAGCCTTGGGGCCTCACTAGGATTATAAGTTTCCATAATTTATTTTCTTTTCAATTTATAGCCGGCTTAATACGAGCATTGCTCGCAATTTCCGCCGCATACAGCACTTAGCCAACCGAACGAAGGTGATTGTAATTCACCCATGAAGCCTGAGAAATACGTATACCAAATTTTACAAGCCCATATTTCTATCACAAAATATGTCATAGGACTCGTTGTGTTGATACCTGCAATCGAAGCATGCCAGTTCGAGACAACGATCATCAAAGCATGGGTGATCAGCCGTGAAGGAGGATTAACCACGAGGTACAGCAAATGCATGGATTAGCCAGTGGAAATAGGGAAAGATCTGGATACAAAAGTTCTTGAAATTCCTAATATTGGGAAAATAGGCAATGGAACCAATAAATAAATCAACGATGCCTTGGGCTTCTGGCACATTGGAAATGCATAGACACATGACAGACCCTCTACACCAGTCATTGAATCGAAGAACCGATGCCCCTACCCATGCCCATGAGCCATTATTTCGTTCCCGTTGACAGGATAGTTGGCTGATTTTTACTCAGGTCAGACCAAAAGTCTCATGCTAATATTTGGAGAGTCTTCAAGACTCGAGGTTCTTTGTCATTTGGTGGATCATCAACTAAGTGGGGCGAGTTGCCGTGAAGGGGCGGTGCAACCAGGAGTACGCCATCGGTGTCCCAAGACGCACCATTATCTTATATGTGCAGAGGCTGCACACAACGCCATTGGCCGGGTTCGCCATGGGTCTTTTCCCCACCAGCAGGGTGCCAACAAGGCTTTCTCCAAGACAGCAGAGCAAGTAATTAATTCAGGCGGTTCGCCCACCTAATTTCCAGGCGAACACGCTGCCATCTCACTTTCTACGCTCGCTCAAATGGACTACTGGCATGACGAAACCTGCTTGAAACCCGACATTGCCATTTATGACGGTCGGCCGTCTTGCCACAGCTGTGGCTCGCTGTACACAATCTCAGACCGAGACATTTCGGCCCGCACGGGACCGCCACCGCCACCGTCTCTCCGCGACACGCCGCGACGAGTAATTTGGCCCGAATATAGGGAGCCTTATGAACATGATTCAATCAGGTTGAACCCCGCAATTCATAAATCACCTCCCCGGCCCAGAACGAGCCATCAATCTCGAGGACACGGCACTGCCCTCCAGCCACCAACGCGCCATCATACGAACAACCGTGAATCCGCCAGGCAGCACGCGAAGCCGCTTTATGAGACACAAGAAACATATCATGATGTGATCATTGGAAAGAGCAATATACAGCAACTCGATCAAGGGTCTCAGATCCCTACTAATGCAAAACAACCTTCATCCCACAGGGTCTACCAAGCATTCACAGCCTCGCAGCAAATGCGACTACTCGAATTGAGAAAGGGATCAGGCGACGACCCAATCCACTGTAACCTGGTCACTACGAACCTATGGTATACTCAAAATTACGAAGCGCTGTCGTACACGTGGGCAGACGCGAATGGCGACACAACCAAGTGCCGGCAAATCTTTGTGGGCCGCTGGTGGCTCGACATTGCCGTTACTCGGAACTGCGAGGCTGCCCTCCGCAGGCTACGCTTGCCAAACGAGAACAGGCTTCTCTGGGTGGATGCCATTTGCATCAACCAAGACGACGTCCATGAGCGCTCGGAGCAGGTCAACCTCATGCGCGACATTTACGCAAACGCGTGGCGCGTCGTCGTCTATCTCGGGGATGAAACTCCAGATAGTTCTGTCGCGCTAGGAGCCATTGCGAAGATTACAACGAGGCACCGGGGATTAGACAGGCGTGCATTGCTAGAGGATCATGAAACCGCATGTCTCAAGAAATTGTTTAGCCGCCCTTACTTTGAACGGATCTGGGTCATACAAGAAATTACCCTCGCAAAGTCTCTTGAACTCATTTGTGGTTCATTTTCTGCCATCTCGTCTCGCCATGACCGCCAGCTCCAGCAGTTCTCACAGCAGTGCTTTGGTCCTCAGTGGTTAAGGTTCTGTCAAGAACACAGTGGGCTTCCGCTTGGAACTCTGCTTGATGCGCTTGTTGATACGAGGCAATGCAAATGCGCCGACCCCAGGGACAAGATTTTTGCATTGCTTGGCTTATTCCGCTATGCATCAATCCAAGGCTTCGTTCCTAATTACAGCTTGTCCGTCGAACAGGTTTATGTAGGAGTGGCCGAGTATATCCTTTCATCCCAAGGGAGACTAGATATCCTCGCGCACGCCGGGACGGTCGGGGATATTAGGAGCCATTTTCGGCTACCATCCTGGGTGCCAAATTGGAGTCAGGCGTCTTCCCCAAGGGACGTTCGCGCGGCAGCACTCCACTTCTTGAACCGAGAGCAATCCATTCCTCAAGGACTCAAGTGGTACCGAGAATCCCCATCCAGAAATAATGGGTCAACCGCGGAGCCAAAATTGGCATTCTGGGTAGATGCACAATCTCAACTACTTCACGTACAAGGAACTGAGCTGTGCGATCTCTCTCAAGCCTCGCTTTCAGAAGGAGTAAATGGGGAAACAATTCTACTTGATCAAGATCAACAAGCTTCCGCTGTCCTCTTCCCGACGTCGACATTCAGTCTATCACGGGCTGTCATCTTTTTAATCGATGGTCGGGACAGGCCTGCCATCCTTGAACCACTTGAGACTCCAGGATATTTTCGTTTTCTCGGAGAATGTGCCTTGATATTTCCAGTAAATGAAACCCAAGCTCACATTGAGTCCCGTGATCTTTGCTTGAACAGCCTGAGGGTTTCGTCGGCCGAGGTGGAGTTGCTCGCTGAACTTCAGACCATTCTTCAACATCACAGTCGGCTGTGGTTCTCATCTACTACGGCTGGAGTCCCAGCTATTGACAGCAGGATGTCTTTTTGGAGAAGAAAGAATACATACAACAAAATCGAGGCTATTCGTACATGGCAGGGCGAGGAAGAGATGGAATTATGGAATGAATGGGCGACAGAAACGGAAGAGGTGATGCGCATAAGCAAAAGCACAGCGAGGCTAAGAATCGCGTTGGCACAGTTTCGAGAACAGGCCTCATCAGAGCCGAATTGGAGAAACTTGGAGTTGAAATCGAGAGCCAAGTGGGAGCGTCTGAGCGTGTGGAATGTTGAAAGAGTCATGTGGTCGCTTTTATCGGCGACTCGCCTCGAGAATATGGAATGGCTTGACCGAAGCTCAAAGCGACCGCATTGGTCCGAGGAATTATACACAGGGAAAAAAGAAGAGTTGGATACAATTCTCAAGTGGGGATACCTTACGGAAAATCTACTCTGTCATCTCAATGAAAATCCAGTCGCGGATGCTTCGCAGATCCCAGGATGGGATTCCACAAATCAATGGACCGCCAAATGGCACCAGGTATGGAAAGAGACTGGAAACTGGAGCACCATGGTCCCTCAGCAGTCCACCCAGGCAGCCGAGCCCGGATGGATGTTTCGAGCCATCTTGGAGGTTATGGCACGGTCCATCCACGACAGCGACGCACCAGTTCTAGACAAGACCGCATTAGTGGCTACGGCACCTAAACAGCTTTTGCACGGCTGCAGTCTCTGGGATTGGAGATTTTTCCACCAAATTATGAAGTTGAGACAGGAATTATGGAAAGAGACAAGGGGCTTGAAGTTGCAGATTGAAAAACACTTGCACTGGTCACCTTGGAGTCTTGGAGAGATTGGCGAAAAGATGATGACAAGGGAGATGCTTGCACCATTGAATTTTAATTTTGATGACAAAATAGCCATTCAACTAGTTTAAATATATATACATGCATTTCCATGCAGCCGCAAGATAAGCCCTCGTGTCAGCTTCCCGCTGATTCTGGTTTGGCGTGCTTACAGTGAGGCCGCTCGGTTGCGCCGTTGGGACTCGGCTCAGCCAATCAGTGACTGATATTCCAGTGGCTGAGGCGGCTCAGCCACAATGGCCAAGTGAAAGGCCATTGCCTAATCCGAGGTTGAAGTGAATTTATATTCTCACTCTCTCTCATCTGTCCTCTGGGCTGTTTTTTCTTGCTGTAGTTTCTGAATCAACTTCTCAGTCTTCCACACATTAACATGGCGACGAAAAACATTGAGGCGCTCCCGCTGGAGCTTATCCAGGACATCTTCTCCCACCTGGAGGATCGAGCGTCTCTTCAGCAGTCTCGCCTGGTCTCCCGACGCTTCAATGACGCCGCATCGCCTTACTTAATATCCGAGGTCAAGGTCGAAGTGAGCGAGGAGTCTCTCTGCACGCTGGAGCGACTCTGCAATCACCCCGTCTTCAGCAAAAGCATTACCAACGTCACCATCTCGCTGTCCTACTACGATGTAAAATTGGCCAACGAAAGGCCTCTGTTCATGAAGGACTGCGATACAAAACTCTTCCAGCATCTCGAGATGTTTGAGCGCATGGGCGCTTTCAGACACTTCAGAAATCGCCACATGGATCCGGAAGAAAAGGCAAAGAAGGAAGAGGCCATGAAACAGCTGTGGATACTGATCGAAACCCGACAGCTGCTGAACATCTCTGAAGACGGCTTTGACGAATCTGCAGCAACTCCGTTCCAGAAGCTAGCCCTGAGGCTACATTCCAATTACAAGCGGAAATGCGACGATCAGGAAGAGGCGCGCCGGGACAACAGGCACATCACGCGCATGTGTGCTGCCATCAGCAAGCTCGCCAACCTCGAGCACATCTGGTTCACAGATGGGCGCGCATTTCCGCGTAGACACCTGCCGGAATCCGACTTTGCAGATCTGGGCTACGATAGCGCCACCTTGCTACATTTTGACGTGGCCTTCTCCCCATCGCTGTGGTGCGGTTCCTTCACCACCGCCTACAGCACTCGTCCGCCCGTCGAGATGCTTGGGGAGCTCTGCTCGCAGCTGGGCTGGAGCGGGGTGCGGCCCAAGTCCATCTCGATGCACCTCAACGCGCCGGTAGATCTGCGCATCCTCGAGCTCTCGCCGGAGCAGCAAGCCGGCGTGCGGCATCTCGCGTCCCGCGCGGCCAAGCTCAAGCTCGAAGTTCGGGGCTGGGCGCGAAAGAACTCGCTGGCCGAGAACAATGACCGCTCCAGAGTCGAAATGCTTGGGCTGTGCTCGCTGACCCGCAGCCTCTGCAGCGCGCCGCTTCTGGAGTCTCTGCGCATCGATTTTGCCGGGTACCCGTGCTTCTACGAGAAGCCCAATGTCAGCTTGTCGGATATCTTGCCCATCGACGAGCCTTGGCCGCGGCTGACGCACTTGGAGCTGACGAACCAGCCGGCCACTGTCGAGGATCTTGCAACTCTTGTTGCATCTCAAGGCGAGACGCTCAAAAATCTCATGTGGGAGAGTAGCTGGCTCGTGAGCGGGCGGTGGGACGAGGCTGTTACCATGCTCAGGGGACTCAACAAAATTGAAGACATCTCCATCAACTATCCAAAGGGCGAGAGGTATGGAGAGGGAAATGGGGGGCTTCCTGATGTTCCGTACGAGAAAATTTATCGCTATATTCGCAAAGAAACAGACGTCAATCCGTTGAGCCCACTTGGGTCCACGGATGAGGACGAGAGCGAAAGTGAGGACGAGATGTAAAACAGAATTAGAATGAATCATGTTGAATTCAGCGTATGAGGCGTTGCGCCCTGATTTCACCAGAAAACCTTTTGATAACCACGTCGAATCTAAGACTCATTGACCTTTTTTTGCAAACACAAATAACGTTCGCCACTGCTTTTGATGATGTCAGGAGTTGTCGTCACGCTGGTGCAGGGTAGCGGCTACTTTGTCCAAGACCCACCCACACTGTGGTTGAGAAGTTCGTAACCTGTATTTTCTTTCACATCTTTGGGGGTTATATATACTCGTATTGTTAGAATAAAAGTTTCACGGTGTTCATATAATAAATAAAAGATGGCTCCAACACACTTGTGGGCGCGCAGCATGGCCGCGACTGTTCAGGGCAGACCCGGTTATCTGATGTGGCGAGTGGCGGTGTGGCTGAATCTTAGATTAGATCTGCCGCACCGACCCATGTGAGATCTGTCTGGAGTCAGAAACTAGCTTCACTGATCCCTTCCACCGGCCACAATTTCGCGCTTGCGCTTGCGACAGCGGTAAAGAACAACAAGACATTATCACATGTGTCACTCATTAACGAGATGAGCAACGTCATAGGAAATACTAATGGCGCATCACATGTTGTGTTTTGTTTCCGTTGGGCCTATTGCCGCTTCCACTTCCCCGTGCATTTTTGCTCAGGAACGGATGAGATTGCCATGCAATCGCGGCGATGCGACCAAGCAATTGGCCGTTGTCAAGCCTAGAGAGTTCCCTCTGTATCCTACTGTTGTCCTAGACATACAGCTGCTCAATGAAGCCCAAAACCGGCCGAGACGTGGGGTTTAGAGCCTATTTCAACTGCCAGCGGCGGGTGCCGACTCCACCGAGCTCGGAGATGAAAGTGGGCCTCATCCGAGGCTCGTCAGGATGGCTGATGCGGCGACCAAGCCGGTGCAATGGAGAGGGCTGGTGGAGTTGAGGCTGGGCAGTTGAGAAAGCCATTGACGCAGTATTCCAGGCGCTAGCGCGAGAGCGCATCATGCCATGCCGTGGCAGACAAGCGCTGTGTTGTGCGTGCCAGGCTCCGCGGGCTACAAAAAATGCCGAGGCACAGTGGGATTTCGCCATGGTTGCAGGTCCACTTGGTGAGACCCTCTCCGATGTCGCGGGGCCGTCTCACGACGCGCTAGCTAAGGTACCCCGAGGTTCATGTGTAGCCGACAGCTGGGGACAGCTGGGGTCAGTATCCACCGGAATCTTATCGCGGCCAATTTATTGATAAATGGACCAGCGCGTCGCTGCGAGACACCAGCTGCTAGCTTTGCACCATCGCGACAGCCACCAGCCAAGCAACAGCCAACGCCAGAGCCAACGCCTCCCACGATGCCTCCTCCGAATCCAGACTGGGTCAAGGCCCTGAAGCCCTCGGGCCCGCAGGGCTCAGAGCTGCTCGAGCAGGAGCGGGCCAAGTCGGACGTCAACGTCGACCAGCTCGCCGACTTCCTCTTCACCAACGAGGCGCTGGAGCGCAAGGCCAAGATCCTCGAGCTGCTCCAGGCCGACCCCGTCTTCGAAAAGTCCCAAGACTACTTCCGCGGCCGAACCGAGAGGCTCAAGGCGGCCCTCGCGCGAGGAAAGGCGCTGCGAAAGCTGTCGGTCAAGCACAACTGGAGCCAGGACGAGTACGAAGCCGCCAATGACCTCATCAGCGAGCCCACGCCCTACGGCCTCCACGCCACCATGTTCCTCAAGACGCTCCAGGAGCAGGGAACCCCCGAGCAGCACAAGCTGTTCCTCGAGCCCGCCCAGCGATACGAATACATTGGCTGCTACGCCCAGACGGAGCTCGGCCACGGATCCAACGTCCGCGGCCTCGAGACGACGGCCACCTGGAACCCCGAGGACAAGACCTTCACCATCCACTCGCCGCACCTGACGGCCTCCAAGTGGTGGATCGGATCGCTGGGCAAGGCCGCCAACCATGCCGTCGTCGTCGCCCAGCTCATCCTGAACGGCAAGACCATGGGCCCTCACCCCTTCGTGGTCCCCGTCCGCGACCTCAAGACCCATCTCCCGCTGCCCGACGTGCACGTCGGAGACATCGGTCCCAAGTTTGGCTACAACACCATGGACAACGGCTTCCTGCTCTTCAACAAGGTCAAGATCCCGCACGTCAACATGCTGAGCCGCTTCTCCGGCGTTGACCCCGAGACGAGCAAGTACATCCGGCCTTCCAACCCTGCCCTCATCTACGGCACCCTGACGTTTGTGCGATCGTCGATTGTGCTGTCGTCGGGATCGGTGCTCGCCCGCGGCGCCACCATTGCCACGCGCTACTGCTCGGTGCGACGCCAGTTCCAGGACCGCGAGATGCCCGAGGGCGAGGTGGGCGAGAACCAGGTGCTCGACTACACCATGGTGCAGCACCGCATCCTGCCCCTGATCGCCGCCTCGTACGCGCTGCACTTCACCGGCCGCGCCATGCTCAACCTCTACAAGGCCAACCAGGAGCGCATGGCCCAGGCCCGCAGCGGGAGCGACGGCCAGCGCGGCCCCGGCCCCGAGGAGCTCAAGCCCAGCAGCGACCTCCTGGCCGATCTCCACGCCACCTCGTGCGCCCTCAAGGCCTTTGCGTCGACCACGGCGGCCGAGGGTCTCGAGGTCTGCCGCCGAGCCTGCGGCGGCCACGGGTACTCGGCCTTTTCCGGCATCGGCACCTGGTACGCCGACTACCTGCCCAACGTGACGTGGGAGGGCGACAACTACATGCTCACGCAGCAGGTTGCGCGCTACCTGCTCAAGTCGGCGCGGGCTGTGCTGGACGGCAAGGCGGCCGACAACACCATCACGCGCGTGTTCCAGCAGTTCATCCGCCGCCAGGACATTGGCGCCGCCTTTGACGTGCTGGACAGCGACCAGGACCTGGTCGACGCCTTTGCGTGGCGCGTGGCCTTTTTGACCTTTGAGGCCCTCAAGCACCGCGACGAGGAGAAGCAGTCGTGGAACAGCCTGCTGGTCGACTTCTGGCGGCTGTCGACGGCCTTTGCGCAGTACCTGGTGGTCAAGAACTTTTACGAGGCGCTGCAGGACAAGGCCACGACGTCGTCGCTCGACCAGCCCACGCTGACGATGCTGCACAAGCTGTTCCAGCTGTTTGCCCTGCACCACCTGACGTCGCACGCGTCCGAGTTCTTCACCAGCGCCGCCACCACGGTGCGCCAGATCCAGCTCGCCCGCACCAAGCGCTCCCTCGCCCTGCTCGAAGAGATCCGGCCCCACGCCGTCCGCCTCGTCGACGCCTGGAAGTTCCCCGACTGGCAGCTCGACAGCTCCCTCGGCCGCTCCGACGGCAACGTCTACGAGGACATGTTCCACCGCGCCTCCGAGGTCAACCCCGTCAACGACGTCGTCTTTGACCCCTACCCGGACTCTCCCGTCTTGTTCCGCGACACCAACCTCAAGCCGAAGCTATAGATTTTCTTTTTGTGTGCGAATGCCTGTTTTGTGTTTGGATAGATGGATAAATTTTCTACGTGTATAGACAGACGCTGTTAGATGTGTATGATGCAGATTTGTCAAGATAAACTTGTTTAGAGAGCGGTATACAGTCTGGTGAATACAGTCTTGTTAAGATTGCATGCGTGTTGGTTTTGACTCGTATTTTACAGTTGTGGAGTTTGTTTTCTCCCGGACGGGGTGGCTGAACGCCTCAACGTCGCTTGCCGAATAGTCACATGAATATGGGCCCAACTTACCCGGACGCACCCCTTTTTTTAACCGGACTGTATGCTAGGCCAAATTAGGAAATTTAATGACTAATACAACTAACCCTAGACATAACCCTAACCCTGTAGCGAAAAATATTATATTTCTTTTCAATAATTTAATAAATAGCTTTAATAAGCTCTAGCAAATAACCTAAATAGGCTTTAGTAGATAGCTTTAGTAGGCTTTAGTAGGCAGCTTCAGTAGGCTTTAGTAGGCAGCTTCAGTAGGCTTTAGTAGGCAGCTTCAGTGGGCTTTAGTGGGCTTTAGTGGGCAGCTTCAGTGGGCTTCAGTAGGCTTTAGTGGGCTTTAGTGGGTGGCTTCAGTGGGCGGCTTCAGTGGGCTTCAGTGGGCGGCTTCAGTGGGCTTCAGTGGGCGGCTTCAGTGGGCGGCTTCAGTGGGCTT
>NAJI01000030.1:0-12856 GCA_002179835.1 Calonectria leucothoes
TAATCTATAGTTTAATAATCTTTCTTAATAAATTATAAAAAATTATAGGGGCTAGTATAGCAGTGGCTGGTAGGCTTTAGTAGCTACAGGTTGTAACTATTAGTAAGGAGGGTTTTTTGATTATATAAATTATAGTCTTTAGGTAGAGAATTAAAAATAATAATAACTTTAGTAATAGCCTTTTATTTATTCTTTAAGTTCTAAGAATTAAGAGTATAGGCTTATAAGAAATTTAATATTTATAATCTTTCTTTATTTATCCTTATTCTATTTTTAATCTAATAATTTTAATTATAATTATTTAATTATATAATTATTATTAATTTTATTTAATATATTTTCTTTCTTAGTTAGTTTTATTTAAGTAAGTTATTATAGTAGGTACTTAGGTATTAGTGTTTTTTCCCTTTGCTAAATTTAGAGGTTATAGTAAGGAGTGGAAAGCTAGGAGTTTATAATTAATTTAATTAAAAATAATTGGAAAGTATTTTTAGATTGTTAATAGTAATCTAAAGATAAGGAACTAAGGAAAATAGTTATTTTATAAGGGGACTTTTAAAAATCCTAAAGAAGAACCCCTTTTTTATTTTAGTTATTAATATAATTACTAAAAATAAGATAAATTATAAAAAAAAGAAAGAAAAGAATTAAATTAAATATTAAAAATAGAAAGTAAATATTATTTATATATTATGGATATTTTGCCCTTAGTAATATTAGAAAACTTTAATTAATACTAGTAAATTATTAGATAATAAGGAATTTAATTAAATTAAAAAGGCTTAGGTAAATTATTTTAGAGTAATTATTTATATTTATAAAAGGGATAGAAAGGGTATTAATAATCTAATTAAAAGTAATAAAGCCTTTAAAGAATAGCTTAATTTCTAGTTAATAGGAATTCTTAGATTATTAATATGGATTTTTTTAGGGAGCTATATATTTACCCTTAGACTTATTCTTATAATCTAGAGCTATTAAAGCTAAGACTTAAAGTCTTATATGCCTAAAAGAATATTTAATAGACAAAAAAATATACCTAGGTTTAAAATAAATATTTATTTAAAGTATATATTAAGAAATATAAAAGCTTTTAAATAAGTAGGTTATTTAAGTAATATATAATTAAAATAATTATTAAATAGAAATTTCTTTTTTTTTTAAAAGTATTAATAATAAGATCCTTTTAATTTATAAGTAAATAATTAATTAGTAGGTATTATTATTATTTAATAATAATTTATAAAAAAATTTTTTTTATTCTTTTAATTAAACTTAAAGAAAAAAATTTATTTAATAAAGCTATTAATCTTAATCCTAAGTAATCTAATAAAAATATTAATACTAAGAATAATATTAATACTTAATATTTTACTAGTACTTTAGTTAATTCTAGTAAAAAATAAATTAAGTATAAGCAATAGTATCTTACCTAGAACTAATAAGCCTAGTTTTTTTTGATTTTTCTTAGGAAAGAATATAATTAATTATATTTACCTTTTTAAGATATATATAAATAATAAAAAGTAAAATATAAACTAAATTTAATAAGTCTTTTTAATAAATATTAATTTTAATATATTTTAATATATAAATAAAGCCCTTTAAATATTAATATAGAAGAAAGCTAAGAAAGTTTTTATAGAGATATTCTATAAGCAAGATATAAGTACTAAGAAAAGTACTATTTAAAGGCTCTAAAAAATAAATATTATTTCTATTTAAAATATTAATTTAAGTATTATATCTTAAGAAATATTTAAATATATATATTTAAATAGGAAAATTAATTTTAATAATTAAATAAGCTTAAGAACTTAAATAGTAATCTTATTATTTATTTTATTTAAGATTATTATTATTTTTATTTATTTTTAGAGTAAAAAAGGGCTAGAAGAACTTTATAAAATAAAGTACTTTAAGCTAATTAAGTTAATTAAAAGGTATTTTAATATATAGGAAAGTTTTTAATTATTTGGTTAGGAAAGGCCTTTTTATTTATTAAGACCTTTTAATAAATTTATTTCTTAGGATAATAAGCTTTATAGCTAAATAAGGCTAAAGTCTTAATAAGATAAAGGAAAGGCTATTAAAATTAATAAATTATTTATTTTTATAAATTAGATTAATAAACTTAATATTATTATTATTTAATTTATCTAAGATAATAACTAAAGATTCTAATAACTTAAAACTTAGCTTAAAAGAAGAAATTTACTTAGAAAAGGGCTATTAAGAATTAATATACTTATAGGCTTTTATAATTATAATAAGAAAAAGATCTTACTAATAAATACTATAAAGAAAAAGATTTATTATTAATATTATAGGATTAAAGAATACTTTCCAAATAAATACTTTATTTTATTAGATTATTAATAGAATAAGCTTTATAATTATTTACTAGATATTAGCTTAATTTAGCTTAGGTAATAAGATTATTTATTACTTATAAAGCTAGGCATAATATATATTTATACTTAATTCTATATAATAAGGCTTATTATATATTAAATTAAGTATTTATTTAAAAGCCTAGTTACTTAAATAGCTTTATAAATAAAAGATTATTTTAAGTTTTTTATATTTACTAAAAAAAGGAAAAAAAAGATAGAGATTTTAGATAGGTTTTTTAAGTATAACTAAGAATCTATATTTAAAGAAATCTATTTTAATTATAATCCTCAAGGATATTATAATCCTATTATAAATAATATATAGGTAATTAAAGATAATCCTATTTATAATTAAAAAAATACTAATATTATTAATAATAAAGATTATCTTAAAGTTATAATTAATATTAATAAATAATAAAAAGGGGAAAATAAGAACTAAGAAGCCTAAAAGGAGGAAAAATCTTTTAAATTTATTAGAAAAATCTTAAAAAGGGACTTTTTAAGGGATTAAGATCTTATAGAGGCTATTTTTAAGAAATCTAATATTTAAGGTTTAAAAGGTTAATAAATAGAAATAATCTAAGCCCTTATAGCTAAGGCTTTTAAAACAAAGATTTATTTACTTAAAAAGATGATTATATTATAACTTGCCCTTAGTAAAGCTATTAGAAAAGTCCTTATAAATAAGGCTCTTAGGGTAGATTAAATTAAATATATAAATACTTTCTTAATATTTTAGTTAAAGCTAGAAAAGATTATAATTAATATTATTTTTAAAGGTAATAATTTAGTTTTCTTTATAAATAAATACTTTAATAAATTTATTTTTCTTTAAAATCTTAAAGAAAGAGTTACTAAGGTTAAAGAGGATCTCCTAGGTAAAGATCCTATTAAAGAAGGAAAGTACCTTATAGATAATAATAAAAAGGTTATTAAAGTTATTATAGGCTTAATAGAGAATATAATTTAATATAAGAGCTTTAATAATCTATTTAATTAAAAAAGGGTATTAAAGGTATTTTTAGTTAAAAATAAATAGCCTATTAAGATAACTATAATCTAAAATACTAGCTCTAAAATTAGCTTAGGGCTATAGTAAGAATTACCTAGGATCTATATTTAAATAAGAGATTTTAATAGATTTACCTAAGAAGCCTTAGTAGATATTAGTATAGAAGCTAATTTTATATTTAATTAGATTACTAAGAAATTAAAATTAAATATATAATTTATTAAGATATTTATTATATTATATATTAATATAAAGATAATAATAAGTAGGAAGGCTATTTTTTAGCTTTATCTAGGGAATATATATATTTCTATTAGAGTATATATTATGCTAAATATTCTTATATTTATTTAGTTTATCTTTAGAATACCTTTTATTAGAGCTATTAAAGTTATTTTTAATTACTTTACTATTAATGGGTTTTTAAGGATTATTTATTAGCTAAATATTATTAAAATTATAACTTTAGTTACTAGGAGTATAAGGTAAGATAAATCTTAGTTTAAAAAAGGTTAAGGTTTATTTATATAAGTTTTAGTATTTTCTTTAAGTTTATTATTAAGGCTTATTAGGACTTAAAGAAAAATAATAATCTTTATTTAATTAGCTAAATTAGTAAAAAATCTATTAAATTAATAATTTAAGAAGTAATAATTTATTAATTAGAGATATACTATATTAAAATATTAAAAGTAAAAGAAAAATTATATATTTTAAAGAAAGAGATAGTTAAAAAGGAGGACTAAGTATAAATTAATATAATATATAAGAGGAAAGCTAATAAAATTAATCTTTTGGATAATATTTTATTAAATAGATTAATATTTAATAGAGATTTATATTAAAAGAAAAAATAATAGAAGAAAATTAAAGAGTTTTTAGAGAAATAAAGTAAGTACTTAGAATATATTATATTTAAGTTTTTTAAGATAAAGTATAGGGAATATTTATATAGGGAAAGATTTTAAGGGATTTTTAATTAAGTAAAAGAAATCTTTTTTAAAATTAAATAAGATATTTCAATTAATATTTTATATAGTTAAAAAGTAATATTTACTTAGGACTTTAATAAATATAGAAGGCTTAATTTAAGAGTTGCTTTATTTTAGATTTTAAAGATAATTTATTATAAAGCCTAGTAAATAGAAAATATATTAATTTCTAAAGGCTTAAAGGCTAAGGTAATTAAGATATTAAGGTCTAGGATAAAGAAAGGTATTTTAAAGAAATTTTATATTATATATTAAAATTTATATATATTAGTTGCTAAGAAAGATAAAGGTCTTTATTTGATTAATTTAGTAAAAAGGTTTAATATCTTTATATTATAAGATAGATTTATTTCTTTAGGAATAAAAGAGTTCTTAGTTGAATTTAGTATATATAAGATATTATTTTTATTTGATTTTTTTTTTGGATATAATTAGATTTTTTTTAATATAAAGAGTAAAGATATAATAATATTTAATATATTAATTAGGTTATTAAAAATATATATTTTTTCTTAGAAAATAATAAATTTTATAGTATAATTTACTAGAATTATTATTAGAATTTTATTTAATTTATTTTTAAAAATTTATTATATTTATTTAGATAATATTATTATTAAAGGACCTAAAATAAAATATAATAGAGAAAAATTATTTTCTAGAATATAATAATATATTCTAAAGTATTTAATTAATTTAAATAAAATATTTCTTAATATTAAGCTATTAGGCTATATAATTTTTACTAGAAAGTCTAGATTTTGCTAGAAATTAGTATTTATTATTAGGTATATATATAAAATATTTAGTTAATTATCTTTAATAGAAAAGATTATTAAAATTAATAAATAGAAGAAATATAAGAATATGATTAAGATTAGAGCTTTCTTGGAAATAATAGGGTATTATTAGTATTAGATTGAGAAATATGCTTAGATTATTAGACCTTTAATAAAACTCTTAAGAAAAGATATTTTATAGGGGTGGGATTTTAAATAGATAAATATAATAAGTATTCTTAAGAAAGTTATTACTATTGCTTTAATCTTAATTATATTAGATTTATTAGAAGGTAAAGGAGAGATTATTTTAATGGTTGATATTAGTATTAAAGATTGGAAAGTTATATTAATATAGGTTATTAAGGAAAGGAGATATTTTATTAGATTTAAGTTTAAGCTTTAGATAATTACTAAATCTAAGTATAATATAATTAAATTAAAATATAAGGCCTTATTATATATAATTAAATAGATAAAAGGGGACTTTTATAGGGTATATTTTATCTTAGAAATTAATTTATAAGTTTTTATTTATTAGATTAATAATTATACTAATAATATACTTAATATACTAATTATTAAATAAATTAATTATTTTTTATTATTTAATTTTAAGATTAAATATATATTTAGGAAAAAGAATATTATTATTAATAGCCTTTTAAGAAAAAGACTAAGCCCTTTTAATTAAGTAAACTAAGAAGTAAAAGATAATTTAAAAGTCTTTATAAATATATATATCTTTATAACTAAAGTTAAAGATATAAGGCAAAGCCTATAAGAAAAGTATATAGGAAATTTACTTATAATTAATAAATTTCTTTTTTTATTAGAAAAGCCTAAAAATCTTATAAATAAATAATTTAGGGATCTTAAGTAAAAAGCTATTAAGTATTTTATTAAGAATAAATTATTATAATATTAATTTAAAAAGAAGATAAATAAGCTATAAATTATTATAGGGAATTATAAGTAAAGAATAAAGCTTATTACTAAAATCTATAAAGGATTTAGCTATAAAGAAAGGGATAGTACTTATATTATAATAAAAAGGTATTTCTTTTAGGATAATCTTTATAAGAATATATATAGTATTATTAAAGCTTACCTAGAATATTAGAAATATAATCTAAAGAAGTTAATTAATTTATTATTATATATATTATTAATATACTTTATAATAAAGATATATATAGATATATAGTATATACCTAAAGACTAAGAAATAGAGTATTTATTGGAAATAAGATACTATTTAATTGGATGGATAGAAGTTATTTTTGCTTGGGTATTAAATATTATTAATATTAGAAAGTTTATTTTAATTATTATTTATTAATATAGGATATTTATTAAGATTATAATTAATAATAATAGTAAGTTAATAAAAGGATTATTAGATAATCTTAAGGAGTTAGGTATTATAGTTGCTTAAATTGCCTTTTATAATCTAAAGTTTAATAATATTATAGAAGTTAAATATATTTTTATTATATTAAGTTTAAAGAAAATAAGATAAGTAGGTAAATGGATTAATAGGTTATTTATAGTATTATTAGTAAATAGAGCTATAATAAGAAGATTATATAAGTATTTTTTCTTTTA
This sequence comes from Calonectria leucothoes, assembly GCA_002179835.1. Taxonomy (NCBI): domain Eukaryota; kingdom Fungi; phylum Ascomycota; class Sordariomycetes; order Hypocreales; family Nectriaceae; genus Calonectria; species Calonectria leucothoes. The sequence continues at coordinate 6,791 of NAJI01000030.1, forward strand.
TTTTATATATAGATAGAAATCTATTTTTTCTTTAAAAGTAAGTATATTAATTTAGTAATTAATTAAATAGGATAAGATAATAATTATTAAAGATTTTATTATAGCTAGGCTTAGAGTTATTAAGAGATATTAGAAAGATATTAAAAAAGCTTAAAGGAAAGTTATAGAATATTAAAAATATTTGGCTAAAAGGATTATTTAAAATAATAAGTTTTATATAAGAAGAATCCCTTTTTATAATAGAGATTTAGTCCTAAAATATAATATTAGAAATTAATATAATTTTTTAAAAATAGTAAAAATAAAATTAAAATAAATTAGCCCCTATTAAATTAAAAGTAAGCTATAAGCTATTTATATATATATTTTAGAGACTTTAAATAATATTATATTTAATAGAAAATATTTAGGTAAATAACTTAAGAAGTTTATTAGTAATCTTAATAAATAGTAAATAAGTAATTAGGACTTAATTATATTTCTAATAATAATAATTAATCTTATTAAAGAAAAAAAAATAAAAGATCTATCTATATTTAAAGGTCTATTAAAGATAAAATTAAGAAAATATAGATTAATTTATTATAAATTAAATCTAAAATAAGCTTCTAAGAAAGGAATTTATTTATTTAATTAAGAAAATAACTATAAAGCTATTTTAATTAAATTTTATATTATATTAAAAGACTTTAAGATTTAATTATTAGAGATATTTAAGTAATAAAAAGTAAAATACTTATAAAACTTAAGATTAGTAAGATAGTTACTTATATTAAGAATAATATATTATTATTTAGGAAAGAATTATTATATAATAATATAATAAGAAAACCTAAAATCTATTAAGTTTATTATTAAATAGTTTTTAAATTATCTATAATAGTTAATTTTTAAAGAAATATTAGTAAATAAATAAAAGGTTTATAGTATTTATAAGGTATAGTTATAGTATTTTTTGGCTAGGAGTATAATAAAAGAAAGCCTAGGCCCTAGTAATAGAATTTTACTATATAGCTTTTATTATAGAAAGATATAGAAATAAATATAAAAGTATATAGTAATTATTATAGCAAAGTATAATATTAGTTTAGATATTTATAGTTATATAAATAATAATAAAAAGGAACTTGAATTTACTAAATTTAGTATTTAAAGTAAAATTAATAAAAGATAATAAATCTATTTTATTAAATCTAGAAGTAAATTAGCTAGGATAGTTAAATTAGTTAAAAGTATTTAAATACTTGGTTCTTAAAAGATATATAAAAATATAAAGAAATAAAAAGTAAAAATAAAAATATTATAATTAAAAGTTTCTAAGAATAATTATTTATTAATAATATTAATAAAAAAATCCCTAAAAAGTATCTTAAAAAGAGTAGAAGTTATAAATAAAGACCTTTTATTTATTTATATAAATAATAAATAATTACTTCTTTAAAAATAAAGTATAAGACTTAGGCCAAATAAAAGTTAGCTATAGAGTAGAATATCTATTAAGCTTTTTAGTAAAAATAGTAATAGGCTTATTAGGACCTAAGAAAGCTAAATTACTAAGAGGGTAAAGATAAGAATTTTTTGTTTAGTTAATTGAAAGATAGTCTTCTAAGAATTCCTATTTATAGTTAGTATAATTATTATAAATATAGTTAGTATATTTATTATTTTAATATTCCTTTGAAAATATATAAGTATAAAAAGAAATTAAAATATATTTAATATTACTAGAAAAAGTTATTATTTTATATATTTAAATATAATATTAATAATAAAAAGGATTAAGATTACTAAGAAATATAATAATAAGAATTTTTAAGTACTTAATATAGCTAAGAAACTAAAAAAAGAAATATTTATAAGAATAATTAATATTTATTAGAATAAATACTTAATAAAAAGATATTTTCTTAAATAAGCTAATATTATAATTAAGAATCTTATCTTATATATTAAAGTAATTAATTAATTTAATAGCTAAATTATAAATATACTAGTAAGAAGAAAAGTCTTTAAAGGTAATTTTAAGGTATAGAGATAAGCTAAGATAATTAAGGGCTTTAAAATTATAGATCTAGATATTAAAGATGGTTTTTATTTACTAAAAAGAAAATAATTAGTTAAATATATACAAAATAAGAAAATAAAAATAAAGAAAAAAAGAAAGCTATTACTTTAAAGGTAATAATAGCCTAAGGATTAATTAGTTAATTAATATTACTAAAAAATATTTTTTATAATTTAATTAGTTAAGAAGATAAAGCTTAGAGAAAGAAGAAATATTAAATTAAAAAGTATTAAAATAATAAATATTAAAAAGATTATATTAAGACTAATCCTAAATAAGCTTATATTATTTAGAAGGATAAGATAGTATAATTAATAATACTATAAAAAAAAAGATAGAAAGTAAGGCTCTTAGTTAAAAAAGAGGAAATATATAAAAAAAATATAAAAAAGGAAAATTTAAAGAAGGACTTTATAATAAAGTAAATAAATACAAAGAAAAAGCTATAATTATCTATTATTATTAATAGCTATATAGGTCTAAAGCCCTATAATATTAGATATTAAGTATTAATAATTTACTAATAATAGATTTTTAAGCCTAAGCCCCCTTAATACTAAAAGCTCTTTCTCTTGCTTTTTCTTCTTTTTTTAAATATATATACTTTATAATTACTATTTTAATTAGCTATACTAATCTAACCTCTTTACCCTTACCTAAACCTATTATTCTTATTATTCTAAATAGCTTTATTTTATTTAAAAATCCCTTTTTTTTTGCTCCTATATTATTATTATAGTAAATTCTAAGGATTATTATTCTCTTTTTTTAAGTAAAAGTTATAAAAATACTTATATTATAGGTAAAATCTAAGATAAAGAAGGAAAGTAAGTATTTATTTTTTTATATAAGAAATCTTTATAAAATAAGCTTAAGTACTTAATTAAGAAATAATCTACTTTTATATATTTTTGCTTTAATTAATCTTATCTTAATAAAGTTAATCTTAAGAAAGCAATACTTAATATTAATAATTTACCTACTAATGCCTATAATAACTCTTTTAATAGTTTCTTTTAATAATTTAAAATTATTTAGCCTTTTTTTAATTTTCCCTTGATTTTATATAATATTTAATATAAATATATAATTTATCTTTAGCTTATATTATAAAAAGTTATAAACTAATAATTATTAATAAATTTTAATATTTATTATCTTCTTACTATCCTATACTATAAAATAACTAATTTTATTATTTCTTATATATTATACCTTATTTTTACTTTTAATAAGATTTATTAAAACTAAGAAGATTTTAATTATAAATTTACTATATTTATTAGTTTTAAGGTAATTAATTATAAGCTTTATTTTAATCTTTTTCTTAAGAAATATAGTATCTTAGTTTATAGTAAGTAATTTCTTATTAGGTTTATTAATTTTAAGTATTTTCCTTATTAAATATTTAAAAAGAATTATAAGTAAAGCTTAGCCTACCTTTTATCTTTATAATTTTTAATATACCCCTTATAAATTAATTTAGTAATTAAGAATATAATTATTTAGGTCTATTTAGTTACTTTCTTAATCTTAGAGGCCTAGTAAGCTTATTGCTTTTTTATAATAAGAATTTATTTAAATAATAATACTTTATTATTAATAATAAGATTATTTTTTTGATTAATTCTCTTATCCTTTGCTATTATAATTAGCTTTTAGTACTAAATATTATTTATAAAGAAAATATACCTATATAAAATATAAATTATATTTAAGTATATATTTTATTAATTATCTTATAAAAGCTTAGAATATTATATTTAATTATTAAGTAGAGTAGAGAGTTTATTACTTTACCTAGCCTAGCTTAATATATAGATTATAGTAATAATATTTCTTTTATCTAAGAAATTTATATATTACTTAGAGGCTTTAGTTAATTTACCTAGATAAAAGAGATTATTTACTATAATTTTAATTAATATTATATTATTAAAATCCCTAATAACTAAGATAAATACTTTTATTAAATTAATTAATTTATATTTATTTCTTTTGCTTTTTATCTTTCTTATTATTTTAAGAAAGTAATTAATCTATATAAAAAATAAGGGTATAATTAGGTTAATAATTACCCTTAATTAAATAGTACTAAGTTTAAAGATTGCTTTATTTTGCTTAATAGCTTTGATTTTAAATCTTTTATTAAGTTAATAATTATAATTTTTATTTTAATCTTTTTTGGTATTTTATTTAATATAATACTAGGTAAATTTCCTAAAAATAATTAAATAAATAATAAAAATAAGGTAGACTTTAGAGATTTGCTTAAATTACCTAAGATAAATCTTCTATAATTAAACTCTTAGCTATCTTAATTTAGTACTTAATTAGATTTTAATTAGTCCTATATAAAGAATAAAAGGAATATTATTACCTAATTAAAAGATAATATAGAAAGTCTTATCTAAGATACTTTTATTACTTTCTTTATCCTAATTCCAAAGACTAAACTTATTAATTAGAACTTTAATATTTTATTTTATAATTTTAATTTACTTAATAATAATAATACTTCTATTTAAGGCTTGATTTTAGATTAAAATAAGACTTTTAAAAATTAACTTTATATAAATAATATAAATATAAATCTTATTATTTAGGAAAGAGCTATTAGTAAATTAAAAAGTATTTAATTAAATATAAATAATTTTAATAGTACTAAACTTAAGTATTATTATTAAGAAAAAAAGCTTATTACCCCTAATAAATATTAAATAATTAAGGCTATTAATTAAATAATTATATAAAAGGTCCTAGATAAGGAAATATTTAAATATTTAAAATAATAATTTAAAGATATTATTAATATTATAACCTTTATTACTATAGATAATTATATATTTATAATTAAGAGTTAAATTATTAAGTTTTTTAATTTTAGAAAAACTAGATTTAGCTATATTTTTAATAATATAATAATTATCTAGTAATAGGATTAGATCTTTAAGGCTATTATTTTTGCCTTTACTAAGTAAATTATACTTATTTTATCTTATGCTAAGTATTTAGCTAAAAGAAATTAAGAATAAAAGTAGTTTAGGATAAAGGATTAAATGGAGGATTTAAGTAAAATAGATTTAGGTAAAGTATAGATAAAGAATAAATATTAATTTCTTTTATAATTTAATTTTTTTTTTTTTTAGATAAATATAAAGCCTTTTAATTATATAGTTATATATATAGATTTGCTTATTTTTTTTTATTTACTTTATTTTTTATATTAATTATTTTAATATTATTATATTTTCTAAAGGTAAATAAGGATATTTAGATAAATATTAGGGAGGGATATAATAGTAGCTAGTAGACTTTAGTAGCTATAGGTTATAACTATTAGTAAGAAGGGTTTTTTAATTATATAAATTATAGTCTTTAAATAGAAAATTAAAAATAATAATAACTTTAGTAATAGCCTTTTATTTATTCTTTAAGTTCTAAGAATTAAGAGTATAGGCTTATAAGAAATTTAATATTTATAACCTTTCTTTATTTATCTTTATTTTATTTTTAATCTAATAATTTTAACTATAACTATTTGATTGTATGGTCACTGTTAATTTTATCCAATATATTTTCTTTTTTAGTTAGTCTTATCTAAGTAAGCTACTGCGGTAGGCGCTTGGGTGTTAGTATCTTTTCCCTCTACTAAACTAGGCATAATTACATGCTTTATACTATAACTATCCAAATAAATAGCAAATACAATCAACTTTTTTATACCATTTAAAACAGCATTTAAAATACAATTAAAATAAATTATTAATATTATTTTAAGTAATTAATCTTTTAAAAGATTTTATAAAATTATAAAAAATAAAATAATTATTATTTTTAATAATTTAAATATTTATATTTAAAATATTATTTTAAAGATTAAATTAATAACTTTTAAAATTAATATTATATAATAAAAATAAAGTAATTTAATTAATATATTTTTTTAATAATCCCTAATAGTTTTAAATATAGTCTTATTTCTTATATATTCTTTTTTT
>NAJI01000304.1:0-154030 GCA_002179835.1 Calonectria leucothoes
GGGATTGACCCTGCCTCACGTGACCAGCTTGCAACACCATAAGCTGAACGGGTAGCTAGCTAGATAGAACAATCAGTCAATTCACAAAAACCCCCAATCTAACCCCTATTGCACTAGTGCATTATAACCCTTTTCCCTTTGAAACCAACAGCCCCTTTTCCCAAAACAAAAATATCTTTTGGTTAATCCAATTTTTACTATCCTCTGCTACCCGAATATCGAAATTCCACAACAAGCAAGAAATGATGACGCGCATTTCAACGTAGGCGAGACTTGGCTTTTTGTTAGAATCCTCTCTAAAACCGAACTCGAATAAAAGCAACTCACTTTCGCCCAAGACAATTTCGGGGACCAACATGGAATGGCTGCAGGGCGTCTAGATGATCCTCTGGGAAATTTTCATTCTCAAGCCATCGCTCAGGGCAGAAGTCGAACGGTTGTTTGAAGTGCTGCTCTGTGTGGTACATGGCCCACTGGTGCACAGCTACAACTGACTGAGATGGTTGGTATGCGTCAGTACGATTCCGCGGGCTTGTTCGTATCTTATTCTGTGACGAAGGCACTCACATGTTCTAGGACGTGGTGACCAGCAATGGTCGTGCCCCCAGGGGGTACCACTCGAGGGAGACCATTAGGCACCGGGGGATAGAGACGTAGAGCTTCATTTAAGCACCCAGACAAATATTCCAACTTGTTGACCGATTGAAAATTTATTTCCTCCTCGCTCTTAAAGGCGGACCGGATCTCATTAGTCAGTGTTTTCAAGGTTTCAGGAAAGCTCATAAGATAGTAAGTGACGCCTGAAAGTAGAGTAGCCGTGGTCTCGGAACCCCCCATAATCATGATACTGGCGTTGGCCTCTAGCCTGTCAAGATCGAGATCCGTCTTTAGCAACCCTTCAATGAGATCAGTTCGAGACTCGCCGAGCGCCATGCGGCGCTTGAGTTTTGCTTTTGTGAATTCGAGATGGCTATCTCTCTCCTTCATGGCGCTTTTAGGGACCATTGATAACAATAGGTTCTTGACAAAGGGATAGTGCGATGCAGTCTGCATGTAAACTCCCACATAACCCATCTGGAAGATGGCTTTGACCCAGGGGTGGTAGTTGGATTCATCAAGACACCCAAACGGCTCCCCAAAAACAAGGTCGCCAATGATATCAAATGTGAGATAGTTAAACCATGAAGCAAGATCGACGCGGTTTTCTCCACCTTTGCCTTGCTCGTGCATGCGGTTGATGAATAGATCGATGTACTTTTTAATCATCGGCTCTTGCTCGCGTAGACTGCGGTCGCTGAAGCCGTGCGAAAATTGCCGACGTAAAATCGAGTGTTCTTCGCGTGGGCTGTTGATGATATCCGTAGGCATCGACTTTACGGGTCGATAGAATGAGTCCCATTTATCGAGAGAGGGCTTTCCCTGGCCTTGATGACCGTGTATGTCCTTCCATGCAGCAGTATCGGAAAAGGACAACTCGTTCGGAGCTACACGTACCACGCCCCCGTACTTTTTGTGAAGCTCCAGGACGCGGAAAGACAGGGTACCCCTGATGAGCTCCCGGCAGAAGGGTATTCTGGAAGCGCGCCACATAAATGGACCTGGGAAGCTACGGAGTGGGTGGAACCACACATTGTAGACGACGTTGTAGACGACGTAGATGAATACCTTGAGTGTGTCATTACTAGCCGATCCCATGATTTAGCAACTATCGGTAAGACGCGTCAATACGTACGTTTGCGACCAAGATGCCGAGGGCGCTCAGAAGAGGAAAGTTGAGTGCTAAAAGTGGCATTTTGAGGCCGTGAAATGATGGTGCCTGGGAGGGATGTCAACTTGTTGGAATGCTAGCGGGTGCATGGGGCTTCCAGACGGAGCTTTATATGTTGTTTCCTTTGCGGGAATGCGGGCTGCAAGGCAGAAACTGACCAAAATGTTAATTTGTGACGAGAGGGTGGAACGGAAGAGGCACGGATAGACGGCACTAGCGTGATGGCTACGCCTCAGCCACGTGAGATAAAGACGGCATCGTCCAGGGATGATCAAAAGGTTAATTCAAGCAATGACACAATACGATGCCATCTTGTTGCGATTTGGCGGACTGGAGACCAATCTGTTCATCTCGAACGTGTCTCTGTGATGATGCATGTTCTTAGGTACTTGCCTAGATGTTCTCCTTTCATGATGCCGCGTCCACATAGTCATCGCCACCGAGTATGCACATTTGCCTCTCTTGCGATTTGCGTCATCAATACGAAAAGTCTACCACATTGAAATGTGGAAAGCTGGTACATGGGGTGAATCTGCCGATAAATATCCAATGGAGTAGATGCGAAATGAAGCGAGAATCGGCATTTGGCTCGGATTTTGTGGTAATTTCCAGAGCTCGACACTTCCCCCGCTCATCAAGCTTTCCCAAGCGCTTGATCCCTACTAGTTGGGTGCTACCCCTACCAATCTGTGCTGATCCTACCAATTTGACACAGTGATGCTTGTGGGGTTTGGCAATACGCAGGCAATACGCGGAGACTTCTTTCGAGCACGTTGTTCCGCTTTGGGCCATGTACGCGGGTGCATTGCACACTCATCGTATTGGTCTGAGCCTCTGCATGAACAAAGGATAAAAACCAAAACATCATATCGTCTCAATCGGGCTCGGAGTATTGCCAGACCCCGAGCGTCATGCTTGGACCTTTCTTTTTATGATCATCAGGATTCAGACAATGTAGCGTAGGCTTGAGGTGTTTCAGATAAATCTGCATAATGCCGGCGGCAGTACGTTCCGGTGAATATGGAAGTTGGCTATTCACGCAGAATGCGCATGAAATGAAAACATCTGTATTCATAATATTAACACCAACTCCTGGCTATGGTTGAGTTCTATGAAACGAATTATCTGTCGTGAGCGGACTCTCTTCAACCAACAAGATATTTGGGTTACCTGCGGCAGCGATCAATTCATTGTGACTAAAAGATGTGGCAGAATCAGCCCAGAATAAGGAAGAGATACGACTGGAAGTAAAGCCTTGAGGGTTCTGGCCATTCTATCGAAATTTCTCACCAACATGCGACAAGACAGGTCTCCGGCGCAAAAGAATCGAAGATGCAGTAGATTTAATAATTTTAGCATCAGAAAGAATTTTATCACGCCGGCGGATTAGAATGTCCCACCTCAACCTGCAGGCTCTATTGTAATCGGAAACTTTATGAGAAGGATGTAATCTTGCGACACCATGATAAACTATAATGATGAACGGAAAATAGCTCATGCACTAGAAAACTCGCTCGTCCGATTCGAATTGCGCTTTCGCTCATCCAAGTCCACTGTAAAGGTGCGTTCAGTCGAGACTTGAGCAGACTCTGACTTTCTGTTCCTTAAATATGGACGCAAAGAAGGCAAGCAGGCAACAATAACGCCAGTATTGCACTCAAGGAGCGAAAATAGAACTATCACAGCAAAGAATAAGCAGTCTGACTTGCAGGGTGGTACCGTGCTATCACTACTTACCAGTAACACTGAAAGACATCACGCCATTTGAGCTGGAGTTATCTATGATGGCAACATATCGGACGGTGGAAATTCCAATGTTAATAGCGCCTAGTAGAAATGTGCCGTATACACCAGCTTTGAGCATGGGCGCAAGGTTCAATTGGGGGACAATGAACCAAGGTAAAAGGAAAACTGGGACTATTAATACATATTACCAAGGTTTGAAGGTTTAGGCCTGTGGATTACCTAATACGTCACTGGAAATATGAATGACCCAAGCGATCTTCATATACATTTCGATTGTTGTTGTTGGACACGATGAATTCGTAGGATCAATATTCCTGGATAATGGACATGAGCTTTTGGGGGTTTGGATGCTGATTCCGTGGATGAGCTAGACTCACCAGTGGCTTTGTATAGGAATACAAATGCAAAGTGTGAGTAGCAAGCTGGTTAAATATGCCGTCGCAACATATGATATCACGACCCACATCATCATTCTCCGTTTGACCATGAAATCGGGGAAAATCTGCGAGTACGTGTCTAGGATTGCTGCTTTGCTCAGATACAGCGTACTTAAGTAGGGAAAATTTCCCGCCCACAGGAGCTAAGACAGGACGACACTGGTCAGTTCCGTTTCGTTATTTATACCTGGTCCTGCCAAATAGTCAACCCATCGGGGCTTGGTTGCTTACGATACCTTTAGAAGTCCGCGCATAGCATCGTCGTCACCACGGAACCCAACCAAATTGGTTTTAACCTGTGGCTCAAGTGCACCAATCTGGTTGTATCTAATGAGAATTAAAGTGTTGGAGAGGCCGAAAAGAAAGGCAATGCACATAAAAATGTCGCTAGACATTAATTTGCGATGTTGAATTTTGAGGCGAAGATGAATCCGAGCGGCAACAAGCGCGGCTGCGACTATGATCAGGCCCCAGCTCAGCCCCTGGAATGTCAATGATGAACGGGAGCAGCGCTGGTCAAGACTGCACATACCATGGTCGTTTCTGGGTTGGGCGAAAGGCCTCTCATGGCTCATATCTGTAACAGGGGTTGAGAGGTTGTATTGAGACAGTGGCTCGGCGCACAACCATTGTTTCCGAGATCGACGTTGAGAGATGAGGGGGCTCATACTGGAATGAACCGCCCAAGTAAAGGTGAATTAATTCCTGAGGCATAAATTTCGCTCTTGGTTTAGTTTGCTGCCAAGTCCGGGTTGATGTGGCTTAAGGCGCTGACGCCACTCTGACGGAACTCATCATGTTTCCGAATAGAGACAGGATGGAAAGAAAAATGAAAGTTTATATTGATCGACACTACGGTGGCTCATGGTAAATATATGGGATGGCCACTTTACATCGCCAACACCAAGTGGTGGTATAATTGTGACCTCTTTAGTCAAGCTGCATCGCGATACAAGTGAATCGTGCATCGCTTCGTTGCAACTGATGTTGGGCCAAAGAATTTGAAGCAAACATCCCATTCATAATACAACCGCATTTGCGCTACATCTACATCATTTAAAGCTAGCTGTCCATCTGCCACTGGGTGGGCCGGTACCTTCGCTGGCGCTACTCTGCGACTAACACGTCGTGGTCTTACGTGATGCTAAATTTGGCAATCCTTTGGGACTTTGGAGCGCTAAGGCTGATCACTAGTGGATCTCGATGGACAAGTCAGCTGACGTAGTCACCAACATTAAGTCCGTTGTTATATATTTGAGGCCGCCCATTTCAGCTCTATGGTATTTTCTGTATTCTTCATGTGCAATTGAAAGCGAACAGCAGCCAAGATGTCGTTTTTGAACAAATTCAAGAAGGAATTCGAGGGACTCAATATTAACGAGCGGTTGCAAGACCCTCAGCAAACAGCCCAGCCTGGTAAGTGAAAGAAGTTCACATATTGCTTGTACCGGATTGAGTGAATTAATGCGATAATGCAGCTTCCAGCAGCCAGAGCTACTCTGCGCCACCGCAGTCTTATGGCTACGGTCACCAACCGCAAGTGAACAATCCCTATCCATCACAGCATAGCACATCAGAGGCAGGTTATTATCAAGGCCACCATCACAAATGGGAGTCTGGAAACCAGCCCTCGTTTGAACATGGCTATCAAGGCCAGGCCCAGCAAACAATGCATGTCCAGGGCGGACAAGGCTACGGCGTTGCTTCCCAGCAATTTCAGCATCAGTCAAGCCCACCGCCCACATACCCCACTTACCAACAACCCGGCCTAAGCCCAAGCCCTTCTGGAAGTCCATATGTGCATCCATCGCCATCGATGGGCGCTGCCGTGCCGTACAGCAGCGCACCAAACGTATCCGGTGCACCCTGTCCGACACCACCTCGATGGATTCCGTATTGGTCCGAGCACGATAGGCGGTGGTACTACGTCGAGACAACAGGACGAAGCTCATGGGAAGCACCGCCCGAGTCTCAAAGACTGCCAGCTATGCCCGAATATCTCGGAAATACAGGCCAGCGCGGAAATGCGACCCCAGGTCCATACGGCCAGACCGGCTACGGCCATGCCGGAGCAACTCCTCCAACTTCACCACCAGGCCCGGGCGATGGCAATAAAAAGTCTTCATCCAACACAATTCTCGCTGCGGCTGGTGGCTTTGTCGCCGGCGGGGTAGCTGGCTATTTCATACATGATACTCTTGGTGAGTCTTGGCATTTTGATGGCAAATACCCCATGTTCCTCGTACTAATGAGTTTTGCCTACCAGACAAGCGCAAGAAAAAGAAGCGCCACGGTCGCACACCGGGCGATTTTGATGATTTTGCTAGTTACCCGGCCATGGAGATAGACATGGAGTGCAATATTTGCAACCAGACCATCAACGGGCCGTACGCACACTGCAACAAGTGCGATCATGGCGACTACGATATTTGCCGCGACTGCCTAGCGCAGGGAGTCACTTGCGAAGGCCGCGGGAAACACCGTCTAGTCAAGGTGTACCCAAAGTACTACTGCAACGGCTGCGAGCAGCTCATCCGAGGCGACTTCTATCACTGTAACATCTGCGACAAGGGCGATTGGGACATGTGCCAGAGTTGCCTGAACCGGGGCTCGACTTGCAAGGCTGACGGTGGCCATCAACTGACCAAGCTGTATATTCCGCCCCCAAATTTGGGCTCAAGGAAACACGGTGGGGGCTCGGATTCTAGTTCCAGTAGTGACAGCGACTAGCACTCTTCAGCTGAAGAGTGCTAGCCTTAGATTGTTATCGATAAACATGCCAAGTGAATGAATCCCCGTTTTCCTCCACAGTCAGCACGGGCCAATCATGCTCCGAGTGATGCTATTATTTAGAGGCGTTTGCCCAAGAGAGCGCGCTACGGCGACTTCCCCCCGCTTGTTTGAAGGTGGAAATTTTCTCAAGCTTTTGCCCGTGATGAATAACGCCAATGCAGAGGACGCGAGGGTGATATTGCTTTGCCAGTCGGCGTTCCACGCTGAGCATCGCGGTCAGTTTCAAGAGGCTTACAATCTCCATCGCGATGGGCTCGCAGGCCTGACAAAGCTTGTCAATGATGCGAGTTTCTTTGACCGGGAGCGGAAGAGGGTGGCGAGGAAGCAAATAAAATTCCACTCAACTCGGATGCAAATGATTCGGCCAATCTTGGATGGCAAACAGGATAAACTGGCCATTGTGTTGCCCACTTCTCTTAGCTTGCAAGAAGAGCTACAAGTTGTTGGTCCGAGTGGTGGGTTGCAAATCGGTTTGGTACGCTCCAATACTCTCAGAATCTGTATTAATATGTGGGAACTTGCTGACTTTTGGGGCAGGAAGAATTATTGCTCTCGAAGCACCTGAGCGAGAAAGCTACCAACCCTTTGGTTGCGGCCAATCCAGCAATTCAACATTTGTTGCAGTCGCCTGTACCGTTCTTCGGTCCAACTTTGAATCCAAGCCTGCCCACAGTTACGTACCATATCTACTATAACCTGGAAGATATGTTTATGGCAGGCCGTTTGTACTACTTCAAAGTAAAGACGGCTACAGACGACCGTCAAACGCTGTACGTGCTTCAGGTACGAAAGAAGCCTCGGTATCAGATGAATGTGGCCACACTCCACCGGGCCACTGAATTCACGAGTCCATGCGTTGTGGTTCAAATTGCAGGAGTTCAAGCAACTACGGACAGCTTCGAGTCTGCCAGGATAGGTCGGCCAATGGAATTCATCACGGCGTCCTCCAGAACTATTCGAGAGGAACCGGATCGATTTAGAAAGACTCAATGGGGGCCGCGACGATTTGCGTATGCAGGCCGGCAGTTTGTTTGGATGACAGAGGGTAGTCGAGATACCCAGCCTCAGTCGCTATACGAAGTCGAAAAAGTGTGGCCCCAGCCCGGGAGTAAGACTGGCAAGAAGCAGCACAAGCTTGTTGGCGGTAAAATTTGCTGGGGAGAGGATAAGATTGCACTCAAGAAGGTTGCAATCATTCATATGGTTGGGGGTCTGGACCAGCTCTTCCGAGAGTATTTGCTTGCAAGTCAGCTTACTCGACTCGCAGTTGTGCATCATGGCCACGATTGATAGGGACTTTGCTTTTTTTTCTTTGGTGCATTCGTAATATACATAGACTGACTAATAGGCTTTTGTCTCAAATGCAAATAGGTGATGTTAGCTATGACTAAAGTTGTTACCGGCTGTGCTTATTGCTTTGGGTGCCAATCTGCGTCCTTATAAACCCCACACATCGTCACCCAATCAAATCCCAACCATTGGAGGCTCGGATTTACCATCAATTGTCCGAGTTAACTACTTAACCCTTTTTCACATCTCCTCCCTGGGGTCTGGGGCTAAGTGGGCCATGATCCTACTCCCGCATGGACTGCTACACCTCGATGCGATGTAATATTTGGCAATCTCCAGAAAGTAAAGGAGCTGAGTAATTTCTTTATTATCCATAAAGACTGCAGTACATTGAACTTGCGAATTATAGGTGACCTACTGGTATTCATTTGACATGTGCGAATCTATTGACCACCGCCATACCAGCCTGTGGACGATCTGGTGTAGATCTCAGCCTCGATTGAACCTTGGTACATTCCTCCTAGAATCCACACTCCGCCATTTATGAAAAAAAAAGTATAAAAAAAGAACCAGAGGACAACAAGTTGAATTCAAATGCATTTGTATCGTATTATCGGCTAATAATATTCCAAAGCAGTCATTCTGTAGTATTTTACACGATGTGACAATCAACAGGAAGACGATCTCGCAGGACTTAACAGTTAATAATCGGAATGGATCCTCGTAATTGAAATTCCAGGCTGTCGGATAACACGGATATCTGACTTGCTTCGCATATTATCAGGACATGACCACGTGGCCCATCTTGGCTGACATTGGGCGCTGTTGGCTACACAGCCCTCGACAAACAATGGATTTAATTGGTTACATCATCACATCACAGTGGGAAATTTATTGTCATTGCAATGTGAAAGTGCAGAAGCCGTGCCCTATTGAGTTAGATCGGCTCACCATTTAACGTAGCAATCCTCCCTTGACCCACCAAGCTGAAAGATGAAACGACCGATACGAATATGGCTGAGCAAGGCAACAAGGCAGAAGAATCCTTGGGCGGCAGATGTGTAGAATCTGAGAGCACCTACGTCAGCCTGAATACATGGTAGCAAGATAATCTCATTCCAAGCTGTTTTGTTTCTTTTCAATTTTTAATCCTACCATCCTCCATAGACTGTGACTCTTGCTGCTACAGTGCGGTTGCTCTGCTCAATAAGCCAGTGGCAAATCGGCTGCAGCGATGTATTCTCCCCTATGGATTACAATGGGACGTTCGCTTGTCGGCTTATTTTGCGCAAGCGCTTTGGTCATTGCGCAGTCTGACGTCCAGAATACTACAGAACCTCTCTATCAGCGCCGCGCTTATCATCAAGATATGTACAGGATGGCCGTGAATTAATTTCTTTGCTAACGGTTTACTCACTCGCAGTAATTGGCGACTACCTTTACATTGAGGGGGGTGAAATATCCAATTACGTCAAGGGCAGCAAGCCAGATGGTGAACCGGACTTTAGAACACGTCAGTTTAGGTCTTTGGTACTTTTTCTTCATTGTCCTAACAAATGTCTAGCAAATACAACATGGTCGATTCCTCTCAACTCCTCATGGACAAACGAGACAGTGAAATTTCGATCAATAACCAAACCAGAAGGCCTTCCACCTCCGGCTAGCAGTTTCGGCCTGTGGTCGAACGAAACAGCTGGAAAGCTATATCGGTGGGGCGGTAAGCGGCAAAATTCAACGGCTGACGACGACTATGCGCCGCTTTATCAATTCCAGTCCGATGGGAAAGGCGGTGGCGGCTGGTCAGTTTCCGAGCCCTCGAATCCTGATTTATTTGTAAATATCTGGCACGGAATTGCAGGCCTCTCAACATTTTGTGATGGCATTGGCTTTTATATCGGGGGCTGGGCAAACGCGAGATCTGAGCCCAATTACACCAATTCTATCGATACGCGCCTTACAGGTGTCCTGACCTACAACATGGAAACTCGGGCATGGACCAACGAATCTCACTCTGCGCTAGACATGAATGAGTATGGCTATATAGAAAGAGGTGGTGCTGTTTGTACAACGGAGTTTGGGAAGAACCCGCTTGTTATCACCTTGGGTGGCAGCGATGGCCCCGTGCAGGGGTCTGAGCTGCCACGTCCGGTTGATTTTGACAAGATTAAATTCTACGACCCAACCGCACAGGCATGGTATTCTCAAGATACCAGCGGAGACACCCCGGATACCCGGATGGGCTTTTGTTCGGCTGGTATTCTGGGGCCAAATGGTACATATGAAATGTATGATCAAAGTTTTCACCTTGTTCAATTCCCTGTTAATGACCATCCAGATTTTTATATGGTGGAGAAAACGAAACGAAAGGTGCACTGAGTGATATGTGGATTCTGTCTCTACCTGGGTTTCGCTGGTTCCGCATTGATGCCTCGGCCCCGGCCCGCGAGTATATGTCTTGCACTGTGGTAGGTAAGAGCCAGTTATTGGTTTTAGGAGGCCTATAGAAAGTCGGTGATTATAAAACTGATGATCCATGGCCTCGAGCTCTTGGGATTTTTGATTTGAACAGCTTAAAGTGGAAGGATACGTACGATTCTGATGCTAGTGATTACAAATCTCCGGAAGAAGTGAATGAGTGGTACAAGCAAGGGTACGTCGTCGATTATGCGTGAAATGCAAACCTCAAATTAATGAAAGCAAGGGGAACCGATTCTGTCAACTGGTCGAATCAACAAATTCAAAATATTTTCACGACTAAGCGAGGTATTCAATTTTGTAACCGTCCCACAATGATTTGCAACTGAACTAATGATTGAACATAGAATCGAATAATACAGATTCGGGGAGCTCTTTAATATCAAAGAACGCCAGCAAACCGCCAATAGTAGCCATCGTTGGGGGTGTCATTGGAGGTGTGGCATTCATTTGCATTGTTGGTGCTGCGTACTGCCTCTATTTACGTCGATGGAAGGCATCGGCACAAGATGGAAAGTCTAAGGACGAGTGCGATAGCCGCAAAGAATTGGATCCATATTTAGTCCTCACGCCAGCACCATGGGAACTGGAGACAAGAGAATCACCTGCTGAACTGGACGGGGAGAGACCCAGGTCACAAGGACATGATTGACAAGAATCTGAAACAAAGAAGTCTTTATAGATATTCAGAGAGGAATGATGAAGGGCCAGTCTTATTACAGTTGCCTGATCAAATGCAAACCACGTTGGACAACAAGTTGATAAAAGAGGAAGACTGAGAAAAGGACAAAGGTATACTTCAAAGTTGTATAAATAAGCGGATGGATTTTTACGCTGAGAGCGAAGCAGATTTGGTTGCATAATAATCAGCATTGTCTATTCTGAAGATGGCGGGTCTTTGACCAAAGTCTCAACAACACCACATGAGAGTCTTCTGCCTGCGGCTTGAGGAAGCTTGATTCAATAGATACGGGGCCACATATCTATCACTGATGGCGTTGAACGTTTGTGCCATGACGTCTCAACTTCTCGCATTAGCCGCTTGTTGCTGTTTGCGCCATTTGGATTACTACTTGGCGTTTTCATGACAAAATCTGATAGAAGAATGAGGCATATCGTAAGCAGATGTACAAAGGAGAATTTTTGCAGTGTCTGTCGGACCGATGTCCCATCAGGCGTCTTTCGTGATTGTCGAGGATGCCGAAGCATAATTTGTCATCATTCCTCGTGTGGCCTTTGCAAGCCCAACCATCTCTGAGGCAAGGCCGGTGAAAACTCTAACGCACCAGGCCTACTGTTTATACAAATTGAATTCAGGTGAGTCGTACGCAAGGGGGAATTATTGGTCAGAAATCAGAGCACCTCTCAGCCCTACTTCCTTGCAAGGTGTTGTTTTGGGAAAGTGAACGAACTGCGTTAGTGTCAAGGTCGCATTGCATGACATCGCGCCTATAGCCCCCCATCTTAATCCTATCGGCCGAGTACCGTTAGTTTGTACCGAATGTCCGGGGGTGTCTTGGAAGAACTGGTCGGGCGGCTGAATTCTTGGCGGACAGGCCATAGTCACCAATCCGACCAGTAAAAATCCACAATCCTCGATTTATAAGCAAAATACGCCGTATCTAAAACTCGCGCCATTGCAAATTTTGCTAGCGCTATGAGTGGTCGTTTGGATCAAGAGTCTAGTCTTGCAATAGGTTCACGATACCCCGACGAGGCAGTATGCCAAGACGGAAGAAAAAGTCGGTGTACCTTGGTGGAGTCCAAATTGCACGATCTGGATAACAAATTGAGAAGGCAACCCGCGTACTAGAAATCGGAAAATTTGCCCGGTAAGTGGACACGAGAAATAGCTTTTTTTCAAACCTGCCATTGTTGCCTTATGCGGGCGTTTTCGTAGCCTGTGGAGTCAGTGGGCTATCGCCGCTAGAAAGCCCTATCCCTAGCTCTTGTGCCTTGCACGACCCTGGGGATGCTGGCTTTTGTCCAACAGTCGGCAGTATGCCATAGCAGGCCTTATCCTTGCCTGAAGAAAAAACCGCAGGCATCTCAGTGTTATTCTGGGGGAAGGCAAGGTTCTTAGCTTTAATCGTTGGTGGGAGCACTGGGCATTTAGCCGGCGAGAACCGTGCCCTTCCCCAGCGAGATGTCGGTACTTGAGTTGAGGCTCTGTAGAGTCAATCCCAGAAGTAAATCTGACGATTAAAAAGCCTAATGAATGCGGCTAAAATTATCTTGGGATTGTGAACGAGGTAAGCAGGCCAATCTCATGGCATGTGATGGGAGGGCCAGCCCATAGGAGGAGCATCAACATGGCTGGGCGAGACTTGATTTCGATAAAAAGCTTCCCCTCACCAACAAGCAGAAACCGGCAAGGCTCGCTTACAAAAAAAAAAGGAAGCAGTAGCGCATTTGGCGCCTGGTTGCCATGTTTGCACATTAGAGTTCCTGGTGCGGCCTGACATGGCTTGGGTGCGTGACGCCCCGGTGAGCCGACCCATTCTGCACGGCAAAAATAACCGAGGAAGAGAAGTGGACGAGATAGAGAGCTATGATACAGGATTCTAGCCTTTGACAGGGAAGGCTCTAGTAAAAGAAGGAGAAGTTGTTCTTCTTCCCTGTGTGGAAACGGTCAATAATTTCCGGGGGGAATCCCGAAAACCGGCGCGCTGCAACGGTTTGACAGTCCCTCTCAATCAACCTCACATGTTGATCAATGTCTGGCGTCGGCCACAGCCGTGTTCTGGACGCACCATGGGACCTAGTTGACCAGGGACACCGCGGGACGCACGGGTAAATGGCAACCAAACAGGTGAGCGGATAACCGGACGCTCTCGGTTTTTTTCTCTTTTAGGTTTGCCCCAAACCTCGGACTCCCACGTGTGGAGAACTGCCACAAACGGAGTCTTGGCGTCCTTGATCAATCCAGCAATGATTGGCACATAAAGGCTGTTCATCGAAGCATTTTTGAACAAGCACTTTCTGCATCGTTTCATGAGGTGCGGAATTCAGCCAGCATCACTCAGCGGAGTAGCCGGTGGGGAATCGCTTTTTTGATTCGGACGACTGGGGCCGCACACCAGCGTCGTCATCCACTATATACGAAGAGACAGCAACACAGTTCACCGGGGTCAGTCTTTCAAGGGCCTTCGCGCCAATCCAACTACAGATGTACCCTTGTCTGTAACACTGGCAAAACGGGACCCAAATGTGTTTGGGCTGCCAATGACGTGGACTCTGTCATCCGGACAATAATTGCGCCAACACGACTGGGGTGAATGTAATTCCCCATTCGTTGTGATCACCGCAAGTGGATATAGGGACGATGATGAAATCCCGGAACACGGCCGATTAGATTATCGCGACTCGCCGAAGGAGTAAACTTACTTGACGTACCGTGGCATCGGGTAACAGCCCTGCTCAGAGCTGCAGCTGCGCATGATGCATGTCACAGAGGGAGGCAAAACCCAAAAACCGAATATAACTCACTCAATGACCTTTGAGCCAGGCCTGAAGACCTGGGGCAAGATGCAGATCATAACCTTAATGGTCCACGGATGGTAAACCCCCCATGGGAAATTTTATATGTCATCTTTGGATGAAACAATCTCAAGGATTCGAGATGCCTTGTGACATGCACGATACATGGATTAATCACACGGCACTGCCACTCAGCACCCAAAAATGCACTCTATCTATGACGAAGTAGACAATTTCTTGTTGACTTTTGGATGCTAACTTTGGAGGAAAGAGGAAAGAGAGGATTCGCTTTGCCACCCTAATTATAGAAAATTCACCAACGTTGAAACTGTCGCAACGTTACTGGTTGCAGTACCATGATGGAATAGTTATGTGTTTGATTTTTGTACTACGTTGCCATGTTGCAACTTGGCATATTCTTCGTTCTCGGGTCTATTTAACCTGCATATCCTTATGTACAAGCCCACTTATTCATTGCCGTTGGCAACCTAATCCCAGTTTGCGGGCACCTTTCCGTATCCTTGGCGTCTCTTGTGCAGAAAGACCTTCAAGGATGCTGCCGTGAATATAACGCACACGAGTACCACAAATGCAATCAAAAGCGGATGTTGCTTTACATATGTGACAGTAGGGCCTGGAAGATTGGCAAGGCGCTGGTCAGGTCCGCACGTTCCGGTGAACATATTGTCCGGCTCAAGAGGGCACTCGGGGTTCACTTCAAGCGAGTTGCCCGGTTCCGGAAACTGGACGCAGCTTCCGTTGTTGGCTGTCCAGCAGCCGTTTCCGTTGTTGGCCTCAAACATGAGAGGTGCCTTGAGATAGGGTGCGAGAAGGATAGAGTCGTCAACGTCTGCGGTGCTCTCACTGCCCAGAACCATGATGGGTGCACAGTTCATGAACATCTCGGGTACACTGTATCTGCCGTACCAGGTCCATGCCATGATGGCGCGGCCAACTGGAAGCCAGTCAGGGACGGTGAAGTTGTAGATGCTAGGCAGTAGCATCGTGGCCGAGTCACCATAGTTGGTCTCCACGACGTTTCTGACGGGGCAGCCGCCGTGAATGGAGTGGATGACGCGCCACTCAGAATTTCTGTTGGGCTTCGCGTCATATGTCACGGAGATCTGACAGGAACCTCCGCCATGGCTAGCACCACCCATTGCTCTAATGCCAAGATGTAACCATCAGCGTTTGCCACCTGCTAATGCATGGGACCTGCAAGGGGTAGACTTACTGCAGGTACTGTGAGGAACCTCGCTCCCACATATTCATAACGCCATCAGCATCGTACTCTGTCTCTCCATTGCAGGGCCAGTTGGAGCCGTCTTTGTTCATGGGAGCATTGTCTAGCAGCTGGCTGGCAAAGGGAACAGGATGTTGCATCAAAGTGTGCGCTCCTGCGCCTCCAAGAAGAAGCGTAGCAACCGTGAAGAAATTCGTAGAAAACATGACTGCAAAGTTTGAAATCAAAAGCAGTAAGACAAAAGGTCTGTGTGTGTATTTGGAATCAAGATGAGGGGTTCGGCTGGGCATTCAAACTGCTGGAAACTTGTCTTGATTTAACATGTCGTGGGATAGCGCAATAATCATCACGCCCGGGCACATGTAGCGTCGCACGCCCTCCCCTGCGGTCGCTCCCGCGGCCGGTAGCTGCAGCATCCCAGACATGTGGGAACGATAAGCTAGGCTCTTCCTAGCTCCGAAACAGACTTTCGGTCTTGACGGACATCCTTTCACTGTGCAACCCATGTGGACAAGCAGATCAAAAACTCTATCCCAAGAGGGGACGTGGCATCCCGCAGCGCGTGGTAGTTACATGGGCGACGCTGCCTTAGCTCAACGCAGCCTTACTGAGAGACTTTTGCAGCACTCTGCGGCGTTTTGGTAAGTTCGACAACCCATGAGTACGGAGTAGGGAACTAACCTGCTTTGGTCATGATGCTTCTTTTCGCCCCATATCTTCCACATATCCACTACGTTCCATGGGTAACTTATCAGCAAGATTAGTAAACTTGGGTTGGCGGCAAAACTTTTACGTTTATTCTTCAAAGGCGTACATGCCTTAGCAACTCGTACCTTAACCGAATGGTGTCGTAAACAAAGAGACAGATCTTATTGTGGCGCAGCACCGCCACACCCCACGAAATCTACACACGCAAATAAGTAATTGTGAATTCAGCAATGGACCAAAACTAAATTGAATAAAAATCTAATGTATTTAGAAAAATGTACATAGTATTATATCAGCCATTGAAATCACTAATGAATTAGCTAATTGACTCAGCTATTGCAATAACTAACCGACCACCAACAGTCTACTACAACAGCCGTTTCAATGTTTGTTTCAACGTCTGTCTCAATTGGTCTTGCAATAAACAACTGACCGACCTACCGAACGGCCGACCGGTCAAACTGTTGTAACGGCTATTGCAATGAATGGCCGACTGGCCGGTTTACTGAGTGCCCTGGCTGCTGCGACGGCTGTTGCAGCGACGGACCGACTAGTCTGGCCGCCGCGAGAGCTATTGTGAGAGTTATTTTGACTGCTTTAAAAGACTCCTTTCGAGGACCGCTTGCGAAGGCTGTGACGAGGCCATGTCGAGCACTGCTGCAAGAGTTCTTGCAGGAGCTGTTGCAAGCAGCGTAGCAACGATCCGCGTTTTGCGTTGCGCCTGATTGCCACCAGGCCAAAGGATAGGTCCATAATCACATTGCTTGCTATTTCGGGCATGAATAGCAGCTGCCATAAGCGTTTGGATCGTTCGCCATCGCTGAGACTGACCGTTACACAATGCTCTAGGCCATCCGCGCGATCCTCAACGCCACACACGTGAACTGCGCCACACCTGCCCTATCCCAAGTAGGGAATGATCCTGACAACGGCCGGCTTAGTGTTAAAGTTTGAGCTGCTTGAACTACTGTCCCAAAAGCGCGTTGGGCTCCCGCGGTTTGAACGTGCGGTACACGGTGTGTGATCATTGTGCAATGATGTGTGCCTTTTCATATGTCTAATGACCACGGAGCAAAAGAGAAAAAAAAGAGGTCCATACACAAAGCTTGCAATTCCAGGGCACGGATGACGGCGCTACTGGCGGTCGGGTCGTATCTACGCCATGGCTCAGACTCGCCGCAACACGGCACTTCAACATGCTGCCACACAGATCCCGGTCGTTTTAGTGCCCAGTGCTTTTAAAACACCCTCGCCGGGCAAGGAGCAGGTGGAAAGGCTAATTACTTGGCGAGGCAAACGTAGCATGTCACGTCGCCTAAGCAAACGGCCCACTGCAGACCTGCACACGCCCATGACGATGGACGGATTGGATAGAGTTTCGGCCCTCCTACCAATTTTGATCTCCTGAATCCGAGTCCTTCTACCGCGTATGCGACGAGGCGAAGGCGTTCGAAACGCCGCAGATCTGAATGCATAACAGACCCAACCGTCGGCTGCATTGGTTCATGTTGTCGGCTCTTCCCCAGTGGTATTTTGCGTTATTTATCTATATCCTGATCACTGTCTTTCATATTGGCTACCCTGGGTATCGCTTGCTTGTCGTCTCCCGTTTTGCGCGCTTTGGGCTGGTCCTACTCACACCTCACAATGCCGTCCTACTTGCAGCGCACATCGGCGCTGTTGAAATATCTCCCCGTCATCTGGATCCTAGTTGGTTCATTAGGAATAACCTTTGCATCGGTATCGGCTTTGCAAGTGGGATTCCTCATAGTCACTCTTGATGTCGTGCTCAAACTCGTCGTCAACTACTGGTACTCGCGCCGCGTCCACCACATGCGAGGCAATAGATACGTCGAAAAGCTTCGTCCTGATGACCTTGATCTATCTTCATGCCTGGAAGCCTCCCATCGCTCTCGGGCCATCTGCAGCGTTGTGGGTTGGCGAGAGGATGAAGCCTTATACTCCCGCTGCCTGGAGAGCGTTGCTGCTGACAGCGCATGTGCCATGACTATTGCTGGCATCGATGGAGATGAAAGGGAGGATGAGGGCATGTTGAATGTTTTCTGCTCCGTGAGTCAATCCTTCTGGATCTTGTTCGCGAAAATCAATCCTGACGCAAAATATGCCAGGTGCATCCTGATGGAGCTATTCTCAGACTTTCCAGTCCACTTTCAGAGAGGATTGATGAATGTACTCGTTCCACCATGGACGGGTCTACAACAGAGGATTTGTCGTTGAGCGGAATCAATCAAGCCGTCTCCGTCGCAGAAGAAATAATTCAAAAGGAGTTGCTAGAAAAGCCTGGAGGGCTACACAGCCTCAAAGCTTTGTGCATCGTTCAGCCTCATCGAAACAAGAAGGAGATCCTATTCACAAACATGTGTTTTTCCATCGCTCTGTCCAAACATTTAGGTATTGAGTCTCTTTTCAGCACTGACTCGGACTCGATCATCTGGGACGGTGCCGTTGGGAAAATGGTCAGCGTGCTTGAGAGCGACGACAAAATTGGTGGAGTGTCTGGGCATCTCAGATTTATACCTCGCCAAAATATACACACACCTATTTCCAGAGTCACAGTATCCCACTATTGGTTTGAGCAAGAAATCAACAAGATCCAGGGCGCTGCCTTCGGAGCTAATGAGTGTCAGCCCGGGCCCTGTGGTGCTTTCCGACTGTCAGCTCTGAAAGATGTCCTTGTGCCTTGGCTCACACAACACGTCTGGGGTCGACGAATGGTAAGAAAATTTAAAATTCTGCTTTCTTATTTGGCTCACTAATCCCTTCCAGATTACCAATGAAGATCGCCATCTCACTACCAGGCTATTATGGGCGGGCTATTCAGTCTTGTATGTCCCCGATGCCATCGTTGGTACTGATACTCCAAACACCTTTGCCACATGGGTCAAGCAACAGGTACGTCTTGATCTCCAATATGAACCCGAGCCACTGGTGAACTTATATCTAACTCTTAGCAGGTACGATGGTCGAGAGGCACAATGCTTGAAACTCTTTGGTATCCTTTTATGATGAATCGCTTGTCGCCTTGGCACATCTACAGCATCCTGAAGGCGAGAATCGCTCCACTCATTGTGTTTTACAAGGTGACAAGCTTTAGCTTGTTTGGGCAAGCCGGCCTTGGCGGACCTCTGTTGCCGGTTGTGCTTCTGGACTTGTTCTGCGCAAATGCGTTGCAAGCATCTTACATTGTGTTTTTCAGCGCCGATGCCACATTCGCATCAGACATCCTGTGGCTCGCCCCATCGATTGTCTGGTTCATGATCATGCAGCCAAGCATTTTCATGTGGTCTGTGATTACAATCTTTGACGGATCCTGGGGCACTCTTCCACGTGGTCAGCTGTCCGGGGCCCCTGCCAGTAAGAGCATTTCTGGACTGCGCAGGGACTGGCTCTTGGCCCGCATAAGCGATGGCACTGCTTTCCAATGCGCATGGCTCTTCGTTATCACAGGAGCAGCTCTTAGGTTTGCGGCCCCATTCGCCTTGCCAGCAGCTGCTGTTCATAACACCGTGTTCTTCCCAGAGCTGCAACGGTTCAATGTGTTGCCCCGGGTTTGAACAGTTCGAGAGAACCCAGCCATGGACAAGTAGCGCCATAAACTTTTCACTAGCCAAAACCCTGTCATTTTGAACGATGAAGATGAAACGCCCACATCAATACCATCGTGAGTGGCTTAAACTATACCGAAAGAATTTTAAGCTCTGGTTACACATGAACTGCGAAATAGGATCATTCTTTTAGTGTACATAGAAATTGACCCATAGTAATCCACGCAAATTTTCTTTCCTTCTCCTCATTCTTTTCTCAACCCGAAATGAGCCTAGCATCTCGACACTAATGTGGCACCAATGCCCTTGCTTTCGCAATTGCCCTGGCCCTCGTTTTCTGCGCTTAGGGCCTGGCTTAAACCTTATTATTTTCGTGGCTGGACAGAGACCTGGAGAATTGACAAAGTTTTGCGGTCCAGCAAACGAAGGCGCTTTCTTGAGTTCACTTGGGGGCATTTTTCGAGACATTCGGAACGCTCCGGGTGGAGATTGTGCTCTGAAGGCTAATAAGGTAATCCAGGTCGATGATCAAGAAGCCTACGGTGCTATTCTTATACATTATCCATATTTGCTAGCCCCACAAATATGAGGAACCCCGGAGACTTATCGCCTCTCGGGGAGTTATAACCTTCTTCGGTAGGCGACGCGGAATTGCTGCGATTGATTGTTGAGAAATTAAGGCGCCACTCATCTCTAACGAAATGCAAATGAACTCAATATTGGATGGATGCTGGATGTATTAAACGCTCAGGTGGCGGAAAAAGAAAGTTTCCATCTAGAAACCTCGGGCTTGATTATGACAATTACCAAACTTTTCATCAGTCAGCCTTCGTGTTCATTCTGCAAGGCTTCCAGGTCTAACGAACTCAAGCCAACACACGACTCCTCTCCGACTGCCTTTTTAACCACGATTACTAGATCATCTATGCTGGCCAGTGTAATAAAAAATGCGTTTATCGCTGAAACCAACTGCGGACCTTCCCATTCGCTTAGCAAGTCTCGGAAGTTATGCTGCTCCACTTCAGGGCTTTTCTTCTCCAGGCTCGCATGGCGATCCGGATTGAACATGGAAGATTTGCTGATCAATGGTGTGGGAAGTACAGCAGGTAGCGGGGCACCAGACTGCAATGATTGCTGGATCAGTGTTAACACCGCCATGAAACTGGCTACAAGTTTTTCGCTAGTAGCTCCCGTGGCTTGAATAAATCGAGAGCGCGTCTGAAATGACAGCTTGCTCACACAAGTGAGGAGTTGAGTTATTTGATTGTTCAAATCCGTACATAGTGTGCACACTTGTTGGAGTGTGTTTGAATCGATGTTGGATGTCGAGAATTCAAATCGGGACTTTTCAATGGCTTGAACAAGAGTTGTGAGTGCCTCATCGGACTGCACCCATTCCAATTCAGCAACTTCAAGTAAGTCTTCCGGGGGCCAATTCCAAGTCGAGATAAAAAGGGAATACCGAAGCTTGATCGTCTGAAGCTGTTCTGACAGTACCTCTCTGCAGTATCGGCTTCCTGATGTTGGGCGGGGGAAGAATGTCACCACCGTGGCCCCCGCAAAGCCGATCATCACAAGCAGTACTCGTCGCCAAAACACGGCATATCCGACACCCGGGTTGCCGTAACTTGGAATATGCATATCGATCCAACTGTATGACAGAACCATGTAGAAAGTTGCCACCAGCATCACACATGTCATCATGTGTTCTACCGGCCCAAACAGCCGCCACCACATAAGACACACGATAACAACGGCCGCAATCGCCGAAAGTGCATATGGATTGCCAGAACCAAGCCCAGCTCCCATGTACCAACACACCATTCCAAGTACACCGCCGGAAACTGTGCTGAAGGTACGAATGATCAGACCAGAAACGAAATCCGATGCGTAGGGAACAATCGCCAGCTGGCCCATCATCAGTGCCCACATTCCCTTTTCGCGATAATAGAAGCCTGCGGAGGATGGCACAACTGCTGGTATGGCAAAGGCTATACTGAGAACGAGAACTCGTAGAGCGAATATTCCTTCTTTGTTTGTGATCCAATCGATTATAGAAAGAAGTATAGAGCTGGCTTTGGACCTCTGTCGCGCATGTGGCTCTTGCATTTGTTTCAAACGCGCTGCGGCAGTTACGTTGAACCCAGCCTCTGGTGGAAACCTTCCCTGTTCGCCGCTTTTGTCTTTTTGTATTGGTTGTAGCGGTATTGAGCCGTTCTTGTGCTTTTCTTGGTTCTTCAGAGGCCGTGGGGTGCTGGTTTCGCCTTTTGAAATGACCCACGGAAAGAAATTCCGTATGCCCCTGGGCAGCCATAAGCGGCGGCGTTGGCGTCTCTGTTCAATCCAAATAATTTCCCTCAACAGCTCAGAAGACATTACGTACAGGTTATTGATGCGTTCTGTGAACAATAGTCCAAATGAAAGGGCAATAAGCGGAGCTCTTGTATCAGAACTGCGGGGTGAAGCGATGTTTCCATCGATGTCAAAGAGTTGCGAGTGTGGTTCAAACAGAAGACGTGCTGCCTCTTTCTCGAATATTTCGTGGATATCTTTGAGCTTTATTAACATAGTTTAGTGTTCTTGCATAATGATGTCAGATCTTTTTTTGGAATATCCTCGCATCATTCTATTTGCGGCTGCGAATGAACGCAACCATGCTTGCAGCAACGGATCTGCACACTGGCCAAGAGCCAGAAGGGTCTTATTAACCATCATCTCAGTATCTGGGCGCAGAGAGCTGGATCTAAAATCAATGGCTTTTGCGATCTGGTGATAAGCAATTGGCAGGCCCCCATTAGACGGTCCGTTGAAATCTTCAACCACTTTCAGCAGAGCATCACCTTTCGCCTTCCCGCGTTCTCGAGATATCGGCAGTTGCAATAATTCGTCAAAGGCGATTATGGTTTTTCGTAAGGGAGCTTGCAAAATTTCGATGTCATCGGCATTCCATTTACTGTATGAAACGTCAAGAGGAAGAAATTTAGCCGGACCATCCATGCTTTTGTACATCTTGGCGATTTCAGCCTTCAAAGTCTCCAGTCGCTTGACATCAAACTGGCTCTCTGGGTTCTTCAAGTGCCAGTTCAATGCGCTGACAAATGGTACCATTTGAGACAAAATCCCAACCATGCCGTCGAGGATAATGGATGAAGTTGATTGTGGAAAGACGAGAACATTGCAAATTGTACTCAAGCCAACGGCAACTGCCGCTGGAAGAATGATAGTTTTCGGGATTGTGCCGACAAAAGTCGGGATCAGAGGAGCTATGGTTAAGTATATGTCACAAACAATCATTGCAAACATGGCAACAAGTGTGAGTTTCGGTGCTGCGACTCGTAGTCGAGCCTAAATTACGGTTAGCCTGGACCTGCAGGTATGGATTCAAGTTTTTCAACACTCACCATGAGATATATAAACAATCCCATCATGCAAAAGTAAGTGACTGTTACTCTAGTGTCCAACATGAACCCATTGAAGATGGCAATCTGGGCATATTCTGTTTGGCCAGAGGCTTGGCCAGAGTTTGTCGTATTTTGAGGAGCCGAGCTTTGCAATTCGGCATATCTGGCTGATAAATCCGCCTGGGGTCGGGTAGCCAATGCAGCTTTCATCGTGATAACTCCCCATGCCCAACCCAAAGAAATTCCAAAGCATATGGTAATCCCTCCCAGAATATTGATGAAAACCACACCCGATGGAGGCAGGATGAAAAGGACAACACTATGCGTTTGTAAGCTACATTATCCTCTTACAATGAGACAGGAGCAAGTTTGTACCATCCAAAGAAAGTTGCCTGCCCCAAAAAGTCCAGCGTTTGGTCGATAAAGATGAAGACGGTCATAATCCATGCCGCCAAGGAGCACTTGAAAAGTAATTTTAAATCTTTAGCATTGAAATGGTTTAAAAAGTCGGGCATCTTTTTCTTGGGGTGTTTTCGATTCACAAAGAAAGACCAATCGATTTCGACATCTCCTGACATAGTTACCGCTTCATCTGGTGCTTCTCCTGATGGCATCTTGCCGAAGGATCTACAGAAACACAAATTCTGGCGCGAGAAAATCCGTGATTATAGGCGAAGTATTTTAGATGGTTGTAGCTGAAAAGTAAACAATATGAAAACGATAAGCAGATAAATCGATTAAAAAAAGAATAATCGGGAGCGAAATTTCAACAAAGTCCTGTTGGTTAGAGCAAGGACAAAAATGCTGTGACGTGGCATTCACAGTTACCAAGAGATCTGTGCGATCCCGCAATTTTTTAAGTCTAAGTGTGCGACTAATTTCATGTTTTGTTCAGGACGTTAGAAAGTTTTACCTAATGGCCAATGAATGACTGATTTGATTCACCGCTAAGGCTCTTTATCCCCGAGATCTTGCTGGGAACTTTCAACCCGCTGAGACCGATCGGAGACAGTCCGTATTGAAAGCCAATCACATCTTGCGAAACAAGGAACAAGGAGTTTAGTCAGGAACCCCATCTGTGGATTTTCAGTTGTCCGCGGACCTTTGGTTCGAGACCATGGCATTGATATATATCTATATATAAAACGAACTAGCGTTCATGCATTCAGCTTGATTTAGTAATATTATCATTGTTCATTAACGCACATTTTCTTTTTACGGCGATGGCTCGTATTCCTGATGTTAATGCACCTTCTCTTGGTATAACCGGTGCATATGGAAAGCCATGTGAGAAAGAAACTTTCCATTCATATCTAATCAATAAGAAATTTGCATGATTTGATCAATTATGGTATGAATTATGAATAGGAATGGCATTGAACGATTCCTCGATTTCTCTCTGACTTAGTAGCTATCACTGTTCAGAAAGTAATCTCACACATGACAACTCGAGCAAAACAATTGTCTGTTCTCCTCCGATTGGGTGCATGGTGTGTTTGGCTTGAAGAGCTGCGAAGTACGGACCAGTAGGTGGCACTGGAGAGAAGAAAAGGTCCGCGGATGTCCGCGGAGATTGGGATGTGCGCTTTAGATAAGTTTAAACTTTTCAATTTCGATCGGATCATTCGCATCGATTTTGGACATGAACACCTTATACGGACACAATTTATGTAAAAAGCACAATAAAAGAATAGTCATCAAAATACATGGTATATCTTTGGCTCATATGTAGTGTAAGCACGCTCAAGCTCTGTGCAATATCTCTCTCAGCCCATTTCGAATTCTGGGCACGTGCAACAGCTATTACATCTCAAACCAGACCGTACCAAGCAGTTCGGCACCGTACACGGCAAAGCTAAGATAACTTTATCGTGGATGCGGGAACGCGCGGCTTCCGGTGAGCCGAGAAAAAGCTGACACGGCCCCATGCGCCAGGGTTAAGACCAGCGTGCCGGGCACAATTTCTTGCTTTTCTTCTTCTACCGTCCGCCTTCCCAAGTCTCTCTTACCAGCTTCCAATAGCGTGTCGGGTCGGCGCGCGAATGCATGACATGGGCACTATTCACGAAATCAACCCGGTGCAGCACTGAGAACCCGTGGCTCTTCGCACGATCCGCGTGCAACTCGACGGCCTGGGCTTCTACGAGCGGGTCAACGGCGCTGTAGATGTACGATCGGCAAGTCTCGTGGATGCGCGCGTGGTTGTTGGCGGCCTGAGCCCAGGCGCCCACCCAATCCTGGCCCCGGAGCATCCGCACCCAAACCCATAGACTGCTGCTGAGCAGGTGAGCCAGGGGCCAGGCCGCGAGGCGCTGCAGCCATGCTCCCCGAGGGATGCCGTTCATGACTGCAGAGGCCACCGACCAATACTCATAGCGGCCGGGCGACGAATCAAAGACGGTGGCGTGAAGAGGCAGCCGCCCGCCGTCCTCGCTCTCAGCCAGCGCGCTCTCGGCGTAGACGTCGCACAGGTTGTACACCGTAGCCAGCCCGGTGTTGGAAAAGACGTGCAGCAGCAGGGCCGGCTTGGAGTCGGCCACCTCGGGATTTGGACTCGTGCTCAGGACGCTTCGAATGACGGATGCCGCTGGCACAAGCTCCTCGCGCGCGGCAGGGATCCAGAAGAAATGGCGGAGGAAGCTCTTGACGACCAAGATGGTTGCGCTTGGGTACAGCTCCTGGTAGTTGGTTACATATTTGGTAATGTGTCCATTTTGTGCGAACGCCCACGTTGCGAGGATGATGAGACGTGGCCCATCCACAGTCTGGCCGTTGCTGGGCTCAACGACCGGGCTGTGGAGGGAAACGGACGGCGAAAGCTGGGCGGGTGGGTTTGATGCCATTACGATGACCGTGAGGATTCAAAATTCCCATCTCCGCTACGCGGACAAGGTCGCTTTTTAAAGACTCGTTGCTGGATAAGCGAATGCGAACTGGTGCAGTTGTTGAAATTCATCCCTGACGATCCACCAGGGCGATGCCCAACCAAAGCCATGCACAAGAACAGATTGAGACTATCTGAATTCTTCCGCCGTTCCTTTCCTTGGTTAATTAGCTTTTTATCCTACCAAATCATCTTTGGCTGTTCCGATCCCTCGTCGACTCATCACACTATCAGAGCGGCTAGATTTCGATCACTCGGTTAATGGTATCGCATAGACTGGCCCTTAGAATAGAATGGCAGAGCGGATTCTATCTATTGCGTAACGAATCTCTTGGCTTAATCCACTTGTTGGTTGCTGCGGATATTCGCATGTCACATTCTTTCTCCGCCCAGCACTACAAGCACGGATGTGCACAGTGAAAAGAGAGAAAAAAACAAAAACCCTGCCGACCCACCGAAACACCGCAAAAAAGTCCATCTCCGCAAGGTCAAAGCGTACAGGGCACACTTTCTTGATTTGGATAAGGAAGGTGATGCCGAACGATCGGACGCAAATCGTGTCCCCTCGTAGGAGCACAGAACAGACCGCGGTTTGAATAGGGGTTAGATAGGTCCTATGACTAGGACCATCTGATAACTAAGCGGCCTATATACTCTTTTGGCTTGCATGCGAATACAATAATTTCCCCAGCTCTAACAACTAACTCTATGGATCCCATCGAGGTTCCGTACAACAACTAAGCAAATGGGTATGTTCTCTAGCCACCTAGTACAGGCGGTTGATAGGCAGAGGTTCACTATCCTTGGCAAGCGTTACCGCTCGGCGAACAGCATTCACAGCTTGGTTCACAACGTCCTTGGAGCTCGAAGCCGCGCCTGATCCCGGCACCTCGTGGCCGCCAGGGTGAATAAAGACAGAGCGGAGCTCGCCTCTACAGATGGCGCTGAAGTCGCGAGCCGAGGGTGCGTGTGGGTCGGCAGCGCCGTAGATGTGGGCCGTGGGAAGATTAAGGATCTCACCCACCTTGGCAGCCGGTAGAGGCGCCATGGTACCCTCGCAGAGAACATCGGGATCGTAAGCCGGGAAGCCGCCGGAAAGAAACACGGCGCATCGCACTCCTGATAAACCCCGTCTCCGACGGTGGACCAGCCATGTCCCAGCCAATCCCACGCCTTGGCTAAAGGCCATAATGCCGTCGTACGGACCGTGCGTCTCGATGTAGTCGTCAAGATGGCGGACCGCCGCAAGAGCCGAAGCGGGCACATGTTCGTCAAAGTAGCTGAATCCAGCCTCGTCTTCTGCGAGCATGTGTTTGATGCCTGTGGCTAAGTTTAGCAGACTGCATGCGAATTCTGACTCGGAAACCTCCCAACGAACCTGGATCGAGATCTGCAGAAGTGCTTCCTTCCACGAAATCGTATTCATGATCCTCTCCTAGGTCATAACGAATAGCAGCTTGAGTTTTTTATTCATTTTAGCCTGTTGCTTATAGATGACACAGCAAGGTTGGGTGCTAGACAAACCTGTCTGCATCTCGAAAATCTGGAATTATGTTAGTATCTGTTGAAAAGAAAAACAAGAAAGAAGGAAACCTGGGGGGCATACCTTTGCGTTGGTCCCCCGACCATGAAGACTATGTGGCAGAATTCCCATCAGCATTGTTCGACAGGACCATCAAAAGCTCTTTTTGATCCATCAACTTCCAACTGGAAACATACCAGAGAAAACGCATAATTATGTTGCTTGAAAGGACAATTAGGTATTGGTAAGAGCAACAAGTGTGTGCGGCGTGATAGCACGATGGCCTCAATC
Organism: Calonectria leucothoes; assembly: GCA_002179835.1. NCBI lineage: Eukaryota > Fungi > Ascomycota > Sordariomycetes > Hypocreales > Nectriaceae > Calonectria > Calonectria leucothoes. The sequence continues at coordinate 27,605 of NAJI01000304.1, forward strand.
ACTAAATTATTACGCCAAAAAGGAGGAAACAAAGACAACGTAGAAAGGTGATTAAACGGACATGAAAAGAAAAGGCACGTACTCCGACATTAGTTTGCAACTACATACACACGTTTTGATGATATTACTATTACACGACGACGCCCCGCCAAGCCACTACGGAACTGGCATCAAACAGATTCATCGGCTGAAACACCATTATCACATGCAACATACACAAATCGAAACTGAAAATCACCGCGGCTCGTCCAACCTGCCCCACAGTCAAACGAGACTGAGGGCAAAAATTCAGGGGGATGTGCGCAAATTATCACCGGGACCCAACCTATTTGCACATTAGCCGCGAAAACCTTGGCTAGTGTCAACTTTAATCGGTCGACGAACCCAACTGGCAACTTGCACTGGCTGCAGCGACGCACACACGCTGTCGTACAGGGCTTGGCTGGGTAGGATCCATTGACAAATTCGTCGATACTTGCATTTGAGCAGATGCTACATCACAAACGCATTTGTATACATCTCCAGGTCACACGCGGCCGAACGTCGCACAGTCTTGAAGCATTCGTCCAGCTTCTGGGGTTACGGTACAGACCTTCTTGAATAGGAAATGTGCCCCGTGCAAATATTGTTCATGGCACCGGGGATGGCTGCCAAGCAATCCAACGCGCATGCCCCGGTCTCGTACATCAACCTTTTTTTATCGATATGCCCACATTTCCGGTTCCTGCTACGGCAATATGAGCATCTATCATGAACTTACTGTCACATTCGCAGCCTATCTTGATGCAACATGGCGGAAAAATTATTGATTTCCTTAAGCCTGGTTAGAAGCCGTGTTTTTCCTTGTTTTCCGGAAAATTGGCCAATTCGTGTACTGCTAGAAAGCTATGTCTGAAGTCGCAATTAATAGTAGTGGCAAATTTCAGTATTAGTCATGGAGCCCATCAGAGGTGGACTTGGCCATTACTAAACCACTAATCAACCAGACGGTTCCCCATGTTTTTTTTTCTTGGCGATACTTGTCAAATTACCCGCTTTGCGACGAAATCTGACTTGAAACGAAAACGAGATGTCGTATTGCGTCATCTGCCGGAGTCTATACAGCCGCTAGTTTCGTATCAACTGGGTCTCTCTGTTCGATGGAACGCGGAAGGTGTGCCCCCAAAGGTGAAAGGGCGTGAGAGGGCGCTTCTGTAATTTCAATTTATCTACGACCTTGATTTAATCCCCACTGGGGGTATCAATCGGGCACTTTTTGCCAAGCTACTGAGCAAGGGTTGCTCCAATCGCCATGTTTAACCTAGACCCGGCATGCAGGTTCTGTATCTATATGAGGAACCGCTCGTTGTGATTGCGGGCGGTAAGGTTTAGGCACGCCGAATTTTACATCTAAACCCGGCCGATCCCTTCGAGAAGGACCTCGAACCCCGATTCAAAACAAGGCTCTGGCGTCCAACCTATCCCACTACATCACATCCAGAATCCAAACATGGGGTCTTTACCGCACCAGAGTGAGCCCATCTACAACGATGGAGGCGTTCTGCCGCCATTGGCCGTCATCGGCATGTCTTTCCGGTTCCCCCAAGATGCCACAAATGCATCCCAGTTCTGGAACATGATGGCAGAAAAGCGCTGCGCATCCACGGAAGTACCGCCTGATCGGTTTAATGTTAATTCGCACCACCATTTTGATAGAAACCGTCTCGAGTCGACGTCTGTACGTAATGGCCACTTCATCACCGGTGATTTGGCGGCATGGGATGCACCATTTTTCAACATCACGGCTGCAGAGGCCGAGTCCATGGACCCCGCGCAGCGCATAACACTAGAGGCAGCTTTTCGCGCTCTAGAGAATGCCGGCTTGCCGCTCGAGTCTGTAGCGGGAACCAAGACGTCTGTGTAGTAGGTCTTTTTCTCTCTCCAGGATTCAGAAATCTGTAAAAGTGTACAATCTCTGACAATTCAAAAGTTCTGCCACGTTTATGCACGACTATGAAAACATGCAAAATAATGATCCAGATACTCAGAGTAAATACCGAGGCACTGGTACATCACCTAACATGCTTTCAAACCGTGTGAGCTGGTTTTTTGACTTGAGAGGGCCTAGTGGAAGTGTCGATACGGCCTGTTCCAGCAGCTTGCTTGCTGTCGATCTGGTCTGTCAATCGATATGGAGTGGCGACGCAAACATGGGCCTTGCCTGTGGTAACAACCTCATGATGACTCCATACACCACTATATCGCTAGATAACCTTGGGCTGCTCGGCAAAGATGGTCGGTGCTATAGCTTCGACCATAGAGCCAACGGCTATGCTCGTGGAGAAGGTGTTGGAGTCATCGTGATCAAGCCACTTGCAGACGCTCTTAAAGACGGCGATACTATTAGAGCAGTTATCAGGTCAACATGCTCCAATCAAGATGGAAAGACTCCAGCAATCTCCCAACCGAGCCGCGAGGCCCAGTTAGTTCTTATTCGGGACGCCTATAAAAAAGCAGGCCTTAACATGGGATTCACCCGATATTTTGAGGCGCACGGTACAGGTATGCATAGATCCCGCATCCATACTACTGGAGGAGGTCCAACAAAATAACGATTCCAGGAACGCCGGTTGGTGATCCCATCGAGACAGGCTCCATCGGAGCAGCATTCAGAAAGTTTAGATCCACTGCGGATCCCCTTTACGTGTAAGAGCCTATTCGCATATTCCATGAGGCATGGAGTATTGATTTTCTCTTCTTTCTAGTGGTTCTGTTAAATCCAATATTGGCCATCTTGAAGGAGCTGCGGGTGTGGCGGGAGTTATCAAGGCGGTACTGGCTCTGGAAGCTGGTGTCATCCCGCCCCAGACCAATTTCGAGAAGCTCAACTCAGCAATTGATACTGAGTTTCTCAATATTCAGGTTAGGTTCAAAAAGGTTTTTGATGAGACTTTACTGACACTAAAACCAGATCCCAAACAATGCCGTTCCATGGCCAACCCAAGGGCTCCGTCGGGCCTCAGTGCAATCCTTCGGCATTGGAGGCGCAAACAGTCACGTTGTGCTGGATGATGCCTATAACTTCCTTCGCCAGCATGGATTAGCAGGCAACCATAACACCATTCCTGTTCCGCCCAAGGAGTTGAATTATCTTAGTGAAGTGCTGACTAGCAGTTCATGGCTTGATAAGCGAATCCACGCCGCCCACAATGGGGCATCTCATACAAATGGCGCCTATACTAATGGTGCATCTCAAAATGGTATTGATAATCTTAATAACGAGGGGCGGATCAACGGACAGCCCAAGCCTTTAGGCGCAAATGAAAATGACCAAGCTCAACTCCTTGTATGGTCCACGGCCGATGAAAGCGGCATGGGGCGAGTGATAGCAGCCTGGACCGACTATATCAGCCAATTACAACTCCCAAGCCACGTCATGGCCAAATACGTTCAAAATCTAGCGTACACCCTGGCCACACGGCGAACCCACTTCCCATACAGATCTTTTGCAGTAGTCAACAACACGAGCGACGTTGATGGAATAGTCGGTCAGATCTCAAAGCAGGTGCGAGCAAATGCTGCTCCTAAGCTCGGGTTTGTGTTTTCCGGTGTAAGTTTCAATCCATCTCACCCAATTCACTCCGCGCTAACACATGCACGCGATTACAGCAAGGAAGCCAGTGGTATGCCATGGGTCGCGAGCTCTTTCATCGGTATCCCATCTATCAGAACAGTCTCTTGGATGCTTCCATGTATCTAAATGGACTCGGGTGCCCGTGGGATGCGGTTGGTGAGTGATATGGCCGTAAGAGAATAAAGAGACACATCCTAATCCATTACAGAGGAACTTATGAAAGACGAGGCTTCCACCAATGTTAATGACGCCGAATATAGTCAACCTCTCTGCACAATCATTCAAGTAGCTCTTGTCGAGCTTCTTGAGAGCTTCGGGATCCGTCCGGCTAATGTTGTCGGTCACTCATCCGGAGAAATTGCCGCTGCGTAAGTGTCCACTGATATTTTTAGCAAAACGTTGCTGACCGTACTCTCCAGATATTGCGCCGGTGCCCTGTCAAAATACGCTGCTTGGAAAATCGCCTATTTCCGTGGACTATTGGCGTCGAAGCTGACCATTACCAAAAGTGCCAAGATGCAAGGCGCCATGATGGCTGTTGGGCTGTCAGCTGAGGAGGCCAAGGGATACTTGGATCAGGTTGCTAGCGATCTAAACAAAGAACGCCTGGTGGTCGCATGCGTAAACAGTCCAGTCAACGTCACTGTTTCAGGCGATTCAGTACATATCGACTACCTCAAGACTCTATTAGATGCTGCCCCAGGCAACATTTTTGCCAGAAAGCTCAAAGTCGGCGTCGCGTATCACTCATTCCAGATGCAAGAGGTCGCAGACGAGTATCTGAAACTCATTGGAGAGCTCAGCGTGCCCTCGACGCCAAAAAATCACCATTTGCCTACCATGGTGTCATCCGTCACAGGAAACTGGGTGGAGCGTGCCGATTTGGCAAAAGCAGAATATTGGGTGCGCAATCTCGTGTCGCCTGTCCTCTTTTCACAGGCGCTTTCCACTATGTGCGCCGCTGCTGGCTCACCGAACTCGAGGAGAAAGCTTGACAACAGCCATACTCGGAGTGTGCCTCTCAATGAACTTGTCGAAATCGGCCCGCATTCAGTCATGCAGGGCCCCTCGCGAGAGATTCTCCGGAGCATCGGCAAGGAGAGCGTTGTACGCTATCTCCCCGCCTTGGTGCGAAAGCAGTCGGCAGTCAGAACTGTCTTGGATCTCGCTGCTCGTCTGCATTGTTTCGGCCACCAGATCAAGCTTCAAGAGGTCAACAGTTCTATTTCGGACTCACCAGGCACTCAAAAGTCACTCGTAACCTTGCCAGAGTATCCATTCAACCACTCAAAGTCGTATTGGTCGGAGAGCCGGACGAGCAAGACATACCGCTTTCGCCCATTTAAGAGACACGACCTTGTCGGTTCTCACGCCTTCGATTGGAATCCCCTGGAAGCTAGATGGCGCCACTTTATCCGCATTTCAGATATGCCCTGGGCTGAACATCACAAGATCAGTGGCACAACTCTGTATCCAGCTTCTGGCATGTTGGTAATGGCCATCGAAGCAGCCAGGCAGCTTGCGGATCCCGAAAAGGAACTGACTGGTTTCAATTTCCACAACGTGGCCTTTCACTCCGCGCTCAACATTCCCGATTCCGAGACTGTGGAAGTAAACTTGCACATGCGACCTCGCAGGGACATGCACGAGAAAGACGCTGGTTGGTATGACTTTCGACTATACAAACACGACCCCAAGATCAAGAATCTCATAGGTGGTGATTGGCGCGAGAATTGTAATGGCTCGATTCAGCTCGTGTATGCTAACAAGGACAAATCCGCTGAAAATGTGGACGACGAAGTGGATTCCCACAATGAAGAGGGTCTTTGGAAGGAGAGGCGTCTTGCTCGTTTCTCAGAGATCAACAACAGATGCACTCAGAAAACAGAGCCAGATCACCTTTATGAACTACTTGCTGCAAGTGGTTATGGTTACGGTCCTGCCTTCCGGGCCATCACAGACATTTCTCATGATGGAGTCGACTCGATAGTGGCCAAGGTACAGACCTATAGGTGGGCACGTCACTTCGAAGGTCCTGATCCAGGCTCTGAGCACATTGTGCACCCTACCACGCTCGATACAATCCTGCACACTATGCTGGCCGTATACACCAGCGGTGGGGCCAAGGAAATTACCACGACGATTCCAACATTCGTTGACCGCATTTGGATCTCGGCGCAGGGCGGATTGAGTGCTCCCGACGCTGACACAGTCACGGTACAAACAACCGGCAGCGCCAGTGGCCTCCGTGTTTCCGAATCTTCGCTGCTCGTGCTCAACGCCGAAGGCACAGAGCTGCTCATCGATATCGAGAATTTCCAAACCACAGCCGTAGCGGCTGATGGTGAGGCAGACTCGGAAGAGCAGGCCGCCAAACCAACATACACTATCGATTGGAAGCCCGATCTTTCTTTACTCTCTGCGAAACAGATCCAAAATTACTGCGAAGAATTCGCCGCGGGATTGGATCCGGAATCAACAGAACTGCAAGCCAAGATTGACATTCAAATTTTAGCCACCATTAAGCGTACGCTCGAAGACTTAGAAGGACGATCATCCGGTGAAGCGATCAATCAACAATACTACGACTGGATGAGAAGCCAAATGGAGGCTCTTGATGCTGAAAAACAAGCCTTGCTCGATGACGATGCCTTTATTTCGTCGTTGGCTCAGGAATTACCTTCCGATAATAAGCAGGTGCAGTTCTACTCAAAGCTTATGCAAAATCACGTCGAACTATTCGTCGACACTCAAAAAGCGGCTGAGCTCTTCTCTGAAAATGTTCCTTTCCAAAATGGAGAATCCGAATTGGTGAGTGTCTGGTAATCTTGTTTTTTGTTTTCCAATAAAAGTCATTTATTTACTAACAATTCATCGTCTTAGATTGATGGGCCATCAAACAATCATCTTTATGCTCTTATCGATGCAATGGCGCACAAAAATCCTAGTCTTCGACTCATTGAACTCGGCGCTGGGTCTGGTTCCATAACAGACCAGCTCCTCGAGATCCTCACGACTCGTGAAGATGGAGCAGAGCCTAGTGTTGTCCCACGTTACGGGCGATATGATTTCACTGATGCCTCTCCCGATGCCGTTTTAGCTGCCAAAGAAAAGTATCGCGACCAAGGCGCGCGCTTTCAAGTCGGAGCTTCAGAATCGCAAACTTTCCAGAATGGTAGCTACGACGTCGTCGTCATTTCTAACGTGAGTTCTTGACTACTCTATCTCTTTAATAACTGTTAGCAAGTCCATTCAAGATAAAGGAACTAATTCGCATGCCTTTGGCATATTCAGGTCATGCATACAAAATCCGATCTGCTAGCCACCTTGAAGCAGAGTCGTGAGCTAGTAAAGTCGTAAGTTGCACAAAGTGCCCACCGCTTGTCTGTTTGTAAGATCCAACACTGAATTCTTTCGCATCAAATAGCGGCGGAAAAGTCTTGATTTTCCATTCGTCTCCCCGGGATGAGAGTCTCAGGAAGAACTTTGCCTATGGCCTTTTGGAAGACTGGTGGTCGAGTAAGTCTTTGAATTTCTTTTTACCTCAATTAACACGTCCATTTGTTCCATGCGCATTTTTCTATGGGCTATACTGACTCGTGTGAAACTTCAGGTCCAGCCTCAGGGCCATGGCTAGATGAGTCGGAATGGAGAACAGTTCTTGAAGAAACCGGGTACTCAGGAGAGTACACAGTTCTCGATGACTATCAGGATGCCAGTTTCTACGGCACTGGTATCATCATTGGAACAACAACTGAGCAGGAATCCGATGCCGTCATTAACAAACCTGGCGCCAAGGTCCACATAATTCACGGAGCAGATGCTGAGCAACAAGCCCTGGCCAACAGTGTGCAGCAATCTTTCCAGTCCCCTAGCAACGAAAATTCATTTTCCAGCGTCAGCGTTGTATCCATCCTCAATGCCATTGATATACCTCTAGAAGACGATACGCTACTTGTCTTCCTCCTAGAGCTTGGCAAGCCAGTCTGGATCCAGATTGACGAATCGACCTTTACCACACTGCAAAAGCTTTTGACGGCAAATCTGGCCATAAAGGCGCTGTGGGTAGGCCAAGAAGGTTCTTCCGATGTGACATCCCCCGAAGCTTCACCTGCATACCGCCTAATCGATGGGCTGGGGCGTGTACTGAACTCCGAGGTCGATGGAGAGGCAATGACTCTTCTCACACTTCAGACCCAGGTTGGTATCACAGACAAGCACCTCGAATTCATCACCAGCACAGCAAAACTAGTACAGGCTGCACCGGATGAGTTCAATGACACAGAATTTCATGAAAAGAACGGAAGACTATGTGTTCCTAGGATGGTCCAATCTTCATCTCTCAGCGATGCGATCGCCCAGCGCGTCGCTCTTCGGCAAAACATTCACCGCAAATGGAATGATGACAGCGGCGTGCCCTTGAAGTTAACCCTAGGAACCCCTGGGCTTTTAAACACTCTCCGCTTTATTCAAGACAAGGAGCACGAGGATTCCCCCCTTGGGCCGGGTGAGGCAGAGATCGAGGTTCGTGCTGTCGGTCTCAACTACCGCGATGTCCTAATCGCACTTGGGAGATTACAAAATGCCAATATCGGCTGTGAATGTGCCGGTGTTGTTACACGCGTGGGCGCTGATGTTGAGGGTATCGCGGTTGGGGACCGCGTAGCGGCGCTAGCACCTTCGGGCTGCTACCGTACTTATCTCCGCGTCGATCACCGATTTACAGCCCGCTTGCCTGATACTATGCCATTCGACATTGCTGCAGCCATGTTGATTAACCACCTCACAGCGTGGTCTACATTGCACGATATCGGTCGTCTTGCGCCGGGCGAAACTGTTCTTGTCCACAGCGCCGCAGGTGGCACTGGACAGGCTGCTCTCCAAGTGAGCCAGCATTTGGGCGCCAAGGTTATAGCGACGGCGGGTACGCCAGAAAAGAAGGCTCTCCTTACAAAGAAATACGGCGTGGATTCGGATCGAATCTTTAGTAGCCGCGACCCGACCGCATTTTCCCGGGGCGTGCAGCGTGTGACGAACGGCCAGGGAGTCGACGTCGTTCTCAACGCTCTAAGCGGCGAGAGTCTGAATGCTACATGGGACTGCGTTGGACCTTATGGTCGCTTCGTGGAGATTGGCAAGAGGGATATCCGTGCTCGCAAGAACCTCCCCATGTCAAAGTTCGAGGAGAACGTGTCATTCCACGCCTTTGACGTGGGTGTCGTGTGCAAATTCAGACCGCAAACCATCAGACCAACACTACTCAAGTTGTTTGCTCTCTACGAACAAGGCGTCTTGGAGCCGGCATATCCCCTCCAGGTACACGGCGTTTCGGAGCTGGAAAAAGCATTCAGAACCATGCAGAGTGGAAAGACTATGGGCAAGATTGTGATTGAAATGCGGCCAAGCGAGGAAGTCCAGGCCATTGTTGATACTCAACCAAGTACCGTCCTTGGTCCAGATGCAACCTACGTTATCGCAGGTGGTCTTGGAGGTCTTGGAAGGAGCATGTCCGGCTGGCTTGTCGACCGAGGCGCTCGCAATCTGATTCTACTTTCTCGATCTGGAGCCAAGAGCCAGCAGGCCAAGGACTTTGTTGAGCAGCTTGTCCAGAAGGGTGTCAATGTTGTGACGCCGCGGTGCGACATCAGCGATGCGGAAGCCCTCGAGAAGACACTGGACGAGTACCGGGACACGATGCCACCTGTGCGCGGTGCAATCCAGGCCACCATGGTCCTTCGCGATGCCGCTTTTGCCGGCATGTCGTATGAAACCTGGCAGGCAGCGACGGCACCGAAAGCCCAAGGGTCCTGGAATATGCATACACTGCTGCCTCCCGACATGGACTTCTTCATTGGTCTTTCGTCAGCTGCGGGAGTAGCAGGCGGTCGTGGCCAGGCCAACTACGCAGCTGGAAACACCTTTATCGATGCCCTTATGCGCCATCGCGCAGCAAACGGCCAAAACGGCGCGACTCTCGACCTGGGTGTGTTTTTCGAGGTTGGCTTCATGACGGAGAGCAGTGATCTGCAATCTCGCTGGCAGGGGCGTGAAGTCGCAGCTGTGACGGAGAGGGATCTCTTTGCGCTACTGGATTGCTATTGCACAACATCGGCAAAGAAGCCGCGAATCCCCTTCCAAGCCGCTCTGGGAATAGCTGGTTTCGTGGGCGATAAGTCGTCGCAGGTGTACTTCCGCAAGCCGATGCTGCGCACCCTCGCTCTTGAAGGGGACGACAGCAATGCTGAAGACGCGAACCAGCAAACGTCCCAGAATGTTGACTTTGCCCTCGTCTTTGCAAAGGCGGCTTCCCACGCCGAGGCAGCAGCGGCTGTGAATGAAGCAATGCTGCGAAAGCTGGCCTCAACCCTGTCGTTGTCGCGCGAAGAGTTGGATGACAACACTCCCCTGGCTGCTTACGGTGTTGACTCGCTAGTGGCTGTCGAGTTGCGCAACTGGTTTTCCAAAAAGGTCCACGCCGACTTGGCCATTTTCGATATTCTGGGCAGCGCCACCACTACCACAGCTAGCGCGCTAGCCGTGTCAAAGTCAAGGCTGAAGAAAGGGGATTGGGCAGAGGCTGCAGTTGGGGAATAGAGCGAGATCAAATTGAAAAATGGACCCATTGCACGGTGCCATCGCCAACTTTGGATGTATGATAGTACAAAAGCCACAGCAATATAATTAGGTTGACATCATATTTCCTTTCGCTGTGTTTGCTCTACAATACTCCAGGCTCTCCGCTAGAGCATTCCCAATTCAGTATGAGTAATGATTCACGCCATGCTCAAACAGTTGAATTGAAGTTGTAGTTATTAACCATGATACATTTTTTGTATCTTCATTAGTTCATTCATTATTAAACTATGTGCTGTCGCGCATAATGTACTATTTTCCACAAGCCGCAGGCCTTTGTTTGGCTCAATTCTGCTGATTTACATGTTTCCGGGTTCGCTCGTCTGAACAACCGACTTCTTGACGGTGATGTTCCAACCTCCCTGTGTAGCCCGCTCCCTTTTGCTCGTGTCTGCAAGGTTTGACTGGCTGCTGTTCCAATCATCTGGTCCGGACACTGAAAATGAAACATCGGAACTGTTGTCGCCCTTGTCCTTTTGGGCCTCGACGTCCGCGTGCTTGCCGTGGTCGATGACAGTCGTCACACCGATGCGCTTGTCGGCGTGGTGCAGCTCGAACCCTTCCTCGCCGTTCGTGCTCGGGTTTCGGATGTATCCTGCGCTGGGGTGATTGCTTCCTGTCCGATGCCATTGTCGAGCAGAGGTTCCCTGTCCTGGTGCAGATGATCCGCCTCCGAAAAAGCTGCGAAGGAGCGGTCGGAGAGTTGCCACTCCCGACGTGGTGATACCAATTCCTGTTTCGACAGTCGACCAGATTGCAACATCGGAGGTGGAGTAGAGGAAGTCGTTGATATCGGTTAAAGAATGGAGGTAGGGGAATCGGATAATGGTCGCACTCGAGGCACTATGGTTCATCATGTCAGCTATTTCGAATCGGGGCAGAAACAAGACCAAGGATGGGAGGCATACATTGCACCGGCGGCTAGAATGACCACAACGGATACTTTGACTCTTGTGCTCATTTGCAAGTTCCAAACTAAGAAAATCGGAAGGATACTGTATGTCCAATCGGTCCAGCAGCTGATGGCAGAGTAGCCGTAGAAACAGTTGGAAATGATGATGGCATCTAGACATTTTCCAGGCGGGGGGTTGTCGCTATATCGAAGCCAAAACAGCGATGTAGGTCGGCACTGGAGTACGAATAGGAGGAAGAAGAATAGACTGTAAACCTCGGTGACGCCAACGACAACCCAGATGATGACCTTGTGGATTCTGTGGACGCAAATCCTCAGCAGGAAGATTGCGATGCTGGCCTTGATGAACATGTTGGACAAGACGTAGAGAGGCTCACAGGTCCACCACATCTAGCGCAAAGTCAGCAAACCCTCCCGCACAGGGCACACCCGTAACACTGCCTACCTGCATTGCCTTGGGGATGTTTTCATGGGAAATGTTCTTGAGGTGTTGTCCGGTGCCATAGTGAACGCCGGTGATCTCGTAGGAGCAGAAAACAATAAACAGCAGCTTTCATCCACCAGTTAGCCAAGCACTACAAGAAGAGAGACGTGGTATCCAAACACACCTGGGCAACGACGGCAAGCCAGTCATCCAACGCAAAAGATTTGATGACCCATCCTCGACAGTAGATTCGCAGCAGAGTCGATATGGTCGAGATGGTGAGCAGGGCAATAGTGACGCCGGCGACCTGTGGGGCTCGACTTTCGGCCATAATGCAGAAAGTTCAACGTTTTTCTCTTGGGTGATTGATGGAAAAAGCAACGGCCGCGTCAAAGTGGATGTGAAGCAGCGGGCTGGCGGGCCGTATATGAGAGGCACGACAACACCCAAGCTGTGGGACCGTCCTGCAAATGGCCACCAACAAGTTTGTGGCGCCGGCGATCAGACGGTTTTTTTTCCTTCTCTTTCTTTCTGCACCAAGGGAATGGCGAGGAGCGCACTGACTAGCCTCGGAAATACCAGGCGAATGAATCCCATGGCTTGCCCCCCCTTCGCCCAGGGGAATTTTCCAACGTGTGCGTGGTGCTAGCGTTTGAAGCCTCGAGTCGGGCACGCGCAACTCGGTCATTGGACGTGCTAACAGCAGCAGTAGCCAGATGCGGTCTCGAGCATTCTAGTGCTGCGCAGTGACAACCCTGCCATGTGGCACTAAAGGGACACTACCTACGCCCATGGCTGGCGGTTCCGCCAGGTCTGGCCAATTGACTCTCCAACCACAGCCGGCCCAAGTGGAGATCCCGTGGAGCCTCCCGCCGGATCTTTCTCTCCTCGTGTACTCGTGCAGATCATGACACGCGTAGCGCCGTTTGATTGAGTGAGAGGGAGCAAGTGGTTTCCATTGATGCGCAAAAATCGTACGTTTGGGAAGTGATTGCTTCGGGGCTGGTGGTGAGGGTCGTGATGTGATGGTGCCATCACAAATGATGCTTGAGGAAACCCAGGTCAAAGTTGGCTTCTGTGTGCCCTGAACTAAGCATCACATCAGTGAGAGCTTCCCCAGTGCGGCTGAAGCTCCTCGTCGCCCAGGAACAGACATGGATCAAAAAGATCAGGTTGGGTCTCCAGATGGAGCAACGGTCCCTGGTTTCCAGCACCAAGGGCCGTTGTGGGGCAGCGCAGTCAAGCGCGCTCCGCGCTCAGCGTTCCCCCAGCCATAGAAATGGAAGCCTTGTCGCAAGTGAGATCGGCAATGATCTGACGAAAGGAGCAGATCAATTTGTGTCCCGACGATCCATGTGGATATGCGATACGCCCAGGGCAGATAGAGCCTTGTGTCCTTGGAGGCTCGCCTAGGCAGCGTGCTGTCAACATCTCGGCTCTGGTATTTCTCCATTCTTCCTTCTCCTTTTCTTGCGTGCTTTCATCCTACTTGGTGTCCTGATTCGCCCACGGAAATAGCGCTTCGTGGCCCTGACTCTCTGTAGTTGAATCTCAGTCATCAAGGTCCAAAGCCAATCTGACACCGGGATGATGGTATGGCGCGCACCGGACATAGGGAGGGCATACCAGATGAGCGAGGCTCAGAATCGGTCCGAAACGAGTAAGTGTAGTGAAGATCTGCCCAAATTAAAGATGTCTCGGTCGTCAGATGCCGACAAGCTGCTTCATTATGTAACCCTACCCACATGGTCGCTTGGTCGGCTTCCGCGACATGAATCGCGTGCTGCAGCGCGCCTAAAATGGCAACGGGTTCCTGCGCTCCGCTCGGCCACGAAATATCGCTGTGGATCTCCAAGTACACACAGACCTACCTCCCTGGCCGTGAAGTCCGGAATGTGGGTAGCCGTAGAAGGTCGATGAAATTTGTTCCATCCAAAATGGAAATTCATTCGTACGAGCCGCTACGCTATTAATCAAAGACAAGCCGGCCAAATACATTTTTGCCAGTTTCCCGTCATCTATTGCAGTCACCGCCGATAGTGTGGCAAACATGCCAGTCGTCTCTGGATCATCGCCGGAGCGCGGGCCGGGTCCGACACAGCCCCATCGCATCGGACATGCCCCGTCTCAGACACCGTCAATCCCGGCTTCTTGGGCAGGCCAAAACCAAGTCCCGTGTTTCTGCGACATGTTTGAGATGATATGTCTTCTCCAGTATCAAGTAAATATCTGACCCTGCAGCATCCTGTCCTCCTGTGTTCGCTCACGACCTCATCCACCATCTGTTTCACAAGCCCAGGCTTCAACTGGAGTATCACATACATGGTATAGCTAAAATTGCGCTACGTGGATATTTTACATATTTGTACTCGTCACGAGCTATCTGACGATGCGAATCGCCCAAGTCATCTAAATTATAACCTTCGGTGGCGTTGAGCCACTGACTATCACGGAGGTGGGCCATCTATTGAAACCAAATCCAGACTAAATCCGGAGGAAATAACCTGTCAAAAAGATCGGCCAGCTGGTGCGTTGAATAAGCCGGGGAGTCGGGGACAGACTCTGCTCATCTTCAAACAGGGGCACGGAAGCCCCATACCATTCCGTCATGTCATTGTCGTTGAATGACTCTAGATGACGCTAGATGGGAGGCGGGTAGGAGGCGAGCGAGAGATGTGCGGAAAACAAAGCCATGCAATCATGGGTTCAGATCAATAGATCCGGCGGTACATCGAAAATGTGTCATCAATGGAAGACTAAAATCCAGCCACCGAATCGAGCTGATGTTGGTCAACCTTGTCAGTGTTGAGACCGTTCAGCTTTTTTATTGATACACTGTTCGCCTGCCGAACCAATTGACCACCCAGCTATACCCCTTTGTACTTGCTTTTCCCAGGTACAGGTTCAATCCCCCTGGCCTAAATACGCCATCTATAGCTAGGCACCGAAAAACAAAGGGGGCAAACATCTCGCGCGGGATTGGTTACAAGCTCATCCATAGAAGTTTTGATCAGACAGTCGTCCTTCCACCATTTCCACTCTTCTCCTGGACCGCCTTTGGATGCAAGAGTAAACCATGGTTCCTTGTTTCGTTCTCCAGGGGACTCGTTTTTCTACACTGGATTACAACATAAGTTCCACTATTGAAACTTCTTTCCTTCGTTCAATTTCCTTGCAATGTTCATTGCCGACCAAAAAGTCCTCCCGCAACAGCGTCTCTCGCCAAGATTGGCTGACGCACGGAGTATTAAAATGCTCCGGTTGATACGCGCCTCTACGGGGTTTCTCCTGATTTTCTGTGGCAGCAAACGAGACACTCACACCCTGGTCGCCGTCTGAATCATGCGCGCACGCATGATCTCCGAGCCCTATACGTCGAGACAAGATGAAGAGCCTTGTCGAGGAATAACCGAATAAAGCCGAGACGCCGGGTGGTTTAGAGAGCAATCCTGTTCTCTCATTAGCATCACCCCTGCTGCGCATTGTTTGAATGGGTTTTAAACATTTACCACAGCGATATATCAACGTATATACTGATAATACAAGTCGCCGTGCACTTTTTAACCCGCCAGAATAAAGCCGGTAAACAAGTCGAGGTGTCCCAAGCACAAATCATTGCTCCGACATGCGACTTTGACCACAGTTGGAGGCGAAAAAGAAAAGGAGCCGAGGCTTGGTGCATGTCTTAATTTTATATCGCAGTACGCAAACTGCTCCCTGTTGTTAGCGCTCCCTCGAATTTTGCATTCTATTGACTTGCGTGAGGAGTGCCGGCACCCAGCTGAGTAAGCCAGCAGTAATGGGGCCAGTCGGAACTCGCGCGATTGGCTGAAGCCATATAAGAGCAGAGGGGACGTTTCTCTCCAAGTCCCACCGCTGTCCCTCCAAGAGCATCTCAAAAATGGAATCTACCGAAGCATCCGACTCCATCATGTTGCCTGGGGCGTGGAACAGTCACGTCCATTCGTTTAATCCTGAGAAGCACCCTTTCAAGGAAACCAGAGCATATACGCCTCTCCCCGCTCCCCTCCAAGAACTCCTCCAGCAGTCGAGCAGTCGTCACATACTACTTGTGCAGGCTACCATTGAGGATGGCCCGGGGAATTTATTGGAAAATCTCCAAGTCCACCGCAAATCAGAATCCAATAGGCTTCTCAGGGGTACAATATTCGCCGATCCTGATCCAGGCCGCTCTTTGAGCCTCTTGGGCGTGTCAGACTTTGACCGCTTTCATGAAGCTGGTGTGAGATCCATAAGGATACATGGCTCCTATGGCGGCTCGGGTGATCAGTTAGACTGGGTTCGCGACCAATTCCTCAGCGCTACACGTCTCCACGGCGTCAAGAATCATGGGTGGAGCCTCTCAGCGCAGCTGCCGCTCAAAACATGGTCGCAAATGGCGGAAACAATCCTGACCCATCCGGAACTCGAGCACGTCAATATCATTGCAGATCACAACAGCAGCGCTGTGCCCACGGATATTGATTCGCCTTACCTTGGCGATTTCATCCGCATGCTCAAGTCGGGACGTGTTTTTGTCAAAATCGGCGCCCTCCATAGACGATCGCCAAAGGATGTTGCTTTGATGAAACCCATTATAAGATCCTTCTTGGATGCGGCACCGCACGCCGTCATGTGGGGAAGTGACTGGCCTCATTGTGATACGCAGAAAAAAGGGCCAATTCCTTCGGGGCCACTTGAAGGAGTCGACACGGTGCATGAACTGCAGCTTCTAAAATCCTGGATGACAGACGAGGAATGGATGAATGTCATGGTTAAAACGCCAAGTCGGCTGTTTGGAGTTTAACTGATTCTGTGACCAAGTAAAATCATGCAGGAGATCCTCAAGGTTGTGGCGTCATCCCTAAACAACTTCTTGGAGATTATTAGGAAGAGAAATGCATCAGGACCTTTGAAGTTGTTAAAACAATTGGGCTACTTCAAGCTGTCTATGCTGGTCTTTCCTGTCCACTCTTCATCACTTTTCGTCGCTTGCAACTAAAAAGCGCCATGTCTCTAAATCAGAACTAGGATAGCCAACGTCACCTTGAACTCCCATACGAGGTGAATGTAAGCAGTCTGTTGCTCAAGTGAGTCTCTGAGTGTCTCAAAATGGAACAATCCACATTGTTGTAACCTCATTGTGACGACAGTTCGTGCGAAGTTTTCTATATTGGTTCAATTGTACGAGTGCCTGTTACTTCCAACAATGGCAATCACTCTTTCTTCAAATGTCCAAAACTAGCTTCATTTCAGCCGTCTCATCCTTCAGTGTAGATTTCCTTTGCAACAGCCCCCAAGTTTGTTTGCCGCATACCATCTCCCAGTTTTCGTCAATTCCCTTTAAAATATCCAACTCAATACCGTCAATTCAGTGTCCATGAATTTTATTTGCACCATGCCGCTTGCCTACCAAGTTGATCCCGGTCGGGATAATTAATCGCGAAGCCTACCCTACGGTACCCACCTAGCCCCCATCGCCTCGCTCCAAGCTGACCCGAGGACCGAAACCACCACCGATCGCGCTGCACAAGCATGTCACGAGACAATTTTGAATCACAGGACAAGCCGTACCATTGATGAGAAATGTAGGGAAATGTCATTTATATTCATAATCATTTATAGGTAGGTTAAAAATTGTCTAGTATCCATCACGCTGCTTCTGCTCGGCAGCGCTGTTTCCGCTTGCCGCCTGAAGCGTCTTGACGATCCCCGCATCAAGCGCCGCCAAGTCAGTAATGACGGAAACCATGTCGAAGCCTTGCTGAGAGCGCTCAAAGGCTTGTTCGCCATTGGAGCCTAGAAAAAAGTGACTGGTTAGATTGCCTTGCATTGAGCGAGGTTGAAACCCCAGGGTGCGCGTAGACTCACAAAAGATGGCAGCCTTCTTCCCTGCCGACTTGGCAGCCTTCAGGGTCCTCTGAATAGCGGCTTCGTGCTCCTCGCCGCCTCGGACGACGCCCATTTGCTTAGCTAGATCGAAGGGACCTACCATTATGTGTTAGCACAAATAAAAATGGTTTCGCATTCAGTGCAGACGTATAGGCTTACCAATTAACAGAACGTCGATGCCCTCTGTGTTGGCAATGGCCTCGACATTTTCCACAGCAGATCTCGACTCAATCTGCACCATGGTCCACAGGCTGTTGTCGGCTCCATCGTCGTACTGGCCTCCGGTAACTCCGGGCAGGGAGTGAGGAGCGTACATGGGCCCGTATCCTCGGGACCCAAGAGGCGGGTACTTGGAGTACTGAACAATTCGCTTGGCATCCTCCTTTTCGATGGGAAAAAAGCGTTAGCAATCGTGGCAATCGGACTCGTAGGCTGGATTTATACGCACTGCAGTGTGGCACATGGGCAACAGAACACCGTGAGCGCCGGAGTCCAGCGCCCGCTTGATCATCCATTCCTCATGCCAGGGGACTCGGATAATGGGGCTTGCGCCTTCAGAAGCGACGGCACTAGCAAGCTGGAATAATTGTCAGAATAAGAAGGAAAAAATACCAGAAAATTGCTAAATGGCTTTTTCATCTCGTTCAAGTGCCATTTTCAAGTTTGGAATTACCTCGTAATAGTCCTTGTCGGATATTAATCCGTGCTCGGCATCAATCAGAACCCAGCTGAACTTGCCGAATGCAGACTCGGACCCCGATCGGAGAATGAGGCGAGCAACAGCTGCGCTTGGTAGTCTGTGCACGGCAACAAATGTCAGCATATGCAATTGAATTTCAAGAATGAGGCCGAATTTGTATGAGCCGGAGCAGGTTCATTTTTAATTGTTCTGGGAAGCGCAAGGGAAAGACTGACGTGAGCCAGAAGCCAAACTGGGCCTTCGCTGTTTGGCTGGTGAGGGCCGCGCGAAGCGGGGTGACAAACGAGGACATTTTCCAACGTGTGTTGGCGCTGAAATCAACCTAAAAAAAGATGCTTCTTGGATAAGAGTTCTTGGCTTTATTAAGAACCTCAGCACGAGGACAGACGTAAAATATATAGCAAATGTTGAGTTGGAAAGAACAAAACAGTTGAGAGCAGAGAGCGGGGGTGAATGAGGACCGAGGTTTTATTACCAGCACGCAGGCTACGCGACCCACCCCCAATTGATGGCTCGAATCGTGCCCGATTAGCGGCATTATCTAAGCATCTGGGGGAGAGTTCCGCCTTTTGGCTGGGGGGGGATCCATTTTGTCCCCTTTCAAGCCGTTGATTTCGTCATAAATACATCGATGCCCTGCGGCTAATTTGACCCTCCTCGGGTTGTTTTGCCGCGCCACACCAGCCGAACAACCCTTGACTGGCTGGGCTGGCCTTCCTTGCTTATTTTTTTTATTTGGTAATTGGCCTGGATCTGGATGCTTAGACATTTCATCACTCAGCCTTACCGGTCGGACCCTGCCTCTCTGGCCCCTTTCAGCATCATTTGCCGAGACCTCAATCTCGACCCACATGCCGTCGGCGCCGAGGGCGGCGGAGTGATGTCGTGATGGTCGCCGCAGCGTAGCTTGATCGCAAAGCTATGATAATGAGATTTGAAAACAACTATAATCACTCGCCTCACATGCCTGAGATGATACCTTGGAAGAATTAAATTACTGTCGGGCCAATTGGGGGGGACGGTGTTTCCTGCAAGTCCCTACGCTTTTCCTTGGATCTGTGGCGATCCAAATGATCGAATGGAATCCATGGTATACGCAGATGATGCGGTTCGCCAAACCCGTGCCTCTAAGATGATACTTCCGTGCTTGCATCAAGGATCTTAGCCGTAGCTGACTTTGCACCAGTAATATCCCATTAGTCAATACACGTCTTTGCGTTAACCTACTACCCTAGATGTCTCTGACGATCCAATTTAGTGTATGCTTGTTGGCCCTTCTGGGCGTGATTAAGTCTGTACCATCCCTTTGAGCTTAATATGATCTAGTGAAGATACTGCCCATCAAAATCTGAGGAAATTCTACATCTATTTCATAAAAATCAACCAAATCATTTGTAAGAGATGCACTAAGTTATTAGCTAGATGTGAATATTATCTCTTGGGATTGTACCCTCAAAATTGAAATAAACCTCCTTGCCTGTTCGCCTAGACGCCTGGTATACATTTCAATAGAGGCATTGACTGTCTGTATGCAAGCCTTGGTTGAGTATGTTAGTGGTACTAGACTAGATGTCTCACTAGGATGTCTTATATTATTCTCCGTCGCCGCATGGATCTGTCTAAGTGTTTGGATTTGGCTATGTGTGTATTTTGATAAGGGTTTAGACCCCTGTTGTATTGGTACTTGCATGCAGTTATCTAGAAATATTTTCTCCAGACCCATCAGGTTCAATCATCGCCGTTACGGGGGGGGGCGGTGCCTCTGCACTATTGGTTCAACGTTTAGAAAGCTTGCCCGGTGATACGAGTGGCCGGATATACTTACCTTGAAAGTGGAAGTATCACAGGTGTAGCCTGAGCAACAAGTCTTTGGGACCTGGCAACTCCCTCCAGGAGGAGAGCAACTTGGCGCAGACGCACCGACTTGAGCAGTAACGCACTATTTTTCAACATTCAGCACGAGCTTGCGATAAGCGATGGGTTCACAATCTTACCTTGCCGACACCTCCCAGCTGCTTTATCCCTAAAACACCTGCAGCATTGCATAAAAACGGCGAGCAGCAACCCGACGGATACAAGGTGGCAAATAAGCCTGTACCACAGCTCCCCCCTGATACAGCACATTTAGCCGATGGAGACCCAGTTTGAGGCGTTGCAGCGGCCATTACGGTGCTTGCGGTAACAAGGAGAGTGAGAAAGTTCTTCATGGTGGTGTGGTTGTATTAGTGTAGGTTGAAAGTGCTTGATCAGGATATATTGAAGCAAGTCTTGCCTAGACTTTATACAATTTCGGCAACCACCATGTTGTAGAGAAGCCAGCGGTAGCGTGGTTTGACTTGCTCCCCTTGTAACATTCCAACAGCCATTGACTCGCGGGGCTGGCCAGTTCATCCTTTAAACCTTGAAGGACTATACATGTTGCTGGTGGATTGATATCCGCCGTAGTGGTAGCGAACCCCAAAAGAACCCGTGGCTGGCTTTGGCGACGATCTCGGACTGTCGGGGCCGTTCACTACCAGTCTCGAATAGAAACCGACCCAAAAACCCGGTCAATCATGTTAAAGTTCACCAATAAGAATCTTCCGCCACCAAAGTGACCCTGAGAACGGAATGCCATGAATTCCCGCCATGGTATTTATGCATGGCAAAACGGAAGAATAAGCTTTACCGAGATATTAAGTTTGTCACATGCACCGTACGCCATGCACTAGTGGTATAGGACGGCCGAGACCAGGCTTAATTCTAGCTCATCAGTAGAGCCTTTGTGTGATTCAAGAAAGAGTACGGCGCACTCCAGACCATTCGACAAAGTGAGTGGAGGGCCCATGTACACACAGACGGTGATGTATGCAAGACCAGCCAGATGAAATCAAGGACATTGAATATCGAAAACGGCCCATATTGCAAAACCAACTCCTGCCACGCCAAAGGTTGCTGCTCAGAGTTCTAGCCAAGAGATATTTTCTACTCCGAGCGATATAAGTTGATAGTTTGGTGCGAGGGCAATCGTACCAAGAAATTGAAAAGTCTGTATATCATGGGTAACCTTGTTGACCTACTCCAACCACAATAGGAACTCAAAAGATTAATCTGCATATTGGTAACAACTCTTCTCTGGTGGGGTCTCCGAGAACTTCTAGTATATGTTCTGTAAGTTGAATAACTTGTCCCCTGACTGACCCAGCTAACCGTTCCAGTCAAGCACTACCCACTTGAGTCCCCCGATTGGCCAAGACCTCAAAATGGGGTCTTGGATGGACATACTTTTTAGCCTTCGTCATCGTTTCACACCGCACCCCCTTTCCACACTCCCAGTAAGTCTGACCTTGATGGAAGTCTGGTGTCTGGATGCGTTGGAGCCCAAATCAGAGGTAGGTGGTTTGTCTGGCATCCATTTCTTAAAGTTGCCGACCATGGATGGCTTCTTGGCACTCCCGGTTCGAACTGCCAATGAGCACCAGTGGCTGGCTTTGCTGTTCTCACCGAAGCCCCTGTGGGTGTATTTTCGCATGAACATTTGGACGGCTGTTTTTGATATATATATATATATATATATGCATACCGTAATAATTCACGGGTAACCGTGTTGACCTGTTCCAACAACAATAGGAACTCAAAAATTTGATCTCAATATATACATACCGTAAAAACTCAACTAATTGGCCATCCTTAGCGTGCCTCTCCCATGACTGTGTTCCGCGTGGTTAACCAATCATAACTTGAACGTGTCGGCTTTACTGCGTTGCGGATATTATTCGACTATGATTATTCCCGAATACTAACTGCACAAGGAAAATATCTATACCAAAGTGATGTTAAAATTGCACCAAGGATGGCCAATTTTTTGAGTTCTTGCGGTATTAAATGCAACATCGAATGCCACCAGAACAACAAATCAGACCTTTCTCAAGGGTTATGGCTATTCATCTTCCTTCCCAACCCCGCCCTTGCCCAGCAGCGGTATTAGAAATCCGATATAGCAGCTGAGTACACCGAGATGCGATTTGATCATGGTTAGAAAGCGATTTCCGCTTGACGAGTGAATTCCATCGCACCACGATGCCATTTTCAATCTTTAGAACTGAGAGAGTATTTCACTCGCTAAATGTGTATTTCATCAGCAAATGCAAATTCTGATGGGAGTCTGGAGAGATGGGTGTCTCCTCAAACCAGCCAGCACAACTGTCAAGTCAGTCCAACAAGGTGCTCGCATACATGCGCGGCATACATGTTGTGCAAATATTCGCTGCTGGCCGTTTTTCTCAAAGTGAAACCTTTCGTAAAGCAATGCTAGCCGCTAGGAAAAGCAATTTAGAATAAGCTGACACAGGGGAGATCGCATCGTCAAAATCAGGCCCACAACACTCAACATCACACGAACGGACAAGTCAAAGGGTTAGCGAGACAAGTTGCATTGATATTCTTATTGGTGGAATGGAAATCTATGACATTTCGAACATGCGTCTTAATAAAATAATATTGAAGCAGTGCACCTGCTTCCTCTATGAGGAGATGTGACCCCGATGCCTCCAAAACAAAGAAAAACGCCGAGCTACCGAGTGTGAGATGTGGTAGTATGCTAACAAAGGACAAACACGCCGCTCCTAGTATATACAGTGCAGGATTTAGAACCGCGAGGTCCAAAAAGAGAATGTCTAGTGGAGGCCGCTTTCTCCGGTTTCGGCCATGTGCTTCTGGCACTCAAGCAGCACATTCAGCTGCTTGCTGATGTCGTCGAGTCGTCCCAAAACCTTCTGGTTGCCGTCCATGAATCCAAGAATAGAGTAGGGAATGCCGGTTTCTTTGCAGAATTCCCTGGTCAAAGCCTGGGCCTTGCGGAGGTTGTGTCGCGGGAGGCGGGGGAACAGGTGGTGAACAGCCTGGAACTGGAGTCCTCCGTGGATGAAGTCGAGCCAAGCGGGGCAGTCGACGTCCATGGTGGTTCGAAGCTGGCGCTGGGGGAAGGACTCGGAATCGCCCAGGTCGACGGTGGACATTCCCCAGTGAGAAAGTGTGATCTGGACGTGCAGGGGCATGGTGACGATGTGAGAGACGAGGACGAAGATGACGCGAGTAGGCCAGTCGGGCAGAGTTCGGAGAAGCAGACAGTAGCCGAAAAGGAACCAGTAGGCGGCCATGAAGGCAATTTCGGTTGGGCGAATCCACCAGGCCTTGCTGCCGCCGAGCTGCGAGGACCTGTCGGAGAGAACGTGAAGCCAAGAGAGGAGGTAGAGGTTAAAGCGCGCGATGCCCATGACGGGGTAGTAAGTATACTTTTGGTACTGAACCAGAAAGTCTGCCGCGGCATCCCAGACGAAAGTAAAATTGTAGTATGTGGAGCGAAGGGACTTGAAGAAGGTAGGGCAAGTGGCGAAAAGAGGGACATTTTGAATATCGGGATCGTGTTCCTGCATTGGTGAGTGAGCAGCTGCGCAAAAGATACTCGAACGAGTGGGACACTTACAGGTTGGTTGGTGACCAAGTGGTGAACATTGTGGCTGCTCTTCCACCAGCCAATGGACAGGCCGCAGGCAAAGTCGGCAATGAACATGCCAATCAGGGTGTCGACAACAAAGTTGGAGGTGATGGCGAGGTGACCGGCGTCGTGCGCGGTGAACATGATTTGGTGCTGCAAGGGTCAGAATTTGTGTGCGCAAGGACCAGCTCCACGGAAGCCAACTTACCCAAAACAAGCCAAGGAAGACTGCTGAAGTCGTGTACCAGCCATAGTGGAGGAAGCCGGCAAACAGCGCAAAGAGGGCCGTGTAGCGGGCCATTTCCTTGCCGTAGTCGATGTAGGGGCAGTTGTACAGGCCCAGCTCAGTGAGTTTGCGGTGCATGGCTTGGTATCTGTCGGCAATGTCCTTCTGGACGAGGGGATCCAGCGACGGGTACGTCTCGAGGTCGCTGTCGACCTCGCGCTTGACGGCTGCATTGACTACTCTGGCCGTGGGCCTCTCCTGGGGCTTTTGCGGAGGCGGCGTGGGGAAACGGTTGCGCACGTCGCCCTTGTGGGGAACACCGGCGCTGAGGCTGGAAATGGACGTGATTTGACTGGCGTTGTCGCTGATGCTGACGCTGTCGCTGATGCTGTCGCTGATGCTGTCCTCGGTGTCTGAGATGCTGGGGCACTCGACGATTTCCTTGTAGAAGACGCCTCCTCTGATAGGCGGGGTGCGGCTGACCCAGGTTCCTTGCTTTCGACCAATTCGGTATCGTTTCATTGTTTTGAGCGTCTGGGCCGAGTGGTAGCTGTTGGAGACAAGTTAGCAGCCAATCTTTTTTCCAACGGTGCATCCATAGGCCTATTGCATTTTTGCTCGAGAGGCAATGAACCACATCGCCACATGTGCTTGCGTGTGTGTTTGGCGAACCTACGCCGTCATTTCGTCGGTTGCGTCCCGGCCAACCATGTGCAGGATGGCCAGTCGACCACCCGGGTGCTTGTCCATCCAGCCATCGAGCCTCAGCACTGAGTCTTCGAATATGACAATTGTGTGTCCGTCGGCAATCATGCCATCCACCATGAACGGCGTCAAGATCTGATCACGGTCCATTGTGATTCAGATGGGGGAGGGAGGGGGGAAGCGGGATGCTGTGAGCTTGAGTACACAAAGGTAAGAGTGATGTAAGACCTTTGGACTGCTGGATCGACAATGCGGAATTGAGCAGAAGCCACGAAGTCGTTGGGACGGTGCAGATAAAAAGTAGACGGGGAATGTGGACGTGAAAAGGATGCGGAACATGGCTTTGACTGCCTGGGTAGCTACCCCCCTCTCGTCTTCCCTCGCTCGCTCCCTCCCCTCCAGGGATGTTATTTTCTCGGGATGCGCCGTATTCAAAACGTAAGACTAGGCTAGGCCCAAGACATTGGCGACCCCCCGCGTGCCAAGTGGGATACAAGGCGTCTCTGGTTGACGAGAGAGGAGTGCTGCGGCCAAGTCTCTTGGGCAGTGGCTGTCGCAATTTCCAGCGACCCAAGACAGCAGGTCACGATTAAACGCGTATCCGACATGCACACGGTGCATGTGCGAGTGGCGAAGCGAGGTCCACCCGCAAGCTCCAGGTTAGCTCTGTCGGCTGGGAATGCGGCTAATTGGCTGGGCACGGCGGGTTGGCGAGCCGTGGCCGTATTGCGAGCTCCCTCTGCGCGTGCTGTCGCTGTCGCTGTGTGGTATTCGCACACATTCGTACGCTGTCAACCCTGAAACGGGGCTGAGGGGGAGGGAGGGGCGACCGCCGCGTAAGGGTCCTCGTTCTAGACCGCGACGAGCCAAGCTGGCCCAGGGCGCTGGCGGTGCCTGTGGGCCTCGAAGGGTCTTGCTCAAATTAGCATCCCACCAACTGCGGAGTCGCGCAGGAGCTTATTTCGGGGGGCCAGCGCACAGAGTTCGCTCCGTGCAGCGTACATGACGCTGCCGGATTGGCCAGGGCCATGTTCCCCGAGCGCTGCAAGATGAGTGGCATGCCCAGGATGGCCTTGGAGAGATTGCGAGTGCGAGGTACGAAAACTCTTGACGCGGCCCTGCCCTCTGCTTTGTTCCCCTTTCCGAGCCGAAGAGGAGCCCTGTACGGAGTACGCGCTTCGCAAGATTGGGATGCCGCCCGTTTTTCGCAATCTCCCCGTGCTCGCATCATGGTTCGACACCGCCGCCGTGTTCCGCAACACGATTGATTCATGGCCTGAGAAGAAGGAACAAGAGACAGGAATCAATTCGCGCAACCTCTACGGAGAGAGAGCCAAGGCAAAGAGGGGGGGCTGTGCTTGGCCGAGCTGAGTGAGAAGATGCTGAGCCTGGCAGATCCGTCTGATCATCGTCTCGTCTGCAAGGGACGGGACACGTGCCTGTTCCATCGCTAGGCCGCGGCACTAACCCCCATATCGCCCACCAGCACCAACAGTCTGGAGCGCTGGAGCGCAGCTACTGCCTGGCCCACATGAACCATTCCTCTGTTCTGTGCCTCTCTGCTATAGCCTGCTCCGTAAAGCCTGGGGCCTAGAGCCCGCTAGGACTTGGCTTGGCCCGGTCTGCGGTGCCGTCCTCTACGTGAGACGCTACGCAAAACTGCCCACCGCTATGCAACACAGTGTTTTGTTTTGTTTCTCTTTCCTCTCCTCCCTCCTCGTCTCAGCCAGCCAGGCCGGTAGTCTGTGTGCCCCCTTTTTCTTCCTCTTCGCTTTTTCTTGCATTTTTACTTTTCTTTTCTTCCTGGCTGCTCCCGCTGCCGCCCCTCCTGAATCATGCACGGCCCTGTCCCAACTAGAATACCCGCATCTCAACAAAGCTACCGTTATCAATAGAAAGACAATTAACTAAGCGGCAACAAGTGGTTGTATCTTCCGAATTCAACCTTTTTCTTTCGAGACGTCGACAAGGGCGGATGTTTTGTTATTGACGGCCAAACGAACCGTGCAAACAGCCCGCTGATAAATAGCGATTCAATCAATTCGCCGTTGCCACCGCCGGCTGGGAATACGTGGTCGCTGCGCGC
Source organism: Calonectria leucothoes (assembly GCA_002179835.1). Lineage (NCBI taxonomy): Eukaryota > Fungi > Ascomycota > Sordariomycetes > Hypocreales > Nectriaceae > Calonectria > Calonectria leucothoes. The sequence continues at coordinate 54,273 of NAJI01000304.1, forward strand.
GCATCTTGTTTTTTTTTTTTTTTCTTTCCCAGCATCCGGTCGTGGCTGCCGGGGTCCACCTTAATCGTATTCCAGAAAAGGCAATATTCCGGACGAGGACTATTTCCCGGTACAGAACAAAAGGATCCCGAGTTGGGGACCCGAGGCCCGAAGTTGTGGCCGCACATGAAGTCACCTGCATCTGGAAACCTTGCAATCGAGATTTCTGAATGTTATTCTATTTAGGCCCCCGACTCCGAGAAACAAAAATAGAAGGGAGGTATACGTCTACCCGAAACCGAAACGGTGGAGCTGCGACGCGAAAGAGAAGAAAGCGCTGCAAAAGTCGAGCCACATTGTCTTTTTCACACACACTCACACGAAAAACAGGCCACAAATGCGCATGAACAAAATGCAAATGCAAATGCAGAAGGAAAAAAAAAACTAGTCATGAAGCAAAAAGGAAATTTGTCACATCATATTTTGGGTCTACACAGGGAACAGATGCAGGCAGAGCCGCGAAAAAGACAACACAAGGTTGCACCACACCCGTCAATTTAAATTGGGCGCCACAAGGCTTGACAATCTTAGATTAGGGGCGGGCACCAAATAGGAGTTACCGCTTTTAGGCTGACGTTTAGATTGCCTCCCTCGCAGGCTTGGCGTGATCGCCGCCGAGCTCAGTGCATCGTGGGACCTCGGCGGTTTTCCGTTGGAGTTTCCCCAACACAACCCCCCAATTCGCCAAGCTGCCTTAGATGCTAGGTTGGTAGGTAATTAATACTAGATGCATGCTACGTGAGGTAAATCACACGTTGTCACCGGCCCTTTGGCATTGGCCGCGCCGCACTTGCGTCTGCGTCGCCCGGGAGCAGGGACGTGGCGATCCAGTAGCCCCCGGTGGCATCCTTGCCCAGAATGACACAGACGTTGCCCGCCGTCGGGTTGGTCGTGATGGCCTCGGAGTGGTGGTAGACGAGCTTGCCCCGTGCTTTGCCTTCGTCTTCGTAGCAAGACTCGGCGTCGTCGTCGTCATCTGCTGGTGGTGCCGCCACGACGGCGGGAGAAAAGTCAATTGCATCGTAAAACTTGGCCCTTGTCCAGTTGGTTATGACGAGGAACGCGGCGTTGGCATGGCCGAATATCGCGGGCCGGCCAGACTTCTCGGCCGCTCTGGCGCAGGCGAGCTGGCCGAGAATCTGGGCCTCGGTGGTCTGCTCGACAATGTCTCGCCTGTACTTGCGGGCGGCGCGGCCAAAGCCGGCGTCGAGGGCCTCGCGCGCCGAGAACAACGAGATTGCGCCAAACGCAGTGTTTTGCACGTACGCTGCTGCCGCCGGGTCGGGCTTGAAAACCGACGGGAGGCGGGATTGCACGTCAAAGGCGTTCAGGCTAAGAATGGCCTTGTTTCTTCCCCGGCCCCGGTCCCGGGCCACTAGCTGCGTCGCCCAGGCGCAAATCAAGTCGCCGTCGCTGAGAAAGGGAACACCAGCGTCCTCGTCGTCGTCGTCGCCGCTGCACTCGCCCTTCAGCTCGCCGTGCGCGCGCAGGCGCAGCTGCGCAATAAATCTCGACGGCAGATAGGCCATCTCGAGCTCTCGCTTGGGGCGCGTGTGCGTGCTCCAGAGGTAGTTGAAACCAGCCCGCAGCAGCTTGAGCCCGTGCAGCTGCCTCGAGGCCAGGACGTAGGGCTCTGATGCCGACTGCGCCATGGTCTCGGCCTCGCCCAGAGGGTCGTCCCAGACGCCCTCGAGCTCTGGAACCTCGCTCAGCCGGCCGCCCAGGGCCAGCGACCACGCCTTCATCAGCGCCGAGAGGCCCATGGCGCCCATCATTGTGTGCGGCCACAGCAATCCCACCAGCGTGGCATCCTTGAAGCTGCTGACGTGAATGGCCAGCTGCGGCTCGTCGCTGCACAGCAAATCATCGAGGCATTGTGGCGCATCCGGCCGCGCACCGAACGCTCGGAACTGCAGCGGGCCCACGTGCCTGGATACTTCGTGCTCCTCTGGCCTTGCTTTTGGGAGTTGGCGGGCGAGCGAGTGCTCGTCGATGCCCACGTCAAACACCTGCTGGGAGAATCGGGCTGCTGGTCGCTCCGCCGTGAATTCCTTGGGCACGTGTAGCACTAGCTTTCCATCCGACTGCAGTTCACGTAAGATTAGCCCGCGCGCTCAGCATTTAAATATTAGGCGAGAGAGATGAGACAGCCAACACCACCCACATTCAACCGAAGCCTTCCACCAAGCTTTTTCCAGTTGCCGCGCTTTAGCAGCTGGTGCAGGGAGCTCTGAAGCACATCAATGTCGAGGACGTCGTCAAAGCGGAGAGTCCAATTTAACATTAATTTCCTGTAAATTTTGGTATCGTCCGAGGCGTGTACAGGGTAGACTTGATCCGTCTCGTACGTCAACGGCTGTATCCTCTTGGGCTCCAGGCCCAAAACACATCTCAGAGCATCCATCGGAATGTGTGTATGTGCGTGCGTGCGTATGTACGAGCTGTTCATATGTACAGTATCATAGCCGTTGGATATTGGCGTATTTATGAAAAAGAAAGGCCAACAATCTCGTTGAAGTGGGTTAATGTCGATCTCTGATATCCATCTTCCACCTCGACCGACAGGGATGAGGATCCGCCCTATCTTTTATGTAACCCCAACTGTGTACCCAGATAGAGCGTGATACAACTGACAAGTGACGTGGCGTGACGTAAACATTGCCTCCCGCCTTGTCTCATTATTCAGAGCCAACGTGCAGATATTCGTTTCCGGGCTATATTCTGGGCAATGGCTGTTTATTCGCCAGGATTTCGCCTATTTTCGGACTTGTCCTCTGGTCCTAGCGGAAACCGCTCATGGTCCAGACAACCCTCCACCACCAAAAGCTGTCGCTTTGCGCTGCTGCACTATGCCATTCCTGTTGGACAGGTCCACAGACGATAAGCCCAAATGGTGAATCTGGATCCACTAGCTCGTGCAATATTGATGCGCGTGGCCCGATTAAGCCAGTGCTTGGTGGGATCCATCCGGGGGGGATGCAAACGGGGGGACATAACCGAGAGTAGGGGAAATTCAAATCCCGCCTCGACTTGTCTGGTGCCTGGCAAATACAAAGCATTGTCTCAAAGCATACAAGGGCCCTCTCCCACAAGGCCGTCTGGACCCTCCGTTTGGGGCATGTCGCTAAGGATAACCTAAATTCCTTTGACATGAACCCCGCAAAAAAACGAGATCGCTCGGGTCCAGCGAGCCACTTGGCGTCGAGCCGAGAGGGTGCGTGGGCCGGCCTCGTCGACAGAAAGGGCATAGTGCTCAGCCAGGGACCAATGCAGACCGACGACTAGGTAGTTGCCAGCGAAAATGGCGCAGTGCAGGAAACATGACGAGGGAATTCAGTAGGCCAAAGATGGTGTTGGTGCGTCGTGGGGAGGGTTTTCTTGCAGCGTCATGTGTCTAGGGGACTTTCAAAAAAGAGACAGGTGACATCAAGATGAGGAAGCGTGTGTGAGCTGCCGGATCGTTCATTTGCTGGGCCGTTTACCAATCTGTGCTCCATGATACTTGGCGCTTTATAGAGAGGTATAGCCTTTCTGCATTGCACATCAATGTCTCAAACATGGCATCTCGATTGGGCAAGGGGAGTCACACGGATAGCTATTGACGACAACGTTCTTGTTTGTCAAACACTAGAACTTGTATGATAGGTCGCTTCGGAGCGATATTTTCTCTATCCATGAAGGGTGCACTGCTTCTATTGGTCATTTGCCTCATGGATACTTGGAATGGGGCTTTTGTCTTGGGTGCTCAGTTCCTGCACGCTGCTCTCTTGGGCATGGAAAATCCCATCTCTTTGTGGATTGCGGGGAGCATAGTCAAAGGGGAGAGAGAAAAGAAAAAAAAGACGAACGCACTCTTCGCTTTCGATGGCCATTTGCAGATTCCGTGATTCCGCTCGGCCTGTCAAGCTGAGCATTACCAGCGCTATCGAACCAAGCACGAAACTCTCTGCTTGGGACTAGTCGCGCATACCAGTCCGCACATCACCGACGGCCACACCAGCGCCACATTAGCGTCGTGTGGTCTAGATTGAATTCATGCAGCCGGATTTTTACAAGTGAACAACGTTTGTCTATCTGTGTACTAGCCTTGCATAAAGGCCTGCTAACGGGATGGGTTATATAATAGAGTAGACCGGCTCTAGTGCGTTGACAGCGGTATTTGGCCGCTACCCTTTATCAGCTTTATCCGTTGAAAAGAGCAAAAATGTTCCCGCAAATCGCATAAATGGCTTTTGATGCACCCAATGGAACGCTGCCTGAGAATGGGGAATGGAACGAGCAGGTCTCCCAATTGGATAAAACTGTATAGCTAGACTTGATGCAGATAACCCAAGCCGGATCTCATAGGTTGAGGCTGGCACTAATCCTGATGCTTCTTCAATCCCTGTTGGTGGAGAGGAGAGCCCTTGAGCTCTTCATAGTGATGGAGACTGTGCATCGACTTCTCCGACACTTCGATTTCCCTCTTGCCTCTTTCGTACACGTCTTGGTCGTAGGCGGCGATGGCAGAAGCCAAGTCGGCCTGTCCCTTCTGAACCTTGACGATGGCTTCCACAAGTAGCCCCGAATCTTGCAGAGCATTATTCAGGCCCTGGCCGCGGACTATCCAATCGTCAGCAACTTTGAAAATATCCCAATGTATTTTGTCTAAACCGAATCCGTTACTCACATGGGCACATGGGGTGCGCTGCATCACCGGCAAGCGTCACCCGACCCCCCCAGTTGTTCCACGGGACAATTCTGGTCCACTCGGCGTACTATGTTGATGTTAGCAACTTTAACCAACAAAGCTTTGAAAATGATTTCCTACCCTGTCTCTCGGAATATGAAAGTCGTTTGGAACCCAGCGGGCTGCAGATTTGTAAGGCTCGCAGAAAGACTCTGAAAGTTGTTTGAATTGCTTCATGCGCTCCTCGTTGGAGGCGGGAGGTTCTTCGTGGGTCCACAAGGAAAGAGCAAGTTGAAATGTCCAAGACTCGGGATCATCGGGGTCGTGAATATCGGCGACTACCGCCTGGGTTAGCAACATGCTTCCATCGTTGTGGTAGACGACACGAACTGGCAATAAAAAACAAAGCGGGCTGGTCGGGGTGGACAGCCATCTGTATCTGGAGTTAGAACTCTGATACGATTGATTATAGTCAGATGCAGATTCCTCACATTGGCAATTGGATGAACTCGACTGCGGAGGAAGAGTGCTTGTTCAGCCGTAAATTTGCAACCAATATTCTACAGAGTTTTTTAGTAAAAGAATGCGCATATAATTGCAATGGGTTCAAGTACGGTCGAAATCAGAGGCACGCGAGTCAACGGCCTAGCATCTTCGGGGATGAGATGGTCTCTGACGACGCTCTTGGCTGTGTATGAAGGTTAGCATGGCCGTTGGCATCCAAAAATACTACTGTACCTCCATCAGCGCCAACTAGGAAGTCGGCTCTAACCGTGGTTCCATTTTCAAAAGCGGCTACGACGCCTCCCTCCGTCTGGGCAATGCTGCTGAGCTTGAAGCCGAATTGAACGTCAATGTTCTTTCTGAACAGCTCTCTCAGCTTTCCACGAACAACTCTCCGGGCGTCATCGACAGCCGCCTGGAAGAGGACTTCGCCCGTCCTCCCGTTGATGATGGGCAAGCCTGCAGCTTCTTCGGGAGTTGGCTCTTTCCAGGGGTTGGTGTAGGTAAGATGTATGTCCTTGTAGAGATCGTCTGGCAGGCAGGCCTCGACGTTTTTCCGGGACCAATGCAACGCCATAGTCCACGTTCTCGGATTGTTTTCGTAGACATCTTGGGGCATGGCCTCGAAAACAGTGACTTTGATGCCATTCTTTTTATCTCTTTAGCCAGATGATGGATAGATGGGAGGTAATCATCACCTTTTCAAGTCCCTGCGCAATGAGCAGCCCAGAGGCTCCTAGTATATTGTTAAATTGGTTCGATCAGTTGCAAAAGTGTCGACTTACCCGCTCCGATGACCAGCGCGTGAAGTTGCTTAATAGCCATGATGGAATCGGCGAGTGAAACTTTCTGTAGATAATTGTAGATGGGAGTTTGGAGGCAACTGCTGTTGTCGTGAAGCAGGCCGTCATCTCTGGAGAGCCCATGGTTTTATACTGTGCCCTGCGTGCTCTGATCTCATTTTCCGTCCCGGGATAGTCGTACTTTCGGACAAAATGATAAATGCCGTCATGCAAATGGCTGTTCCTGCATATGCCGAGTCCGGCTCTCGCGTCCGAGGGGAAGCAGCGAAAGCTCATCATGGTTGCTATCCATTAGCGGCTTGGCCATAGCATATAGCCGTAGTCTCATGCATGACGATCAGAATGGCAGCGGTGGCTTATTTCAGCACTCTTCAAACATCTTGAATAGGCTTTTGAAGCGCATAATTGAAAATAGAATTATTGAGCTTGAAACCCAGAGAGAAAAAACACCGTAATTTCCCACCCCATCGTGGGTCTGTCGGCTTTTTCTTTCTGATCATTGGTACCTAGAATCGCCACGTGCGAGGGCGAAATGCTGTATGTTTATAAAACCTTGCTCGTTTTAAAGCTTGCGGAACTATACCGTATTGGGAAAGAATTGCTGCAAATGGTAGTTTGGGCAGTGTCAGTCTGATCCGAGCAAATTGTCTAGTTTGGAAGCCTCGATTTAGAAAGGGATTGACATCTCACAACACGAATATTGTCCAAGGTAATCGAAAGCAAAAAAATCACATTGTGCGAGTAGAGAGATTATTAACTGTTCCGTTATAATACTGGTGCTCCTTGTCACACGAATCTACAGTTGTGGTAGAATGTTGATCTGTTGGAATAATTGATTGCCAATGGCCCATCTGAAGTTTTGATCTGAAAACTGTAGACAGACGCAGAAAACTTGGATTGAATTGGAAAAGTGCATTATATAAATGTGACGGAAGCTATTCTATGATCACCTCCATCGCCTTTTGTTATTCTGTACCCTTCTTTTATGTTGCTTTTGCAGATGTGATTAACAAGCCAGCTATGAATATTTTTGGGCAGTTTCTTCTTCATGAATCTGCAGAGCGTGCCAAGGCGAACCACTTTTAATTGCCAAGGGGCGAACTTGGGTATGGAATCATGATGCTGAGGGTCCCAAATGAAGCCACGTCGCTGGTGGAATCGGAGAATTTGTATTGTCCGTGCTTTGGAGATGTCAGCTTTTGTACAAACTTTACGACCTTCAAGCCACCTCCCCACATAAGTAAAGCAATTTTTCTGCCTCTACCAATGCCAGAACCTGAACAGGCAGGGATCTTGAAAGTTTTGTGGCAAATCGCATGTCCATGGATGATAGTCCGGTGCATCTTAAACTAAGGCTTGGGCAGGAAGTGCCTCGGCTTGCTGCATGAAGCGAGGGTGTCCAGAGTAGAAGCGGCTGAAATGAATTATTTAATTTGCTATACTTTTTTGCTTGGGACTGATTAACGTGACTCCTGCTGCTTCAACGCAAAGACAATATCGCCAAAACCATCATCACCCGATTGAGCCAAGGTGTGTCGAGCGTCACAACACCGGCGTAATTGTCCATAGCAAAATACTTGACGAAGAAATGTGGAATAATGATAATCTGTCCCGATTCCAAGTTGTTGATCCATTCGGACCGAGCAGGGCATTAGGCGTCTGAGTGTCTAAAAAGCAGCTGGTGAATGCGCAACCTCCCGTAAAATGAAACTGCATCATATTGATTGATTGAAAGTAAAATAGTGTATAGCGAAATATCAATTGTTGCGCTTCCTTGAGATGCTACCACTTTCGGCGTACAATTGAGTCACGTCATAGCCGAAGCGTGGATTCATCACCCACCCAAATCGAGGCTCCAGCGTAGCCGAGTGGGGTGCGGGGATTGAGGGGCATTTGCAAGATGGAGCAATTCTCTCACAACCGCGGACCTGCTCACGGGCATTGCTTCAGCTGTCAATTCGATCACACACTCTGCAACACCAAAAATCATGAATGCCTGGTCTCTTACAGCCAAGGAGGCTTTGGCCAAGGTCAGGGCCAGGGAGCTCACGATTCAGCAGTATGCAAAGTCATTGCTCACTCGAATTGAGAAACGCGATGATGCCGTCAGAGCATGGGCTTATTTAGACCCCAAACATGTTCTAGAGCAGGCGAAAGCATTGGACGAGGTTCCTTTTGCGAATAGAGGCCCTTTGCACGGACTACCGGTTGCCGTCAAGGACATCATTCACACTAAAGGTTGGTAGAGAGGCAAGCCCCCGCACTGCGCAGCGCATCGTGACTAATGAGATTTGGGACCCAAACAGACATGCCAACTCAGTACAATTCTCCGATATATACGAATAGTCAATCTGGCATTGATGCTGGATCCGTTACAATTCTCCGAGATGCAGGGTGTCTCATATTCGGTATTGTCTTTCATTTCCAACTTGAAACCGCCATGTCCAAACCAGAGAGGAAGCAATTTAGAAATGTGCGCTAATCTTTATGAACAAAGGAAAAACAACCACCACCGAGTTTGCCGTCACCACGGTTGGTCCCAAGACTCGAAATGCCCATGACCCGTTACGCACGCCAGGGGGCTCTTCCTCCGGCTCCAGCGCTGCTGTAGCCGACTTCCAGATTCCTGTAGGTCTCGGTTCGCAAACGGCCGGATCAATCATACGCCCCGCATCATTCAATGGGGTTTATGGCTTCAAACCCACCTGGAACGCCATCACGCGCGAGGGACAGAAGGTGGCATCTCTTGTGCTTGACACAATTGGTTTTTTCGCTCGAAGCACAGACGATATCGAGTTACTGGCAGACGTTTTCGCAGTTGAAGATGACGAAGGAAGCTTGTTCCAGAACATCCGGGGTGCCAAGTTCGCTGTGTGCAAGACCATGGTTTGGGACCAGGCTGGCGAGGGAACAAAACAGGCCCTGGCCAAGGCTGCGGAGCTTCTTGAAGCTCAGGGCGCAAAAGTAGAAGAAATCACACTCGGAAAGGATTTTGATCGCCTACCTGAGTGGCATCGCACTGTCATGTTCCGCGAGGCCGGCACACAGCTCCTCCCGGAATACCGTCACGCAAAGGAAAAGTTGGATCAGTCAATTGTGGGATTCGTCGAGAACCAACACAGAATCTCCCGCAAGGCAGAATTGGAAGCATACGACGGGATCGCTGCGCTCCGACCTCGAATAGATGCCATTGCGGGGCGCTACGATGCCGTGTTAGTGCCAAGCGTTCCGGACGAGGCGCCCATGGGACTGGAGTACACCGGGAATGCCGTCTTTTGCGCGCCCTGGACGGTGAGTCTTGGTCAGTTGTCATGAAGTATTGAACAAGTCTAATAAATTTGATAGGCACTGCACACACCGGTTCTTAACATCCCTGGTTTTCTGGGCCCCAACAAGATGCCTGTTGGGCTCTCGCTAGTGGCACCAAGGTTCCGAGATCGCCATCTTTTGAAAGTCGGAAAAGCGGTAGGACAGGTTTTTGAGGCAGCTGGAGAGCACAACACGTCTAGTAAAGAATAGGAACCTTTGCTTGCGTTTCTCAATCATAAGACAAATACGTAGAGCTGAAACACCCGTTTGTTACTGCATCAAAGTATACCCATATTCTAGATTTGTGTGCAGTGAGTAGCCAAATGCAGCCCACTGACACCCGAATCCACCATGCCCAAACCCAACAGTCAGTGGCATGCCCCCTGTATTGTCTACATGGTTCATGGGCTAACAAGGCAACAGATGAGGCCTGCTTCCGCTCACCGGAGCCGGCAGATGTGTCAACGGAAGCTGGTTTTTCAGGGGATCAGCGGTGTGGAGCGTTGCCACCGTCCTAAAACCGGAGTCGCTTACAATGAGACCGCCTGCGATACGCCGATAAGGACCCATGAGGGAGGAGCCCCAGCTGCAAGTCATTGACTCCTGTGGCAACAGGCCGCTCACCTTGCTGCGGGAGTCTGGGTCGGTGTAGCATTCGAAATTGCAACCTTATCCACTGCGATACGTAGAAAAAAAGAGGTGTCGGGAAGCAGTTTGAGTGTGAAAATGTATCCGTGTCATGGGACCTGCAACCGAGAGCCGATCGCCGATATCCTCCATTGCGGCCCGGCGTCTTGACCGAAGTCGGAGAATCGAGATCAAGCAATCAACCGGTCAGGAAGTTGTCAGGTCATCAAGTTATTGTACTTTAGGGGGCTCGTCCCCTGCCTCAGGACCGTCTTTTTCTGTTCGGGCAAGTTTCAGAGCTTATTCTTCGGCAATTATGGCGCCCTTCTCCACGCCTGATCCTGAGAAGCACCAAGCTTCATCTTCTGTTGTTCCTCTTGGCCTAGATAGCCGAGTCTCCACACCAACCTCTGAAATAGTAATGTGTGATGAAAAACTGAGAGGTGCTCCCTCAGTCTCGACCCTCGGTCGGGAATATGAGCGCGTGAAACCTTCGTTGTCGTCGATTCATGAAGTTGCAACATCAACCAACCGCGCCACTGATGATGTTGGATTGGATGACACGGCGCTTAGTCGCCTTGCATCTACCCACACGCATACTCGCACTCGCTCGAGGTCCAATTTACCTCCGCCGCCGGACGGGGGCCTCCAAGCCTGGTCCCAAGTTGCGGCGGGATGGCTTGTCATCTTTGCAACGTGGGGCTACATGAACAGCTATGGAGCCTTTCAAAGTTACTATACCGCTACGGCTCTTACCTCCCAATCCCCCTCGTCCATCTCTTGGATTGGATCCCTGCAAGGCTGTCTCACCACTGCAATTGGGGCCTTCACCGGGCGGCTGCTGGATGCCGGCCTATTCCGCCCAACCTTTGCAGTTGGTGCCATCTTGCAGCTGATTGGAATATTCAGCATGAGTGTGTCTGACTCGCCGAAATACTGGCAATTAGTCTTGACGCAAGGCATATTGACGGGGCTTGGTGGCGGGATCCTGTTCACGCCAACCATTGCCTTGGTTGCTACCTGGTTTGGGAAGCGGCGCGGGCTCGCAATAGGCCTGATCACCACCGGAAACTCAACCGGTGGCATCGTGTACCCCATCATCGTGAGACAGCTCATCCCAAAAATTGGCTTCGCTTGGACGGCTCGGACATTGGGTCTCGTGAACTTGGTGTGTTATGGCTTGGCATTTCTGGTGATGCGATCCAGGTTGCCGCCCCGTCGCTCTGGACCCATCATCGACAAGACGGCCTTCAAAGAACCAGTTTATGTGCTGTACGTCATTGGCATGTTCTTTTTTGTATGGGCCAACTACTATCTCTTCTACTATGTAAGTGCCCTTCTGACGAGAGGGAATGTTGCTGCCACACCCGTTCCCTCTCAAACCATCAAACCCTTGACACTGACATCTCTCCGGGTTGCTTCCTTTGGTATCCAACGCCTAGGGCTTTCGTACAGCAACGCGTCCTATCTCGTCATGATAATCAACGGCGCGGGGCTGCCTGCACGAGTCCTCGTACCAATGCTAGCCGATCGCGTGGGTGCTCTGAACACGGTGACCGTTTCCATAAGCTGCATGGCTGTTGTGATAACTTTTTGGTTTGCTGTTAAGAACGTGCCGGGATTCTATGCTTTTACTGCTGTTTGTGGCCTTGTGTCTGGGGGATGCCAAAGTCTCTTCGCGACAACGCTGGCCAGCATCACGAAACGGCTCGACACGGTAGGGACGAGGCTGGGCATGTGCATGAGTATTACTTCGATTGCTTCGCTGACCGGACCGCCACTGGGCGGCGCGATACAGTCTGCGAGCCATGGATCCTTTGCCGGATCGCAGGCCTGGGCGATTGCCTCGACATATCTTGCAGCCATTTGCGTCCTTCTGGCGAGGACATCACAGGTAGGATGGAAGCTCAAGGCCGAGTGCTAGTGAAATGCAAGACGACCCGAAAAAACGACCATCCTGCAGCGGCGGCTTTCCCTGGCAAGGAAGGGAAATGTGCTTGCCCACTCCAAGTAAGTAGAGCCCATCTACGCCTGTTGTCGTTACTATGAATGGTCTTTGCAGCCAAATTTGGGTCAAATTCCGAGAGGCGAGAGGTTGACTACGGTTGGGATTGATGGAAGGTTCAGAATGCAAGAAAAGTTTTGTTTTAGTGTGTGTAGATTCTCCATAGAAACCTACCATTAATTAATATTCAGTCATTCCCGCTTACAATGGAATTTGCATATGGAAATGGATCTCATTGAAGCGTCTTCAATGCGTTCTCTGTCGCCTGATGAGTTTTCCCAACCCCGACGGGAATCCTGATCGTAGGTTCGTGAGCGGTCTAACCTCGCCCCAGCGATACCGCAATGCTAACCGAAGTAGCGAGATGAGCGTGGCCTCCTAGTTTGCCACTATTCGTGTCCGTCGCATCTAGGCCATCGGTTGTCGCAAGCCACGACGCCAGAAAACAGGGGGTGCAGCAGCGAGCACGGAGATGTGAGGCGAATTTCCAACAGTGAAAAAGCTTGCCCAAAAAAGGCCGTATCTGAAGATGGCCAAGTAAAACTGCTGAGCCGAAACCGGACTTTCTTCTTGCCGTCTGTGACTCACTCAATCGTGCATGCTCCCTGTTCCCCTTACTAATCGCTGAGCAGATGATGGTTGCTTTCTTGTTTACATGGGCCGGTTTACATGGACCAGCCCAAGAGCTGCGGAGTCTTGAATTCCTTCTCATCCAATGGCTTGCCTCAACAGGATGAAGGTAACCGGAGGACTGCACGGGGTGCCGACTACCACCACGAACATGGGCATCCGACCCGTTGATCATTTAACCGCATTAGACTAGCGCAGCCGATGGTCCTCCAACTTGCCGTCGGAATTATCCCAGCAATCAACCCCGCAATCAAGCGAATGCACGATCAAGCGCGGAGACTTCTACCGTTTGCCGAATGATGTAAGAGCATTCATGGGCGGTGTTGGCTGATGAGTTATGGAACAAAACAAGGGCTTTATTTAACATGTGATTTTTTAGACATCTTTAGTGAAGCATTCATCATTATACCATTCAACCTAGAACACCAACATGTTGGACATTTGTCTTGTGACTCTGGCTCAAATAATGAAGTAGTATTACAGCACGCAGGGTAGCAGGAGAAGCTGCAGATGTATGCATACTCCGCAATGACCAGACAATTCAAGGCGGGGGAAACGAACAAGACCGAGGTAATGCCAGTATAAGAGTGTGGTCAGAGGCATTTGCTAGACTAGCTGATAGAAAATTGAGGCCTTCTTTCAGTCCTGAGCGTGCATAATGTTTGAGTGGTACACCTTCGGATTGGCGCTCTTTGCGGCGTTGGGGACGTTGCTTTTTGGTTTCGACACGGGCATTGCTACCACTACAATTGCCCATCAGAGCTGGATTGAATACATGGGCAATCCTTCTGCAGGATGGACTGGAGCAGTTGTCGCTCTTTACGTAAGTCATGCGAACCCCGCGACGCCATGCTAGCATTGAGTGTGCGTGTGAATTTCTGACGCCAAGTTCAATTCTCAGATAGCCGGTGAGGCCATGGGCTCCATTTTGCAAACCTTTCTCGGAGATAGGTTGGGGCGCATCCGCTTCATGCAGCTTATGTGCGTCATTGTCACCATCGGCACCGCCATTCAGACGGCCTCGATCAATCTTGGCATGTTTCTAGCAGGCCGCACGATTGCAGGCATAGCTGTTGGTGGAATGGTCAGCACTGTCCCGACATATCTGTCTGAAATCAGTCGACCCGAGAGCCGGGGCCTCATTGGCGGTATTTCCGGCAGCGGCATCACCTGTGGAATGATGCTGTCCAACTGGGTAGGCTTTGCCTGCTCCTACGCTCCCTATGGCGCTCTCCAATGGCGTCTGCCACTCGGCTTGCAGATTCCCTGGGGTATCATCCTGTTCATTGGCCTCGCTACCTTCATGCCAGACTCCCCCCGTCACCTCGTGCGGGCAGGTAATGTCGACAAAGCCCGCCGGGAGTTTTTTCGTATTCGGCGTGGCTACTCGAGCGAAGAGGTTGAAACAGAGTTTGCTCATATGAGGGCGCAAATCGAGTACGAAAAGGAGCGAGACATATCCTCGTTCAGGGATATTGTCCGTCTTTTCCGCAGACGCGCACTCGTCTCCATAGCAGTGCAAACAATGACGAGCCTTACAGGCGTCAATAGTATACAATATTTTCAGCCCATTCTTTACAAGTCTTTGGGCGTCGGCTCTCGCCAGATCCTTGCCCTCACAGGGGTATACGGCACATGCGCCTTTGTTGCAAACTGCTTGTCAATCAAGTATCTTCTCGATCAATGGGGACGGCGAAAGATGATCCTTGCGGGGCTCTCGAGCGTCATCATCATCGAAATTTACGCTGCCGTCATGCAACGCGAATTTCAGGATAGCAACAGCCGAATTGGTAAAGGATTTGCCGTGTTGGGCATTTACCTCTTCGCCGTGGCATACTACGGGCTTCTCAATAGCACTACCTGGCTGTATGGCGCTGAAGTTTTGCCCGTTTCCTTGCGGTCAAAGATCATGGGAGTGGCAAGCGCTAGCCATTTCATTGTCAACGTTGGCATCACGGAAGCCGGACCTGCTGCGTTCTCTACCATCAAGGAGAATTACTATTACGTTTTTGTTGGATGCACTACGGTCTTTCTCGTCATTGGGTGGTTTTACTTTGAAGAGACGCGACAAAAAACTCTCGAGGAAATTGCAGAGGCCTTTGGTGACAATGTGGTCTCAGCAGGGGATAGGGATATCGGGAAGGGCCGAGACGACACCGACGCTGTCTGTGAGACTTTGGAGTCGGCATGAGTCAAAATAAGAACATGGTATACCTCCGGTTTGTTTTCACAGTCCGCCTCCCCGAGACCGAGACCGGGGCAATACTATTGTTGAGGTGCATTGTGTAGCCCTAAAAAGCGTCAACCTAGGACAGCCCAATACATAGACCCTGACCTAAATCTGAAGTTAATCTTGTATAAAATAAGCTATTGAAAGCTAAAACGTTTATTTATTAAATTTTACGGTGAGTAACGGTCAGTTTTTAAGTGGGCTAAGCGATCGTATACATCTGGCCTATCGTATGGGCTAAAATACGGATCGACCTTCATTTTTCACTGACCCACACGATTCTTCCGTCGCGGCTTTTGCACATCTTGAATCCCATTTGGTTGAGTTCTACAAATTTAGTGTTGTTGACTGATTATTCCAGAAGATTCCAGGATTCGGGGATTGAAAGGCCAAGTTGCAATGGGGCTTTCGGTTTTGATATTATGGGGGTGGCGGTGTAATGGTCCGTCCACCAGTAGAGCCTATTGCAGAAATGATCGGGTTTTAGGGAACGAAATCAAGAAACCCTCAGAAATCAAATAGTTGTAAATCGGGCATCGGATAGTTCAAACTGCCTGTCGAATTGCTTTTGAAATAATGAGATGCTGAAAAGAATCGAGACTCCCAATTAGAAATGAACACATACGGTTGTATATTTGCGCATCTAGATGGAGCTTATACTGCACAGGATTTCGCTTTAGTGTCCAAGCGCCTGCTACCGCATTTTTTTTGTCCGAGCCGATCACTACTATCTATGCGCAGTTAAATTAAAAACTCCCACAATTGACCAATCGCATAGAACGCGCTACGAGAGTGAACAATTCAGCTTTAGTGCAACCACTTGCCAAGTAACTTCGAAATGAATGATTGTTAGAAATTCACAACGATTGCGAACTCATTTATGGCAATCGGGGTATAAGAAGGTCTTGCCCACAACATTGGTAACTGGCAACTCATTCAAGCTCACACACCAGTACCTCAATCTCCACTGCAATCACCGCTCTAATTCACCGCAAAATGCACCTCACCGGTAAATCTTGGCTGTTGGCCGCCTCCTTTGGTGGAATGGTGCAACATGCGCAATGCCAATTCGTAAGTCTCTTCCTTTGAACGCCTTTGTTTTGGATACCTAACACCCAAAAGACGTCTCCTACACTCCTCGAAGATACTGGTGAGCTTCTCGAGACGCAAAACTCGTCGGCAGCATCCTTTATTGGAGCACCAGCAGTAGCAAAGCAGCTGCGAGCCAAGACTCGATATCTCCCTGACACCACCAGCTTTCACCAGGACGGTGGAAATACTAGGACAAATGATTGGGATGGCCCTCTCGGAAACTCACCACAGGTCTCCAGTCGGTCGATTGCAGTCTCTGCTCAGTACTGGCATGACGATGGTCGTCTCACTGCAAGAACCGTGTGCGAGAAGGATGGGGCAACATACTTCTGCATCGCGGCCCTGGATCCTGAGACGCTTGACATGCTAGGGTCTTGGGCTCCTGAGAACCGCACACTGTACACTCCATACGCGACAACAACCAATCGCACAATGGTTATTCCGACACTTGAAGGCTACATCTATGAGATTGAACGCATGGATGACACTGGCAGCGCCGTGTTTTCCGAGCTGCGAAGCATTGATCTCACGGGTGCACTGCCGCAAGGCCATAGCCCCAGCAGCAGCTATTACGACAACAGTGGCAATATCTGGTTCACTGTTGTTCATCTGGCTCGCACCAACTCGATTGAGAGCTCTTCCCATATTGGCTACGTAAACGCCGATGGTGTCATCAAAACTAGGCGCATTGATAACCAAACCGTTGAGAACTCCATCGCCATCAGCGGCGACACTATTTACGTCAATACCGGACCTCTTACTCCCGAGGGAGAGAATGGTACTGGCTACATGCACGCCTTCCAAATCAACGCCGACGGAGATATTGCATCCGTCTGGGAGGAGGAGTACGATGCTGGTACCACATACAAGCCGGGTGCATTTTCCAGGGGCTCGGGCTCGACGCCAGCATTGGTTGGGGACAAGTTCGTTGCCATGACGGACAACGCCGACGTGCAGGTCAACCTGGTGGCCTACCGACAGATGGCGGAGGGCAGCTCCGAAACGCAATCGCACTTTGTCTGCAAGGTCCCTCTCTTCCAGGCCAACGCCAGCGCCAACGAAAACGCCATGGTTGGCTACTTTGACGGATCTACCTACAGCGTCGTCATCAACAACAACTACGGCTCTCACGAGCTGCAGACGCTCGACGGAAACACGGTCCTGGACGGAGACTTTAACCAGCTGGCCCCCCTAGCTCCCGGGATCACGCGCGTGGATATTTCCGACGACGGAAACTGCACGGTGCGCTGGGACTTGCAGGTTCGATCGACAAGCGTGCTCAGCCTGTCGACCAAGAACGGCCTCGTCTACTCGTACACCCAGGACGAGGAGCTCGCCAGCGACGGCACCTACGTCTGGTACTTTACCGCCATCGACTTTGAGTCTGGAGAGATTGTCTGGAGGATCCGCTCGGGCGCAGGTGGGAATTTCAACAACAACGTGGCGCCCACGCAGATGTCGCCAAACGGTGCGCTCTACCAGGTCGTCCTGGGGGGTGTAACGTGGTTGAAGGATGGCGCCTAATCATCCCCGCATGCAGATGTGGACAATCTAAAATAATAGATGGAGCTTCCTGTACAAACCTTGAGATTGGTCTTTTTCTCTCTTTGTAATTTAACGTTGCGGGGCTTGCTGCAGATTTTTGAAGTTGCGGTGCTGGATCTAAATCCCGCCGTTTTGTTTGGCCGCTGTTGATAGATTTATTAGAACCATGGCACCGGGTCTGATGATCGCCATCGCAATACATTCTATTTTAGAAAGATGACGCAAACGATCTTCGCTGACCCGTTTCTCCCCCGGAGGCAGCGATCCGTCGGCGACTGACTGACCGGAGCAGATTTCCCCCCAGCCCCGGAATCAATAGTCTGATCTTGGCGCCAGCTAGGGCCCAGCACAGACAGGAACGGGCGAGACTTGGCTGAACTAAAATGCCACCCCTTTCACTAAATTCTCCGCTGTCCGAGCCCTATCTCGCCAAGCGGCAGGGCCCTGAGTCATGTTGTCCAGTTAGGCTGGTTATTCGTCAGAATTGCCGACACCACTACTTCTAGAAAGAATTCACGGTGAGCAATCCATGTCGCAAAATTGCCGGCCATCTCCATTATTCCAGAGGCATTAAGGCCCTGGCCGATGGTAAGGGCAGACCCCGGTTCAATACCGCGCTACTCTTGGTCGTTTGGTCGTGTCCAGTCCTCTTCCCGATTCAAAGGTTTCGTCACATGCATTCCCACATCGCCCGTCAAATTGGACATGGTCACTTATTCATCATTAATATCTAATCCACGTGAATAATAATAAACGTAAACATTCAGGCGTAAAATGAATTCGCCTCGACCAGCTCGATGTCGCTCGCGTTGCTCTTCTTCCTGCGCTCCCAGGAAACATCTTCGGCCGAGTCTGACGATGGATACGCCCCTATTTCCAAGTCGTGCGACGCGGCAGACTTGGGTATTCTCACTTCGTGAGATTCGTGAATCACTTTGAATCCGGAATCGTTTGTTCGTCTCGTGATAGATCTCTCGTTGGTGCTGTTTGAGTTTTGCGTTTTCTGCCTTGATTGGAAGTATGGTCTCAGGGATGGCAAACAGGCAATCACCAGACTAACATTGAGATCCAGAGCGCTCCAAAATTCTGAGAAGGCATATTAGACTTTGGAGCATAGATTAGATGGAACATATGAGCACCTACCGACGAGGCTGATGGGGAGAGCATTGTCGACTTGTGATGTTTGCATTGTAATGGCCCGAAGAAGGCAGAAGACGATGTTGATGAGTCCGAGCAGAAATGTGCAGTAAACGCTTAGCTTAAGCTTCCATTTCATCTGCAACCCAGGTACAATCGTCCAGGGTACGATAAATACTGTTTGTTCTGTCAGACCAATTCATCCAAACATGTGCAGGTATAAGAGCTTACTTAGCAAGTCTCCAAAGAAATGCAGGCTCCAAGTGACTTGGAATATTATTGCAATGTTGTCATTTGAGCATTTTTCTTTGGGATCCAACGACCAATTACTCTCTAGCGGGAGACACTTGACAAAAAGCATCAATATGCTCGTCACAAAGGCAATGGCGATGAAGGCAATTGTGAACCACAAGAACATTCTGCGCTTGGTCATAAATGGCGGGATGATCTGCAAATACAGGGCAAGAAGTGCGGCTTTGCAGAAATAAAAGGCGGTAAAAAATGGTACGCCGCTGACCCAAAACAGCTAATACACCTCCACGCCAGCTTTGATGTAACCTGTCCCGAAAAAGCTTTGTTTACCTTGCCAAAGAACTGTTTATCTTCATCGCTTCCCTCGTAGCCGTCGAGGGACGTCATTACGTATGGTTCAAGCGCACCCATGAGCGCAAACTTGACGTCAAAAGAGGCCGTGGCCACGGCTGCCACCCAGGCCAAACACATTAAAATATCAGTACCGAGCAATTTTTGTCGTTGGATCTGAAGGCGCAGGTAGACGCGTGCTATGACGACGCCTGCAGCGATGATGATCAGGGTCCATTGGGGCACCTGTGCGTGGCGAGTTAGAGAGTGCACGTTCATCGGGAACTAAGTAAATGGAACCGTACAAGAACACCCACAGGCCCGGGTGCGAAGACCATCGTAGCTCCGCGTGGTTGGCTGGCTGGAGCGTTCTAAAAAGAAAAAAAAGAAAAAAAGAAAAGAAAAACGTCGTCTTGCAGAAATCAAGCTGCAAGGTTCGGTGTCACCCCAACCAAGGGCGAGTGCTGTTTGAAACTTCACTCGACATGGACAAGAGACCTGGTCTCGCTGCAGAAAGAAGAGTGCCCGTCCGTTTTGGCACTGCGGCGTGGGCTGGGCCCATCAGTCCCTCTTAAATGGGCTGCCAGTGAACGAACTGTTTAGCCTCCTTACGCAAGTGGAACCGTCTGCGGCTGGTTATGCTTAGATTGATCACGAATAAGGTGGTGGAGAAGAACGGTTCCTGCATGACTGCAACGCTAACTCGAGCAGCCCGGTCGACGTTTGCCTGCTTCGGGCTTAAGAATGGGCAATGTCGACAATCTCACCACGACACATCGGGAACACCAGACACCGGAAGAGGGACTCGCCAAGGCAGTCGGAGCCGGCCAAGAGGCAGGAAATGAGGCATTCTCAATCTACCACCGGCCGACGGCTGAGGGGGACGCCGCCTGCGACGCCGCCCGCGACGCCTAGCTAGCGGTGGCGCAAACAGCCCAGGAAGCCGATTCGCCAGCCAAGTACCTATCAAACCAAACCAGCTTCTTCCAGGCTGGCTTGAATCCCCCCTGGAATGCCAAGGTGCGCTTTCTTTTTGCCGGCCTCACCTCAAACAACTGGACTTGCGGCAAGCTTTGGGCAGCGAACGCTACTGACGCTGGCTACGACGACGGCTCTCAAACCAAGCCGGAGATAATTTGAACAGAAGCTACTCTCTTACGCCCGTAGGATAGTAATTTACTAAGCGCATTCTTTTACGGTACAAGAGAAAAAAAAGTCCCATGATGGTACTAAAAGATGATTGATGATGTCCACGTGAGCGAGCGAGTCTCCGGGTGGGATAGTTCCGAGATGCCCATGCGCCGTAATACAAACTAGAAAACTGATCGCAATACGTCAGAGATCCAATTTTCTTGTGTTTCCAATGTTAGTATTATTTGGCGATCGATTGCGAGTAGGGTGTAATAGTTCCGCTTAGTCAAGAGCCAAACTGGCCTGTCAAAACACGTCTTCCGGTATTCACATTGCACACACAGTATTGGAAGGTTTGAGCAACTTGGTTTGACGAATTTTAAATGATATTCTAGGAATCAGCGGCAGAAGGGCTCAATGCAATTTCCTGCATTAAGCCCGATACACTCACACCCGTGGACCGCGTGCGTTTGAAATGGTATTATTTTCGCAACCTAACACAGAAAAACACCAGCATTTAAGCTAAGAAGAATGAAATTGATATCCTTAACATAGTATACATCAGGGGCAAAATGAATCATGGATGTACATCTTTATAAAAAAAAAAAGTTTGGTTTTTGCTATAGGCTGCCCACGTTTTACAGGGCAAGCATACCGGCAGCAACGAGAGCAGAGATGGACCAGAGGTTGACCTCGACTCCGGCAATGGTGAAGGCGCGGGTGACGGACATGCCGAAAGCAGCACCGCTGTCGGAGCTGGAGCTGGAGCCGGAGCTGGAGGTGGTGTTGCTGGACTTGGCGAGGGCGGTGCAGTTGGTCGAGGAGCTGCTGGCCGTCTGGGTCTGGGCCTTGCCGTCAAAGTCGCAGGCGGTCGAGGCCTTGTTCTGGCTCTCGTAGTAGGCGTTGAGGACGTAGGTGAGCTGCTGCTTGGCGCTGCACATGCTGAAGGTTCCGTAGACACCGGTGGTGGCGTTGCCGTTGATCTCGGTGCACAGGCTCTCGTCCTCGCCGCAGATGTAGTTGAAGACGGCGGCGTACTTGCTCGAGGCGAGGCCGTCGGCGGGGATGCAGCCGCTGGCGTTGACCATGCACGTGCAGGCGTCCTCGACGGGGGTGGGAGGCAGAGTAGAGCTGGCGGCCCAGGTCGAGTTGACGGTAGGGCAGGTGGCGGCCGTCTTGCTGGACGTGTACGAGGACATGGAGACGCCAGAGGGCGAGGCGGCGCGCACCTTCTTGGCGAGGTCGGCAAAGTCATCCAGCTTGGTGGCGGTTCCGCTGCTGATGTTCACCAGACCTAACATCAACGTGTTAGAATACGGTGCCTTTCATGTCTTGCTCCATGCACGGGGGGGAATCTTACCGTAGTCGTTGGTCTCCTCAAAGTACTCGTAGACGATACCGCCGTTCACAACGTCAGACATGTTGGAAGAGTAAAGAGCAGTGGTCTCGTCAAAGGTACGGGCGGCAGCGCCATCGGGGAGGTTGCAGCCGTACTCGGCGAAGAAGACGGGGACCGAGTAGTCCTTGAAGGCCTCGATGAAGCGGTTGTATCCAGAGGCCTCAAAGTCGCTGTCACCGCACCAGGAGTAGATGTTGTAGCCGAAGAAGTCAATCGAGTCGGAAGAGTTGCCGCAGTTGAAGTAAGAGGAGAGAGCATCACGAATGTCAGTGTCGTCGTTGGCAGCATAGCCAACACCCATCCAGCGGTAGCCCTTGTCGGAAATGTACTGCTTGGTGTCACGGACAGCGGCCTTGACGTAGGCGGAAGCACCGGTGTTGTTGGCCTGGTTGCTGACCTCGTTACCGGCGAAGAAGCCGAGAACGTTGGAGTAGCCGGCCAGGGAGTCGACGACGGCCTTGTAGCGGGTGAAGAGCTCCGTGTTCCACGCCGGGTCGGAGCGATCAATGGAGAGGCTGGGCTCGCTCAGATCGGAAATAACGTAAATGCCAGCATCCTGGAGCAGGCCCATGCAGTAGCTGTGGTTGGCTGTGGGGTCAATGGCGTAGGTGCGGATGATGTTGGTGCCAAGCTCGGCCAGGAGAGGAATGTCTTCCTTGCATCGGTCTTCGTCGGCAAGAGGGTCAACGAATGTCGAGTTGGTCGTGGTAGCGCCGGCAGCCGACGAGTCCTGCTGGTAGCCGACACCCTTGAGGAAGAACTGGGTTCCGTTGGAGAAGAAAAACTTGGAGCCCTACGGTGCCAAGAAAAAACGGTTGTTAGTGGCTTCGGCGCCTGCGGGATCGGCTAACATGCCAAGAATCGGAGGGGAAATAGTCACCTTCTTCTCAATCGAGGGCAAATCGGCGCCAATAGCAGTGGAAAGAAGGCCGAAAAGGGCCATGGACAACTTGAGGGGAGCCATGGCTGAGGTCTTCTGCCGTCGTTTTGCAGAAGATTTTTAGTTTGTGGCTGATAACGAGAGGTGGTGTAAAGTAAAAAAGCGGCGTTTAAAATATTCGAGGCGACAGACGCCTGAGTTTAGAGAGAGACTGGAGAATACGAAGCGGACGAATGTCGAAGGAAGAAGGAGAAAGGAAAAAAAGAGCGCTGATGATGAAAGAGCGAGTGTTTAGTCTTACAGGTTGGAATTTAATCGAGCGGGAAACAAGAAAGACGAGCTAATCTGCAGAGCAAGGAGATATGTACTGGGGCCACACACACGTACCCCGAGGCGCAGCAGGTACGGCCGTTCTGGATTGTGCCTCTGTTAGGCCAAAGCTGCTTTTGTCGGCCAAATCAAGCCGGAAGGCGTCGCGTCCCGACTCCAACTCTGCTGCTGCAACGGGCCATGGTGGAGACGATGGGCCCTGAGATGCCGCGTTGCCGCCCCATGAGGATACGTCAGCCAGTCATGACGCCAACCCTGACGTGCCGGAGCCGACAAGGGACTGGCGCTAGCTCCGGCCATGCACGCGCGGCCTTGACGGCATCGAGCATCGATCCCTTTGCCCCTTTTGCAGCTTTGTTTCAATTGCCCGACGGCATGCCAGTCGACTTTGGCCCAAGGGGTTTGCCTATAAGCAGTCCCGTCCGCTCCGTTCATTCCAGCTTCATTCCCACACGGGAGGCCGTCGTGAGCCACATGGACACAGCCAGCATGGGTGAGGGCACTCAGACCAGGCGACAGAGCATGGGTGGCCAGCGCCCCGGAAATAGCCCTCCCCTCTCACAGTGAACCAGTCCGCGTGCTTCGTGTCTCGCCCGAGAAAATTTCATCTTACGAGTTTGCGAATTGAA
Organism: Calonectria leucothoes; assembly: GCA_002179835.1. Classification (NCBI taxonomy): domain Eukaryota; kingdom Fungi; phylum Ascomycota; class Sordariomycetes; order Hypocreales; family Nectriaceae; genus Calonectria; species Calonectria leucothoes. The sequence continues at coordinate 77,814 of NAJI01000304.1, forward strand.
AACTCTATTGGTCCCCAACTCGCACTGAAACAATCTCGCGCACGCTGTCGACAAAACACGGCCTGTTCAGCAATGCCTTCTGCATCACCAGTCCTCTCTTAAGCACTGTGTGTCTCTGGTTGAAACGCGACTGCGACCGAATGTCCATGTACACGATGGGGACCGCCCGCAACAACAGCCATGTGGGTGCGTGTGTGTGTGACTGTGTGCATGCTGCTTCTGGAATAGTTCGGCCATGACCGAATCCGTCATCCCCAATCAAGAAATGACCGTGTCCCGCCTTTCAATAGCGTACCTAGATAAGAATTGGTTGGCCATTGCAAAAATCATCCCTCGTTCCGAGATCGATATGCATGACCCAGACAGCGTTCAAAAATCGCAGCCGGTGATTTTTTTGGTTTTATTTTAATTACCAGGCCATCGCGGCAGCTCCCCGCTTCTAGCACAGATGCAATTTCCCGTCGTCCTCTCCGGTTTCGTACCCTAAACCCCTTGATGCATGTTTCAAGCTGTCACTGCTGTTTTGGCATCTCGAGGTTTCTCTCCAGGTCATGACGAGAAAGATTTTCGGCAGTAGGCTTTACTTGGCACATGCCAAGAGCATTTGTCGATAATCGAATACGCGGGACATGGAGTAGCGATCGCCAAGATGTGGTCGACAAGGATGGAATGCACATCAAATGGAACCTCAATCAAATTTAGCGTCTGCTTGTGCAGCCATCAACGGTACACAGTCTGGGAGTGCTGCACAATTTCACAGGTTCAACCCGGCTAAAATTTCTACATCAAGTATCAATTAAAATATATTCATTACTTTAACCTTTTAATTTGCGTCTATCTGGACTTTCAGCATTTTTAACAAAAAAACAGTGCCTCATATTGACTTTGGCACAGTCATGACTAACTCGTTGTTTCCCATCCTTCGCTTCCTTCTGTTTTGCAATGCGTCAACTCCGGCTATTTCATTAATAGCGGCTTGCCTCACTCGAATGATGCATCACCAGTTCGGATAAAATTTCTTCATTCAGATGCCCTGCGCCACCCTCTTTGCCAGGCCAACCCCCTTGCACTACGTCATTTCATCATCTTCAATCCTTACACGAGAGTCCGTTGTACGGCTAGATAGTCTTGTCCACGAGGAATTTGTGGAATTAAGGACCGTAGCACTAGCGGTGCACAAACTAGAATCTGTGTTGCAACCTCTACCGAAGAAGAGGACTGTCATCCATTAGCATGGGTAAATGGTACGGTGGGATACTCGCGGGGAATGATCAAATAGCTTTGATAAAAAAGGTCATCTGGGCGATACCCATACTAAATAACCATACGCGGCGAGCTATTCTCTGTTCAGAGTCGCTTGCAGTGCGCGGAGCATGCCAAATGGCGATACAAACACTTGGTGAAGTGCCAAGCACGTCATCAATTTGTAATATCGAGGTCATGTCATTCTCACTAAGCACCTCTGTTATCAGGCTTAAGGGCAAATGAGCTCATGATACTTTAGGAACTGATACCATGATGCAGGTGCTGTATTCTGCCTTACAATTCAAGCTCTAAAGTAGTATCAATGGCAAGCTAATTTACTGAACACGCACCTCTCGAGATCAGCTCACTACTTTTTCGAAATGGGCGGCCCCCACTAAAGGTCCAATGCCAACAAAAGCCCAGGTCCGGTATGTCATGACGGACTACAGACACTTCCGAAGCCCTTCTTCTGAAATGGGGAAGAATTCGTTGTAAGAGATCAGCAGGGTAAACCTGGGGAAATAAAATCCCAGGTCAAAGATGAATACAGCACGAAACCGAGGCTGTCAGGATTGTTAGTTAATCTTCACGATTTGACATTATGAGTACATGCCTGATATAACTTGATTGTAATACTGTTGGAAGCCGCAATAATGATTGAGATGCCGAATGCAGGGGAAGTAAACCAAAGGAGAATTCAGGAGCAGGTCAAATATGGGTAAACGAGGGCACCACTTGGAATACCCCGCTGATATGAATATAGTACCAAGCGCTCTTTAAGGGCGACAATAGTTGCCGAGAAGCTTGTGTTGTTACAAGTAGGGAGATTAGCCGTTTGTAAAGTCAAGTCATTTTTGAACGTTTTTGCTGCTGTGTTGCACATCCACTCCGAGTCGCCGTCTTTGGTGGCTTTGTCAATCCATGATGATAGTTTTGGAGAGATTAATCAGTCACATGCTTTTGTAGACGAAGGAGAATTTTATTGCTTGAAAGGTATTATGAAGGAGATCGTGGATTAGGCAGCGATTCTTGATAGAGTTCGTGCATTCCACCAACACAAAATTTTTCACGCGTTTGGTTTTTCCGTCGGCAATCTGGAGGGTTGCTTAGAGATGTGATCAATTTAGGCACGATTTTGGATTTGGGGCTCGCAACTTGCATTCCCAGTATGCCGATCAGGATCGACGGAAACGGGAGCATGTCCCTCCACCGCGTGATGAATATTGGGTAAGTTACATTTTATCTTCTATCTTCTCTTTCGCATTCGTGTCGTATTCTGCTTGATTTTTAAAAATCACCTTGCAGTCAAGGACATTGCAGCAGCGCATTGCATGTCCAACTCGTCCAGAATTATCGCAAGCGAGTAAAAAGCTTAAAATATAGGGCCAGAGTGCATTAATGAAGAGTCAATCATGAAATCTTGATCATTTATGACATGTTGTTGATGTGTTTCCATTCCAAAAAGCCAACATAACATGCAAGAGGGGCTTCTTTGCTTGCTTCCAAGTCTTTTCTCTAATTCAAGATCAACTTCTCGCGCAAAAAAATGATGCATATAAGCTAACCAACTCCATCCCATCAATAGTCTTTTTTTAGATCCCTTCATTGCTGGAGGCCATGTCAAAACGATCATCACAACCGCTCTCAATTTGGTCGCTCTATTCTCCGAAAATGCTACCTGATAAGGTTGTGGCTGGCAGGGGTGATGATTGTGCACCCACCAGTCTCAGATACTCAAAGCATCATGCAAAAACCACTTGAATAAATTATTCGTGACATTCATCTTGGTTCTCGTTCACTCAACGCCACCTCATTAATTCCCATCGTATTAACCCCTGAATACTGCACGTGACTTTGTAGTGGATCCTAATGTCTGGCTAGTGGTGTTTTGGACACGGGTACGTACCGCTTCCTCCGTCATCATCTTGACTTGGCAGCTTACTGCTCGGACTCGTCATAATCGCCGAGACTCCGATGGATGAAAATTGCTAGACTTCCAACTTCAACACCTGATAATTCTTCAAGGTGAGATGGATAAAATACTCATTTTTATATTAGCAGAGTCAGCTAACATGCCACCATAGCTCTCAGCGCCATGCGGGAGGGTGTCATCGAAACCCAGTTGGTGCTGGGCAAACCAAAACTTTCCCGTACAAGTACACAAAAGGTGCGGACGGGCTGCATCACCTGCAAGAAACGCCACGTCAAGTGTGATGAGGCAAGGCCTAGCTGCAATAACTGCCTCAGAACCCGGGGGCGCTGCGGTGGCTACGCCGTTGAACCGAGAACGAAAGTATCGGGCCCGTTCCAGGACTGCTGGGATTCCCGACAGCCCGCCCGTGACCCGCCTCCAAGGATATCGCTGCACATTGATCCGATTTCGTCAGGCTTCTCTGATTCAAAGGGTTTGCTCTACTTCCAAGAATTCCTGAGTCTCATCCAGGGGCCTTGGGTCAGTGGCTCATCCAACGGCGCCTTATGGGCTGTGACTCTGCCACAACTGGCCAATAGCAACGATGCGCTGCGCGCTGCTGCCGTAGGCATCGGTGCTTTAAGTATCTGGCATCGCCAATCTACTCGCAGCTCACTTCGCGAAGTCTCTATGCCAGTTCTTCCCGTGGCCCAGGGAGATGTGCACTACTTCCAGGCCGTTTCATATTACTGCCATGCACTGAAGTTACAAAGCGAGCGAGCTTCCGTGCAAAACACGATTTTTTTATCGGTTCTAATGCTATTCTTTGAAAACCTCAGGGGAAACAGGAGGGGCGCGTTGGATCACGTCAATCACGGGTTGGCTTTGCTGTTTGCTGTCTTGACCGACGACGACGCAGACCGTCACATTGCCAACTTTGCACCAAACCCAAAGCCCCTTCTTGGAGATGTTGCAGACATTTTTATACAGCTCGTAAACCAAGTTCGCACGATTCTTCCGGGGAGAGTGGATCAAGGCTCGCCTTTTCCGAACCTTTCCAAGGGGCTGAGGAGTAAGAAGAAAACGCTCGAGCACTTCATGGTTCTTCTCAGCGGCCAACCATCTTCAGCCTCCGTCTATAACATCCCGGAAATTTTTACTAGCCTTGATGAGGCTGAAGAATATTGGTCAGCCGGCAGACGGAGACAAATCACAATGGCCACAATCGTCAGAGAATCAATACAAGCATTGGGCATACCCCCCGCTACTGACAACGACCTTGTAGACGAGTTCTATATGGGCATTCTCGGTGAATCTCGAATCCTCGAGTTTTGTACTATTTCACAGGGAATATTCAAGTCATTGAATGCAGCCTACTTGCCCCTCTTCAATACTATCATAATGTCCGACACGGAATCTCCAACATATTTGAGGGCCCTCCACCTTCGCCTGGAATTGCTCGGTGCATTCATCTTTGAAGACCCTACTCAGTATCTGGAGTTCCAGGGCATACATCAGCGAACACCCTTGTTCCGCGAGTTCCTCTCCATAGTCGAAATGGCTACGAGGGTGGCGAAGCGAGAAATAAAGAACCCGGCCCACCAATTCTCGCTACAGTGCGGGCTGGCCTGGCGCCTTCTGATTGTGGCATTCTTCTGTCGCGATCCTCTCACGCGCGACGAGGCCACGTGGATGTTGAGAGAGTACCCTGGCCAGGATGGATTGTGGAACACACACTCCCTATACCACTTGGCTATGAGAAACCGCCACATAGAGCGAGAAAACGCAGTCGAGGGGACTCCACAGGAGCAATGGAGAAGATTGTGGCGTCGGGAATACATCTTTGAAGATGGCGGTGATCGCATCGTACTGCGCTATCTGGAGAAGAACCACGTGGCAGGAACGTGGGACTTGATAGAAGAGGCCGCTGACTTTCAGAATGATTCATTAGACGTTGAGTGGAAGCGACAACCTCTTTCAGGATCTGGTGGACTTCTCATGTTAGAATTGTATAACAACACCTCTGGCGGTCATGTTGATTTTGAGGCAGAGCCCCAAGCATAGCTTATACTGATAAAATACAGGTCTATAGTATTCTATAATGAATAATGAACAAACAAGAAGAAGAAGAAAATATCAGGCTATGTGGTCGCTTCTAAAATATCAAGAGTGAATTTTCCCTTTCATCACTAATCGGGTTAACCGCGCATACTATACTCATGCATCTACTGATCCAACGCTTGGCTTTGACACTACGGAATGAGTTAGAATAAGAGTGACGAAAAGATGGTTCAAAAAAACTTACCATTTCCCAATAAATACCTTGCTTTTTTACAAGTTCACTGTGAGTCCCCTTCTCCACCACCCTTCCATCGTCAAAGACAAAGATGACGTCAGCATCTTGGATTGTCGAGAGCCTGTGAGCCACGGCAATCATGGTCCTTCCGTTGCGTGCCTTTTCAAATGCGGCCTGCACAATCTTTTCAGACTCTGAATCCAAGGCAGACGTTGCTTCGTCAAGAAGCAGAATCTTGGGGTCCCTGATCAATGCGCGCGCAATAGCGACGCGCTGCTTCTGCCCTCCAGACATGGACACGCCCTTGTGGCCGACATCGGTGTTGTAGCCATCGGGAAGCGAAACTATGAAGTCGTGAATAAAGGCCTCGCGGCATACGTTGTGAATCCTTTCGTCGGAAATCGAGCCGGGGTCAGCGATGCCAAAAAGAATGTTGTCGCGGATGGTGCCGCGAAACAGGGTTGGCTCCTGAGATACGAGTGACAGGTTCTGTCGGTATTCGTATACGCTGAGGTCATTAATGTCCGTGCTGTTGCAGAGAATCGCGCCCTTGTTTGATAACGGGTCGTAGAATCTCTCCAAAAGGGAGATGATGGTGGTCTTGCCGCATCCCGAGGGGCCGACAAACGCTGCAAACTGACCCTTTTCAATTGTGAGATTTAGACCTTCAAAAACGGGAACATTGCGAGTGGGATATCGAAAGTGAACATCCCGCAGCTCAATCTGCACGCCTCCTTCTGTTCCCGGTATGCTCTTTAGTTCCCCAGTCGCACGTCTCTCTACATCGGCAGACTGTTGAATATCAAGGATGCGATTCGCGGCCATTGACGCCTGGGCAGCATTAGGCGCGAGGGCAAGAACTTGACTGGCTGCCTCTGCACCTTGAATCATACCCATGAAGCAAACAAAAAAGGCTTCCATGGTGCATTCGCCATTGGCCAAGAGCTTGCCGCCGTACCAGAAAATGAGGGCCTGACAACCGAGGCCGGCGCTGTCGGCGAAGCCGAAGAGAGCAGACGTCCACTGTGCCTTGCGGAGTGCGGCTTGGACGTGGCCGTTCAACAGATTTTGGTACCGGGAGTTGATTGAGGATTCCATGGTCAGGGCAGACACGGTTCTAATGGCGCCAATGGCCTCGGTGGCGAACTGGGAGCTTTCCTCAAACACGGTCGAGTTCATCTTGTCAAACTGCATCTCGTGCCTGAATTTCCAAAAGCCGGAGCCCAGCATGACGGGCATGGTGACAAACATGGCGACCAAGCCGAGCTTCCACTGAAATACCAAAGCGATGATGATGCAGCCAGTCACGTTGAACATGCCCGACAGCAGAAAAGCCGTGTTCAACCCAAAGACCTCCTCAAGCTGCTTTGCATCATTCGATATTTGAGAACTCAGAGTGCCATAAGAATGGCCGTCCTGATCGAAGAATGCAATCTTTTGGTGAAGCATATCGGTAAAATACTGGATTTTGTGCGATGCGGAGCCAAAATACTGGACCCGAAGGCTCGTCCAGCCGGTAATGGTGTAGGCGAGGCCAACGCCGCCAGCCAGAGCAAACCACATCAGGCCCCAGAAATTGCCTTGTTGCTCCAGCTTTTTACCTTCCAAAAGGAACACGCCGAGTACCTTTGCGAATAACCAGGCTTGAATTGGCGTCCCAGCTCCGACGGCCATGGCTGAAAGTACGACGCTCAGATGCAGGGGCCACTGAGAGCGTTGCTTGTAAAGGAGCTTCAGCAAAACGGTGAAGGAGCCCTGAGGTTTTTTCGGTGTGTCCTCTTCGGGAGTCATTATGGGCGATTCGGTCGAGTAAGCTGCTGGCTCGTGGACTTGGGCAGCCTTTTCTGTCTTAAGTTCAAGCTCTGGCTCTGTTGTGACTGTGTCGCTCTCGGTCCCGTCGGTGACGGGCAAGTGCAGCGATTGAGCTCGCACCAAGCCGCTGTAGACGCCGGATGGATCCGACATGAGGCTGTCGTGCGTTCCTTGCTCGACTGCGCGACCGCGCTGCAGCACGATGATCTGGTCGGCCTTTTTAATGGTGGACAACCGATGGGCAATGGTGATGGTTGTGCGCTTTTGCGTGACTCTATCCAGCGCGGCCTGGACCAGCTTTTCGCTCTTGGCATCGATGGCGCTCGTGGCTTCGTCGAGGATGATGATTTGCGGCTTCTTGACAATGCTCCTGGCAATCGCTATGCGTTGCTTCTGACCGCCAGAGAGCTTGGCACCGCCATCTCCGACTTGCGTATCGTATCCCTGTTTAAATGCAGTTAGTACACGCTTACTCATTTCGCTGGATGAAGCTGTGTCTGATACGTACATCAGGAAGGCGGCTGATAAACTCGTGCGCGTAGGCTTCCTTGCAAGCTTCCTTGACCAGCTCTCGCTTTTTTTCATCTGTCTCGTCGGCCCATTCTGTTCCTGTGAGGCCGTTTGCAACATTGGCAAAGATGGTATCGTTGAAGAGGAAAGGCTCTTGCTGAACTAGGCCAATTTGTGACCTCCACCACTGAATGTCGACGTCTTCCAAATTTGTACCACTAACCATGATGGATCCCGAAAGTTTGGGCTCGCTGGGCGCCTCTGGATTTGGTGTAGACGGGTCATCCTTCTCACCTTGGGTTTTATTGGATGGCTTTTCCGCCTGAACATGTGGTAGGGATGCTTGTGCTTTCAAGGAGTACCAACGCTCTAGCAAACCTACAATAGTGCTCTTGCCTGATCCAGATGGGCCAACAAGGGCAGTGTTCTGGCCAGATTTGATTCGGAAGCTCAAATCGTCCAGAATCCTAGCACCAGGTCTGCTAGGATATTCAAAGGTTACACTATCGAATACCAGGTCTTCAGAGGTGATGTCTGGCTTGAGAGAACCCGAAGGTGGCAGTGGAGCATCAATGACGGTGAAGAGCTCGCATGCAGCAACCATGGCTTTGCTAACCGCAATCAGCGGCGTGGAGATGCGCTCCATGGAAGTCAAAACCATCATAACCGACATCAGAACGACGATGATGACACCAGCATTATCGATGGCGCCATCAATGTACCGCTGAGTGCCGTACCAGAAAGCCAGACCAAAAGCTCCAAACACTCCAAAGAACTATTCTCACATTAGCCTCTATCCAGAGACGGAAGGATTCGAAATTAATGTTGGACTTACCACTAGCCCCAGTTGAAAGCCGACAACGGGAGCCATCTTTTGGGATCGTCTCATTGCTTCCAGAGCCCACGTCTCATATCGAGAGATGGTGCGACCCTGAGCGCCACAGGCCATGACTAGTCTGATGCCTTCAAGAGCCTCGCTTGCAATCGACGTACTTTGGGCCTCGGCTTGAGCAGCTTCATTGTTTCCCTTGACAATCAACGGAACAGCCACTCCGAGTACAACAATGATATACAAGAGCAGAGACGATGTCACCAAGGTGAGTTGCCAGTTCCACACAAAGGCAATGATGATTGCGGACCAAATAGTAGCATTGAACTGCAAAAACGTTCCCAGACGCTCAGATATTCCGAGTTGTAAGGTATTCGAAGTCGCGGTGATGGCAGTCGCGGCTGCTCCGTGCGGCATGGTATCGATGACGTGAATAGACTGGGCGAGCAATGCCTGCAGGTAATGGAGTCGAATAGCCGAGGAGAGACGGATGGCAATCATTCTGAAACAAAACTTGTTGATGGAGTTCAAGGTCCAGCGGCCGAGGAACAGGGCCATGATGTATAGAGCCTGCTTGTTGAGCGTCTTCTGAAAGTCTGAGCGAGATGTAGTAGATGTGGTCTGGAAGTAGTCTGTGAAGTCGCCGACAAGCTGGCCGAAAATGACATTCATCAGCGGCATGGTAATACCAGCCCCTATCGAAGCCAACGAGGCAGTGACATAAACGCAAAAGTCCCAGTTTGTGGCATAGCTGAATACTCTAAGATAGTCGGAGAATTTCGGCGTCCGTTCGAGTTTCTTGGGATCAGACACCGTCGCAGAACCCTCTATGGGGACTGGGGCGTCTGCCATGGTGTATAGTATCGATCGATTAATGTATGCCAAGGCGTGATGGTTGGTTCGGTTTCGATGATGGTTTATTTATGATGGCGATGGGTTACAATAGTGGAAAGGAGTGTGTCGTGTCCAAGCTAGAACGGGAAAGAGGTGAAGAATGAATTATTTTAAAAACAAGTAAATAATATCAATATCAATTTTGAAAATAAGAGAATACGACGGAACAAAAATACAGGAAGATTCGCCGTTGAGAGTTTTTTCCACCGTCCGGGTTTTATACTCGTTCTCCTGACTTGAGGCTGATTACATTAGGCGCCTAGATGCACAGGTCGTACACTATTACCGCTTTGGGAAGTTTACGACTTGGCACGATGGCGAACTAGAGAAGCAGGAGCACGCTTCTCCGTAAGAGGACTAGCGCCATTCCTGTCAATGAGCGAAGCAGGGAACACGGTGGCTCGGACAACACAGCCGAAATGACATAACTTGCAACGCAAATCCCCCACAATTATTACTAAAGCCCAAAAAGGATGTGGCCAGAAACGAGCACGTTTTTAAGCGAAGCTGCGCCTTCTCGGGAGAGGGGAGAAAGAAGGTCTTGCCTCGCAGCTGCAGATCAAGTGCGCACAGGAGCCAGATGCCGATGCCGATGCTGATGTGCGGCTCACCCGTGTGCTACATACAGGGAGTGAGACGCGCATTGACTCGCCCGTGTCCCGTGTATCAAACGTAGATAAGGGATGACGGCCATCTTTTCTAGCAAAAAGACACGCCGGATTCCCAGTCAATTGAGCCTGCAACAACGGATTGCCCTAAGACGGCGGCCAAGTGGAGGTCCGTTGACCCCCATTTTCTTCCCCGCAGAAACGCGTTCTGGAACAATGCTACGGTACTCTGTTAGGATGGCCTTGCCAGTGGGTGGGTGAGTGGATTGCTAGCTTCGGCGGACCTTACCCTAGACTAGTCAGAGAATGTTGACTGCGAGATGTGCAAAATGCATTCAGTGCTTTGTGTCGTGGACTGTGGCAGGTTAATTTTAATCAGGTGCATTTCTTCATGTTTGCTTTTTTCTTTTCTTTTTCTCGTGCGTCTTATCAGCCGATCACATCCTTAGCTTGGCTCAACAGTTCGCGCCTTTCTTATCACCAACAAATGACCAATGTCCGCAGATTGACCAATTGACCTGGCATTTGCGATACTTCTTACCCAATAAATAGATGACTATTCGATTTTGCAACTGCGGGCGTTACGTCCAACCCCGGCGCTATTACGTATCCATTATCCAACCTGGAATTTGCCTTTTTACTCTGCAAGTTGCCGCATTGGTTCTTATCGCTGCGTGGGCCAATCAGGCAGCACCGATTACGGCTGAGTCAAGCTGGTGTCCGAGATAGACTACGGGACATGGCGAGCGGTGGCTCAACATTCTCTCCATCATCTCTCAATCAACAAACTCTCCGGTCGGTATTTATTAGCCTACAATGCACCGTGTGCCCTTGCGAAAGCATCTCGGCTTCTCAAACACGGGCGTTCATGGGCCTCTCCGCCGTGCAGCAAGCGCCTTCTCCCAGCTCAGCGCGCCCAGGGCGACGCTCCGGCAGTCATGGCCATCCAAACACCAACCGGCCGTGACTAGCGGTCAATTGGGCGCCAGAGGACAGCTGGGCAACCAAACATCCGGAGGCCCTCAGGGAAGCTCCGTGAGACGTTACACCTCCGAGAGCGGCAACGATGACGAGGATACCGGCACCTACAGCGAGGCCGACCACGAGCATGCCGTCATCTCAACCTTTGATCTCTTCTCCATCGGCATCGGACCTTCTTCCTCGCACACGGTAGGCCCCATGCGTGCCGGCAACATTTTCGTTTCCGACCTGATGGAGGCCGACGTGCTTCGCAAGGTACACCGGATCCGCGTCTCCGTCTACGGCAGCTTGGCCCTCACCGGCGAGGGCCACATGACACCGAGCGCCCTGCTCTTGGGTCTTGAAGGTGCCGATGTTGAGACGGTTGATACACTTCACGTGCCAAACCGCTTCGCCGAGATCAAGAAGCAGAAGAAACTGTTCCTCGGCCAGGGACTTCCCCAAGGCGGCGGCAAGGAAATCGACTTTGATTACGATCGTGATTTTGTATGGGAGTGGGGCCGCAAGCTGCCTCTGCACAGCAACGGCATGCGTTTTAGCGTTTTTGACGAAGAAGGTATGCCTCTGGCAACCAATGACCTTTTCAGCGTCGGAGGTGGCTTCGTCGTCAACGGTGCCTTGTCTCTAGCTTCATCGTCCACTTCAACGACACCCGGCGACGGCCTGGCCATCGGCGGCAGCTCTGACCAGGAGGGGACCGGCGATGCTGAAGCGGATGGAGGCTCCGGGCGGCATCCCGCAGATTTGGCAGAGAACCTGTTCTACAAGGAAATCAGGAGGTCGGATGCAGCCGGTGACCGCAGAACGGGATCCGAGATCAAGCCGCGGGAGCCGGATGAGGAGCCCGAAGCGCTACTCGAGTCTGGAGATCAGACAGCAAAGCCGCCCGCACTAGGAGACAAATCTGCACCAGTTTCGCACGAGGTTAGCAAGAATGAACCGGAGGACACTTCTCATCAACCTCGATATCCGTTCCGGAACGCCACCAGCTTGTTGAACATTTGCCAACGACACAACCTGACGATAGCCCAAGTGGTCTATGAAAATGAAAAGAGCCACGGCTACACAGACGATGAGATTTACAAGAAGATCTTCCGCATCTGGGAGGTCATGGATAACAGCATCCTGGAAGGTGTCCAGGCCCCCTTGAACTCGACGCTGCCGGGCTCGCTCAAGTTGAATCGGCGAGCTCCGGCGCTGTATAAGCGACTGACGCGAGGCCTTTACCCATCCCACTCGCAATCCAGAGCTGTTATCGGAGACGCGCCAAAGCACGACTTGCTTACGGAGGGGAACGGCGATGATGCAGATACGAGCGATTCCCAGGTGCCCGCGCTGCGAAAGGCGCCGGCCTCTACGAGTGTGACGCAGCGATCACGTCAGCCGCCCCGCGTCCACGGCTCACTCCATCATCCGATTGCGCCTTCGCCCCGGCGGCGAACGACGCTGCCGGCCATGGATTACCTGACCGTCTACGCCATCGCGGTCAACGAGACCAATGCCGGCGGCGGTCGCATCGTGACTGCGCCCACCAACGGCGCGGCCGGCATCATCCCGGCGGTGCTCAAGTACGTGGTGGAGTTTATCAGCGACGACCCGGAGCGGGATATCCCGACGTTCCTGCTGACGGCGGCCGCGTTCGGCATGCTCTACAAGCGAGGAGCCACCATTTCGGCAGCCGAGGGCGGGTGCATGGCCGAGGTGGGCGTGGCCTGCTCCATGGCTGCGGGCGCCTTTGCCGCCTGCATGGGCGCCGGGCCTGAGACGATTGAGCAGGCGGCCGAGATTGGCATCGAGCACAACCTTGGCCTGACGTGCGATCCCGTCGGCGGCCTGGTCCAGGCTCCCTGCATCGAGCGCAACGCTCTGGGTGCCATCAAGGCCATCTCCAGCGCCAACCTGGCCCTGAGCAGCGAGTCGGGAACGCAGAAGGTCCGGCTGGATGACGCAATTCGCGCCATGCGTCTGACTGCCAAGGGAATGAGGAACGAATTCAAGGAGACCAGTCTCAGTGGTCTGGCCACCAGCGTGCCCTTTAACATTCCCGTCAGCGTGCCGGACTGCTAAGAAGCGGGCTCCATTTTTTGGTCGTGATTTCTGGTTCGCTTTGATTTGCATGCTCTAGATTTACACTGAGAATACACAAATAACAATTGGATGGGACACACAGCCTCGTCGCAGGCGATTTAAATGGTTGCTTTTTTTGTTTCCGGCAGTTTGATTTTACAGGATGGGGGTCAGGAATATATACAAGAAAAACAAAGTACTGTTAGTTAGGATGGGAATTGAAGAGAAACGAGCCTGTTAAATGTTTCAAGGCCGTAAAAACTATGCGCATAACGAATGTGATGTTGAAGAGGATGAGCCTGATCGAGTTTGATTTGTTGCAGCCAACTAGTATGATCGATCAACGCACAACATACGGCTCAGCCATCCACTTCCAAGCCTTCAGGTGTCAAATCACTATCTCGTGTTATACATGCTTGTAATATTGTTGACCATCACCGGCTTTTGCCTCCGGCGGCCCTCCGGGGGCGCTGCCGCGGGCCCTCCTCGCAAGCTCGCCGCAACGAGGCCACTGCAATTGAAATAAAAGGGGCATTTATGTCGTGGTAATACCATTTTGCTGTCTTTTCTGTTTTTCGAAGCAATAATTGTTGTTACTTTTTTGGTGTAAACTTCGACACCTTACTTTAGAGAGGCCAAGTTGGAAGCTGCAGCCCACTGACTTTGATTTTTCTCATCTCAACTTGATATTGGATTCTCAATCCAGTTGATTGTCAAGCACTTGCACACACGAAAATGTTTATGTTAAACTTGAATTGTATTGCAATAAAAGCAAATAACAAAAGCAGAAAAAAGCTATTTTAAATACATTGTCCAAATTCCAATCTGTATCAGTGTAAATCAACCAACCCCTGCCCCTGACAGAAGAAATCTATTATATATTCTCGAGCGGCTCAAAGGAGCGTCGTGACAAAGAAGAAGAATCGAGTGGGCAATGGACATCTAGTTGAGGAAGCCAATCTCCTTCCAGATGTGAATGTACTTCCTGACCACCTCCTCGCTCACGGGCCCGACGGCCGAGAGGATCTTGGAGTGCTCGAGCGTGTTCTTGACATCGAGGACGAGGCCGCCGCACGACATGCGGAGGTAGTTGCTGTCGAGGAAGCCGAGCAGGGTCGAGGCCGGGTTGTTGCGCTGGGGCGCGTTGCGCACGCGCTCGACCCACTCCTCAAAGGGGATCAGGTCGGGGATGTTGAGGGCGTCGGCCAGGATCTCGTTCATCTCGCGCCACGACTGGCCCACGGGGTTCTCGATGTGGTAGACGGGGTGCGGGCTGCGGTCCGAGAGCACCAGGTCCGACAGCGCGCCGGCAATGTCGTTGACCGAGGTCCAGTACACCTTGCCGGGCACGTCGGGCAGCGCGTTGAGCGTCTGCGACGACTTGATGAGGAAGCCAAAGTGCTCCATCGGGTTCCAGTACCCGCTCGTCTTGGAGCCGGCAATCTGGCCCAGGCGCACCACCATGGTGCGGAAGCGGCTGGGGTGCTTGTGCAGCGTCTCGTCAATCATGCGCTCGCATCCCCACTTGGCCTCGCTGTAGCCGTTGGTGAGCACCGACTCGATGCCGACCCTGGCCTCGGGAACAATGGTGCGGGCGCCGTCGTTGGGCGCGTCGAGCAGCCCGTAGTGGCCGACGACGCCGATGGACGACACCATCTGGAAGCTGAACTTGAAGCTGTCCGGCCGGCGGGCCACGACGTCGCTGCCAAAGTCGATGAGGTTGCGGAGCACCTGGAACTGCGGCTCGAAGCCGGGCAGCGCGCGCTTGGCGCTCATGGGCCAGGCGTTGTGGATCAGGTGCGTGACGCTGTCGACGAGCTTCTCGTACTCGCTCAGGCTCAGCCCGAACATGGGCTTGGAGCTGTCCGTCTGGAGCACCACCAGCTTGGGCTTGAGCGCCTCGGGGAACCGCAGGCCCTTCTCGCGCATCGCCTTTTGCTGGCGCAGGTACGGCTCCGTCTTGTTCTCGCGGTTCAGGCACACGACCGTCTTGACGTCGGGCAGGTGCGCAATGTGGTACACCAGGTTGCCTCCCAGGCTTCCCGATGCGCCCGTCACCAGGACCACCTTTTCGTTGTCGTTAGGCGCCGAGGCCGAGGCCGAGGAGGTGGGCGCCGCGAAGCCCGCAGTGTACTTCTCGACGTACTCGTCAACCGCCTTCTTGCGGGACTCGAAGAGGGATGGGTCGACGATGGCCTGCTGCAGAGCAGGCGCAGCAACAGCCTTGGCCGGAGCAGGCGCCTCGACGACAGGCTCAGGGACGACGGCTGCGGGAGCAGGAGCAGGAGCAGGGGCGCTGCCAACCAGGAGCTGCTTGAGATCAGCCACGGTAGGGCACTCCATGAAGAGCGACTCGTGCTGGATGTCGAGCTCGAGCTCGTCTCGGAACCGGCTCACGATGACCAGGGACAGGAGAGAGTCGACGCCGGCGTCGGCAAAGTTGGTCTCGTCGGTGAGGTCCTCGACGGCAAGGCCGCTCTCCTCGGAGATGACGGCCAGGGCGCGCTGGAAGTCGACCTTGGAGCCGCCGCCAACGTTCTCCTCGTTGGGAGGAGTCGTGGTGCCGGTGGCATCCGTCATGGAAGTCACCGACTCGTTGTCGCTGGAGTTGGTGGAGCTTCCGGAGGTGTCGGTAGATCCGCCCAGGAACGTCTTGAGGTCGCCGACCGAGGGGTACTCGAAGGAGAAGGCGCTGAACTCAAAGTCCATGTCGAGCTCCTCCTTGAAGCGGGCCGTGATGGTGAGACCCAGGAGGGAGTCGATGCCAACGTCGGCGAAGATGGTGCTGTCGGTCAAGTCGGACACGGCAATGCCGCTCTCCTCGGCGATGATGGTCAGAGCAGTGTTGACCTTGCCGGCATCAGCGCTTGGGGCGGGAGCAGCCTTTGCAGGAGCAGCAGCAGCAGCAGCCTTGGGAGCGGGGGCGGCGACGGCGGCAGCCTTCTGGGGAGCGGCGGCCGGCGCCTTCTTGGTCTTGTTTCCGGCCTCGATGGAGAGGATGACCTTGAGGACCCGGCGAGGAACCCCCTGGATGGCAATCTGTCCAAAGAAGGCGGCCACGCGGTCGCCGTCCATGATGACAACGTCGCCGTGCCAGAGCTTGTCGGCTCCCTCGGTCATGCGCGTGTAGGTGACGTACTTCTTGTCAAAGTCCATGGGCTCGAACATCTGGAAGGACCCCCAGCCGTGGTTCATGTAGACCTGGTTGTCGAGGTCGGTGTAGTCGTTGCAGTTCATGGTGAAGCCGCAGGACTGGGTCAGGGAGTCGATGATGGCCGGGTGCGTGTGGAAGTTGCCGCCGCGCTTGACGCTGCCGAAGCTGAGGTGGCTGCTGGCCTCGAGCGTGTTGCTGTTGAGGACGATCTCGTCAATGGCACGGTAGTCGTCGTGGAAGCGGGCCAGGGGCCGGATGGCGCGGTACACCATGGGTCGGTTGAATCGGGCAGCCGTCTCGCGGGCGATGCCGTCGCGGAGCCCCTTCATCTTCTGCTTGGTATCGGCGATCTCGGCCTGGAGCTTCTTCTGCAGGCTGTGGTCCTTGAAGCGGACAACACAGCGGGCGTGCTCCTGGAGCTTGCCCTTGCTGTCAAAGGACATGAAAATGACGGACGACGACTGCGTGGCCCAGTCAACCTCGCCGTGGGCCTGGAGGAACTGGTGATCGACGTTCTCGCGAAGGATCAGCGCCTTGGAGATGGTCATGTCGGAGACGTCGACCAGGTTGTTCTCCTGGTTGGGCTTGTACTTCTTGAGAAGGTAAGAGCCCAGGGTCAGGGCAATGTCAGCGTAGACGGACGGTGTGCAGAGAGGGATTCCGTCGACCTCGTGGCCCTGGACGAGCGGGCTGAGATCCTTGCGAACAATGTCGGCCTCGACAACGATGCGGACCTTGTTGGAGTCGCCATTCTCCTCGACAACGCGGTGGATCGTGGTGCTCTCGAGGCTGGGCCCGCCGTTGATGACCAGCGGGGCGTCGCCCTTGCGCAGCGACCAGTCGTTGACGTACTGCAGCCAGTACTCCTTGAGGTCCCAGCTGTAGGCCGGCAGGGGCACGACCTTGTGAGAGGCCTTGAAGTCGCGGTGGTACTCGGTCCAGACAATGTCGGCTCCGGCCGTGTACAGAGTCTTGAGCGTGTTGCTGAGGACGGCAAAGGCCGACCTGCCGCGCTGGGCGGAGGCGAGGAATGCAATCTGCTGTCCGAGAACAGCTCTGCCCATGCCAGAAATGGCCGGGTGAGGGCCAATCTCGAGGAAGGTGGTCTGGTCCGTGACGACACCGCTGGTCTGGGCCGTGGTCAGAGCCTTGCGCATGTTGACAGCCTCGCGAGAGTGCTTGGCGAGGTACTCGGGTCCGAAGACACCCTCCGAGTCGACAACGGTGCCGTCGAGCGGACAGAGGACGGGGATCTGGGGCTTGGAGAAGGCGGCACCGCTGGCAACCTTGGTGAAGTCGGCCAGGATGGGGTCGAGCTGAGACGAGTGGAAGGCGTAGGGGACCTTGAGAAGAGTGGACTTCATGCCCAGGGCGGTCAAGACCTCCTTGAGGCCGGCAATCTTGTCGGCAGAGCCAGCCAGGACAGTCTCGATGGGAGAGTTGATGCAGGCAGTCTCGTACTCGTGGCCCTTGAGCGCCTCGGCGATCTCGTCAACGGATCCCTTGACCACAAGCATGGCATGGGTGTCGCGCTGGCACATGTCCTGGAGAAGCTGGGCTCGCTTGCCAACAAGGTAGATGGCATCGGCGTCGGAGAGGACGCCGGCGACGTTGAGGGCAGCGTACTCGCCCAGGCTGTGGCCGACGACGGCGGCCGGGGTGATGCCCCAGGAGGCCCAGAGCTTGCTGAGGGCAATCTGCATGCAGACGCTGGCGAGCTGGACCACGGCGGGAGCGAAGATGCCAATGTCCTGCTCCTCGGACTGGATGACGGGCAGCATGGACGGGAAGCCCAGGCTCTGGCTCAGGTGGTCGAGGCGGCGCAGCTCGGCGCGGAAGAAGGAGAAGGACTCGTACAGCTGCTTGCCCATGCCGGGGTACTGGGCGCCCTGGCCGGTAAAGGCGAAGACGACGCGGGGAGCGCTCTTGGGCCTGGTCTTGCCGGCGTTGTCGCGGATGGCGGCCTCGATCTGCGTGCAGATGTCGGCCGTGGACGCGCCGGCGAGCATGACGCGGTGCTGGTGGTGCATGCGGCGAGCCGTGGTGGTGTAAGACAGCTCGCCGAGCGACGAACCGGGGTTCTCCTTGAGGAACTGGAGTATCGACTTGAGGTTGCCCTGGACCGAGACGGCCGTCTTGGCCGAGACGGCAACCATGTGCTGGCCGCGCGTGTCCTCTCCCTCGGTCGGGCGCGGCAGGGGAGCATCCTCGAGCAGCAGAGCAGAGTTGCCACCCGCAGCGCTAAAGTTGTTGACAAAGACGCGCCGGGGCTCGGTGGACTCGGCGCTGCGCTTCCACGAGGTGGGCTGCAGAGCAATGTTGACGTTGCGCTCCTGGAGGTCGGTGGGGAACTTGCGGTTGATCTTGGTCTTGATGCCGCAGTGGGGGACAATGGTGTTCTTCTGCATCATCAGGAGCACCTTGATCAGACTCGACACACCGGAAGCAGCTTCACCGTGGCCGATGTTTGCCTTTGCTGAGCCGATGTAGAGAGCCTCGTCGCTTGACCGGCCCCTCTTGACCTGGGCCAACGGAGGCGCAAAGGTGTCGAGCACGCTGGACATCTCGCCGGCGTCGCCCGCCTGCGTGCCGGTGCCGTGCATCTCGACATAGCTGACCGTGTACGGGTCGACGGCAGCCTGGTTGAGGATCTTCTTGAAGATGGCACGCTGCGCACCGACGTGAGGCCGGGTGATGGACTCGGACTCGGCAGAGTGGTTGGTGGAAGCACCCAGGATCACACCCAGGATGGGGTCGCTGTCGGCGATGGCATCCTCGAGGCGCTTGATGATGACGGTGCCGATACCCTCTCCTCGGCAGTATCCGTCGGCGCCGTCGTCAAACGTCTTGCAGTTTCCGGTGCGCGAGAGGAAGTGGCCGCGGTCCAGGCCAGACGTGAAGTCGGGGTTGGTCAGGACGTTGGTGCCGCCAGCAATGGCCGTGTCAATGTCTCCGCGCCACAGCGAGTTGCAGGCGAGGTGAATACCCGCCAGACTGGACGAGCACGCAGTGTCGACAGCATAACTGGGACCGCTAAACTTGAAGCAGTAGTTGATGCGGCCGGGGATGAAGGCTCGGTTCCCACCAGGGATGAAGTAAGTGTCAATGTTCTGAGCACTGTTGGTCTCCATCCAATCGTTGCTGGTGACTCCGTAAAAGACACCAACGCGGTCGCGCCGGGTGGAGGGGGTAGCATCGGGAACGATGCCGGCCTGCTCAATGGCCTCGTAGGCCGTCATCAGCGCCAGGCGCTGGGCAGGGTCAATCTGCGGGGCCTCGCGGGGCGAGATGTTGAAGAAGCGGGCATCAAAGACGGCAGGATCGTCGAGCCAGCAGCCAAAGGGCGTCTGGCTCGTGTTCTTGATGGTGCCGGTCGGGTCAACGTGAGTGCGGGCATCCCAGTGGAGGGCGGGGACGGGCTTGTGGACGTCGAGGCCCTCGTGGAGGAGGTTCCAGAAAGCTTCATTGTCGGTGGCGCCAGGAAAGCGGCCAGACATGCCAATAATAGCAAGCTTTGGCTTTCTGGGGTTGGACGAGGCATCGCCAGCGGCGGCGGCCAGGGTGGCGCCGTGGGAGAGGGTGGCGGGCACCAGCTCGCGCAGGGGCGTCTGGCGCAGGGCAGTGTAGATGAGCTGGTCGGCCGTGGTGCCGATGGGCACGACGCTGAAGGACTGGGGCGCGGCCTTCTGGATCGACTCCTGGAGCTTCTCGAGGATGTCGGCCCAGCGAATGGGCTGCAGCAGCGTGTGCTGGACGGCAGCCTCGAGGCGCTCTGTGAAACCGCTCTCCGCGAGCGCCGAGGCACCGGCGGCCGAATCCCGCACCACGTCGGCGACGATGTCGCTGACATCAGACTGCGAGAAGAGGTGAGGTGCGTGGTACGGGGCGAAGATGGGGATGGCCTTGTGCCTCAGACCCTTGAAGCTCTCTGAGCTGACAAACTGCGCAATAGAGTTGGGTGGACCGCTGACTGTGATTCCGTTTGGCGCATATGCACTAATGTAGGGCCTGCTGGTCAACGGCAGAGTCTGGGAGAAGCAAGCATGTGTTAGTGGGGTGATGCAATGAGCCGTCTATTTTTTGGTGCAACTCAAGTCCGGGCAGGGACCAATGAGGAACAACGAGAGACAGGGAAAAACAAGGAACCACTTACACTCTGTTCGCAGTACTTCTCCACGGCCTCGGCGGACGAAGATCCGGGGACAATGATGGACCAGCTCAGCTCCGAGTCGTGGACCGAAGCGATACGCTGGGCGCCATTGGTGACGTGCACGCCTATTCTGAAGGCGGTGGTGACGGCATCCACGGCGAACTGGACAAGCTCGAGGATGCCGTGGCTGGAGCTAACGGCGGCGGCAGCCAGGGCACCGGTGCAGAGCCCGATAGTCTGGGACTTGCCCGAGCTATAGTAGCTAGTTCCAGCTTGGCTGCAAGGTAGACGGGCGATCAGTGGAGTCCTAGTGCTAAACTGGTTTGGGGAAGAAGAGAAAATGCAACGTACCTGATAAAGACTCCGAGTTGATACATGCAGGTAACTGCCATGTCGAGGGGAACGCATCGCTTTCCGGTCTGGTTCCACAGCACCAGATCGTCGTAGCAAGTGAATCGAGGAACCTCATCCCTGACCTGAGGTGGCAGCTGGAAGATTTCAGTGCGGACGGCGTCGTAGGCCTTGACGAGAAAGTCTTCTAAGACAGGGTTATCTCTCTTCTGGAGCAGATCCTTGAGGTGGGGCTGGATATCGTATGTCTGGTCCCCAAAGACGTAGAGTTTCAAGTGATCAGACATTTTGAAGGACAAGGAAGAAAGGAAACGGGGAGTAGTGAGTGTGTGATTGGCTTATCTGAGCGAGTTGTCTGGGCTTGTGTGTGAAATTAGAGCGAGAGGAAGCGGGAGAGGGTTTCTGAGTTGATTAACCAGGTATCCTGGGAAGGAACTGCTGCTTGCTGGATGGGTTTGGGAGTGGTTTCTTGTCTCGAACACAACGGAGTGAATGATATTTATGTCTTTTCTCCTCCAACACGTCCTTTGCGAAAAAACGGGCATGCATCTGAGAATAGCTCGCTCACCGTTGGGCTTGAGCTCAGCCGCGTCCGATCCGTCGACGGTGATGGCCTCTCTCGTTTCCCGAGAGCGCCGCCACTCCAGACGAGCTGGCCGTGATTATTACCCGAGCGCCATGCAAAATATCAGCAGCCGCTTACCTATGGTCCTAGGCGCAGATACGCAGATACACAGACACACTTGCTCACTCGCTCTCACACACACACACTGGCACGCACATGCGCGAGCGCGGGCGCGCACATAGCGATCGGAGCAAGGATAGATTTGATATCCCAGGCATATACGAAGTGCAGCAGCCGTTGGAGGGCGCACCCAATTGGACGGTCGAGCCTGGGAGGTTATCCATCCTGCCCAAGGCGCAATCGATTCCTCTTAGTAAACGGGCCGCTGCAGAGAGGGCAGGAAATGCAAAATGTCTCACTCGGGCATCCGGATCTTCGCCTTGCGAGGTTGAGCCGCTGGTGTCGGGGATCCTCTCGGGCTTCAACGATTGGCCTGGGGCGTTCTGGCCTCGGGGTTTCCAGAGCGTGCAGGGGTACGTTGCAGCCGGGGGAAGAGGAAAAAAAAAGAAAGATAAAAAAAAAATGATAGTCAGCCCAGCCGTGGCCACAGCCCCACAGGGCATGGAGGCGATTCGCTGCATGGCTTCAGGTTGGTCGCTGGAGGGCGGGTTGCATTTGCATAGGGGAGGAAGAGGCTGTCACTGCCAGCCAGGTGTGTACGTCTCTCTTTTCCGGGGGTGGGGACCAAAGCCACAGAGGATGACTAGAGTGTGCAGTAAGGTAAGGTAAGTGGAGGGACAAGGTGGTGAGCGAGCGAGTTGACTTGGCTGCCCACTGCCGGGCGTGGAGCAGTGTCGCAGGGAGTAGGTGGTGTCGCAGGCGTGGAGTCGCAGAGCGTGGAGTAGGCGTGGGGCCAGACGAACATGGTCCGGGGGGCGGCCCTGGCCTGGCCTGGCCTGACCTGGCCTGACTCCCGTCAGAGTGCCAGTGTCTGTAGTGAGCGCGATAGTAACGGCTGCTGGCGGCGACGTCATTGCTGCTCTGCGCGCGCAGATCCGAGGCATCCGATTGCCACCCACCCCGGGGCGCCTGCTGCAGCAGATGCGCTAGGCCGGGTGGGTAGCAAGGCTAGAGCTGGAACAGCTGGGGCCGATGAAGCCCTGATCGGCTTCTAAAACATATCGAAACGCTTCTGGGGATCTACCAAACAAACGAGGCTTATCGCCGGAGAAAAAACCAACCATTCCCCTTGCAGCAGGGATTCCCAGATGTTGGCTGCGGGGGGGGGCAGCCGTCTTACCCTCCTCGGCCAGCTGTCCTGCCCAGCCAGCCCTGATTTAACTCATCCCTTCCTCCTTCTGAACAGCCCAGAAGCCCAAAAGCCCAAAACAATGTTTCAAGCTGGGGGTGCCGGCCTGGGCCAATCGGGACGCGGCCTTGGCGAGCAGAAGCCGGGGTCGTCCTGAGGCGGGCCCAGCGAGCACGCCGCTATATTCGGCAATCTCGGCACCCAGCGGCATTGCCTGGTAGGGCAAGGGCCAGGAGGGGAGCTCGTCGCTAGCACCTCGATACAGATCTGCCCGTGGGTAGCGGCCAAGGCCCTTGCTGGCGGGCGATACCACCATTCGGATACATAGTCGCGTGTTTTGACGTCTTGGCCCCGTTGCCACTCGGTGCCATGGTGCCATGGTGTGCAGCGCCAAGGGGACCTTTATTCCCAGCCGACGCCCGCGCCGGAAAACCGTTGGACGAGCTGCTGCCGGGCCTGCTCCTAATCGCCCTGGACGGGCAGAGTGTGTGTGCGTTTGCACGTTGCATGCTACTGTGGCTTGCTGAAGAAGCCCATCTCCGCCCGCCTGGCAGTCGCTCATGCTGCCCCTCGCCGCCCTGCGCCCGTTGGCCTGGCGGGCGAGTTGGCGCTCTCCTCGCTCCGCCATCCAACTCTTTTCAGCGGCCCGTCCCATGCAAGAGGCGGCCGGCCAATCAGCGCGCGGCGAGGTGATTTCGTATTCATATCGCAAACGGCGAATTGGCTCTGACGATCCCAACTGCAATGTGCCGATCTCTCCCTGCCGTCGCTCCCGCCCAATCCCACGTAATCAGAGTCGTCGCCCAGCAAGGTTCAGGGTAACTGATAGCGAAGCACACGCTCCAGCGCAGCTAGTACTAATAATAGGCGAGAAAAGGGAAAAAGATCTGCCACTGCCGCACCAGCTTATCCCGAGTAGCTGGCACGCAGCAGCCGCTACCTGCCTGGTACTTTGTCGCCCTTGGGTGTGTGTTCGTGTCGGCAGCCTGTAGTACAGGTCCACGACGACGGAGCCGATGCATCCTGACGCCCTGGGACATGATGCTATCGACCCGCTAGCCAGAAGTCGCGTCGATGCAGGCGGGCCACCACACTCCGGATTAGACATACATGGACCGTGACGGCACTATTGCTGCTGATTATCTGCGCTTCGCTGGGCCACTTCCTCCACTTCCTCCCAGTAAGCACGGCAATGCGACGCATGTCATCTCTCTCATTGTCCAGCGAGAGAGTGGGCGTCTTTGCTTCTCCCTTCTTCCCTCTCTCTCACACACACACGCACCCACGCGAGCTAAAGAATAGAAGCCGTCATGCTGGCAGCTGGGCAGTGCCGTGCTTAGAACCGAGGTTGCGAGAGGGGGGTGGCTCTCTGCTCAGCGGCCGAAAAGGCCCTCGCTGACCAACGTCGACCACACACCAGCGGCCAAGCCACCGTGGAGATGCTAGGTAAGCCGCGCGCGCGGCATTGAACGAGTTGCGAGGTTGGCGTGAACTGCACATGGGGTCGGTGCATCGAACACGAAACCGGCCGGTATAGGGTTGCAGAAAGCGGCTGGGGAACGGAACTGGTCCATTGCATTGTATTTAGTAACAAGCAGCTCGTTTTTTGGTTCTTTGCTCCAGCTTCTGTTTTATATACGTAGGGTGTCGCTTTTTCAAGATGAGGGACCAATTTTCTTTTCTCTCCTCCCCCCCCCCCCTCTTTTTCTCCAGCCGCTCGTTTAGAAGATCGATCAAGAGAAAAAGAAGACCAAGTAACAGAGAGAGAGAGAGAGAGCAAGAAGAAGATCACTTCCCAAACATAACCACAACCATGTCTGGCGACACCACAGCAAGAACACCCAGCAAGCCCAAGCTGCGAACCAGCTGCGACCAATGCGGAGCAGCCAAGGTGAGATGCGACAGGACGCAGCCAGAGTGCGGACGATGCGTCTCCCACGGCTGGACCTGTGTCTATGGCGTGTCTCGAAAAATGGGGAAGCCGCCGCGTGGGAAGCATCGCCAGAGTTTCAAACGCGCATCATCGGGTGGCATCCCCGCCGCCCCCGACAATCACAGCAAGATGGATAGTAGCAGTAGCGAAGGTACACACACGCATTGCCCCCCCTTTTCTTTTCTTTTTCTTCTTGCACTTCAACTAACCTTTTTTCTTTGCGTAACCACAGCCTGGGACATTAGCTGCATGGGCCTCGACGCCTCGGACTCTCTGCTGGGCGACCTCACCAGATCCTATCTCCCCACGTCGCCGTCTCTCGACTACGGCGGCTGGGACCTGGCTGACAACTTCTCCATGCTGACCCCGGAGTCGCTGGGCAGCTACTCATCTACGGAAGCGTCTACGGCGCACCCCACGGCCCATCAATCGCCCTCGGACAGCACCCTGGTTGCGCTCGCGGGCGGTGGTGACGGCCACGACTGCCTTCGAGAAGCCCACGAGATCCTGCGCAACCTGTCGTTCGACCGAGACGAGCTCCACCACCACCACCACCAGCAACAGTACCCGCATCCCCACGCCGCGTCCCGATCAAACTCGACGGCGGGCCTGGGACTGAGCAGCGGCGGCGCCAATCAGGTGCCGCTGGACCACGTCCTGCGCATCAACTGCGAGGCGCGCGAGCGCCTGGGGCCCCTTTTAACCTGCAACTGCGCGAGATCGCCGCACCTTGCCCTGGTGTATGCAGCCATCATCTCCAGGGTCCTGATGTGGTATCAGGAGGCGGCCGGCTACACGCACGCGCAGACGCACTCGCACCAGAGCCCGCCCTGGAGCCAAGCCTTGGCCGAGGGCGGCCCGGGCAGCGGCGGCGGCGGCAGCAGCAGCAGCAGCAATCTTGGCGACGCCAGGCTCGCGGCTGCTGCTGCCGCCGCCGCATCCATGTCGCAGCAGCCCTCGCCCGCGGCAATTGCCTTTGCGCCGGCTAAAATGGCCATTGGCACCTTTAGCGTCGACGACCTCGGCATCCAGACGGCCCTCAAGATGCAGCTCCTCGCCGGGGAGATGAAGCGGGCCAGCTGCCTGATTGATCAATTCACTTCACTTAATCTGGGAGGAGGAGACGACTCCAATTTCGATAGCGTTGATAAACTGTACCAAAGTCTTCATTTGTGGCTCAGGGGCGAGCACGACCGCATAGCAAGCAACATGAGGCGGAAGCTGAGCCAGCTCAACACTTGAATAGAATTATAGATCCGGGGCAAAGGGAAGAGAAATATGGTGCGAGCGAGCGACGGGGGAAAAAGCTACTCGGTAATAATGAAATCATCATCTTCTTCTTTTGCATTTTTCGTCTCTTTTGCCTTTTTGCAAACGCAACGTCTACGTCTCCATCCGCGCAATGCTGTACGCGGCGTTTCCACTCCTCCTTGATCTTGTTGACTCCATTCGTAACTCAATTTGGTCGAACCAGAGCCCGATGGCTCATGTAGTTTTGGGGACTTTTGCCGTCAACCTCATGCCAATCCCTTCTCTACTGGTCCGTCACAAAAAAGTCCCCCTCCCCCCTTATCTCCAGCGCGCGAAGGGCGAAGGCGCGAAGGGGCGAGAAGAAAAAAAGGGGCGCTGCTGCTGCTGCTGCTGCTGCTACTGTTACTGCTACTGCTACTGCATTGCGAATTGTCTTTTCCTCTCTCTGCCTTGCGCCCACTGACAACTAGGGTTGAAGTGTAGAAAAACGCCATATGCATATTTCTCTCGGCCCCCATTGGCACGCCGCTCGCAAGCCATGTGGCAAAAGGTCCTCGGGATGACGCGTTGCAGATGCCGCCTCTTTTCGAGGCCACTGCCTTGCTTCTGCGTGGAAATAACCGGATCGGAACTATCAGTTTTGCCGTGCCACGGGCAGGACTGGTGGGTGTGGGTGATTACGTCCGCCGCGTCATCCTGGGCAAAAGCCTGTGAATAGCTTGCGAGTGCAGTCAGAAACTCAAAAGGCTGGCCTGCTGCCGCCGCTGATAGAAAGAGGCCACGGCAGCCCTCTCAATCCCGACGGCGTTTCTTTCACTCCGTCCGTCCCTCGCCGTCCGAGACAAGAGCTGCCGCCACTGCATTGCATTGCTTGCCTGCTTTGCTTGCGCCTTGTTGCAGAAAAATGGCGACACATCAGATGCCATCTTTGCTGTCGTTATTATTTTTGGAACTTCTCCGGCGCCAAAGTACCGAAACACCAACCATATATCGTGGTGATGCACTGATATAGGTGTGATTCCAGTATTCACAGACACAAGAGAAAAAAAAAGGTTTGCAAGCCACTCATTCTGAGAAGACGCACACACACGCGCGCGCACACACACACGCGCACACCGACTGCCATGTGGTTGACATATCTTTTTTGCTTTTTTGTTTAGTCTTGACACACCAACTGTGTGCAGGGCGAAGCATGGAAACACAATCATCTCGCAGTGGTATGCCAAGTCCTATTTTGGTGTGAAGTAGTCAGCGAAACCCAAATGTTTATGTGAGTGCTGGGGTAAAAATAGCGCGCGAGCTTGGCCGTCCATGGATGGATTCCACAAGCCCCCATCTCGTCTGACAAACGGGTGGCTGCCCGTCCTGGACCAATCCGGGCCCTCCTGCGCTGGTCCGAGGTCCGCTGGGGGAGCCTACTGTGCTGCCTTCATCCCGTCGGCTGGTGATTCGTCGCACAAAACAAAGTGAGTGCCTTGCGTGGAGGCTTGTAGAGGTGCAGGCAGATGCGGACTCGCCTCGGGCTTTTTTCCCCTCCCCCCCCCCCCGAATCTGATCTCATCTGACTCGAGTGTTTCACCTTTTCTTTTTGCTGTGTGCTGGCAGCGCCTCCCGGCACTTTGGCGTCCTTAGGTCAGATTCTAGAGCACGTTTTTTTTCTTCTCCATCTGCCGGGCGGCGCGGTGGGGAATACCATACACTGTCAACACGCGCACATGGTGCTGAGTCGTTGTCCGCATGTGGCCAATCACGCGGCGCCAGTTCGCTGCTCCCGAGTCACAGTCGTTGATGACTGATGTCATTTCTGACAAGGCCGGGCCGTTTTGCGAACCATGGATTACAAAGACCGGTTGGCATTGTATGCGCTCTGTACAACCCCAACCGGAGGCAAATCATGTCCGCTGGCCGCAGCACCAGCAGCAGCACCACCACCCGCCTATCCTTCTCCTCTGCAGCACAGCATCGTCAACCGACTGGTCAGCGGCTTTGGCGGAGCCGTTCTATGATGCTGGTTATGTGACATTGAAACGGATGTATTGGAAAGGTATACACACACACTCAAAAAAAAAAGAAATAAAAAAAAAAAGGAGAAAAGAGACAAGACGGTGGTGGCAAACGGCATTGATGCACGGCAACGATGGTTTGATTCTTTCATCATGATTCCGAATACGGATGCAATGAGGACATCGGGTCAGCTGAATCAGAGACGTCTCGATATACGGCGGCTTTGTTCCGTGTCCGGCACCGTCGAGGCGTGTGGCTGTAGGCAGGCAGGCAGGCAGGCAACATGCTCGTATCGTTTGCCCAAAGATAGCATCGCCGAGTCGGCAACACGACCGAGCCGGCCAGCACAGCGCAGGAATACACGGCACGGCACAACTGCAATTGAGGATGACGGTGTTATCGCACAGCTTTCTCGCCGCAGCAGCGAACAGCTCGTTGGTGGATGGAGAAAATTGTCTACATATATTGCGCCTCAAGTGACCTTTGCTGCCCCCAAGTCCCCAACAAAAAAGGGGTCAAGCAGCGTGCACATGAGCCCCTGGCCAGGCACGCACGGGGGGCTCTGCTGCCTTGCAGTGCGGATGGCATGGCATCCGGGCGTGGAGGTGAGGGGAGACGAGGGGAGGCACAGGCTCGTTGCACCGGGATTCCAGGAATAGCAATTCCATGGCTCATCAAGGTCCTAATCTAAGCGAGTTCGCCTGGGTCCGAGGCCGCTGCTGCGGGCATTGCATTGCCCAATTGCTTATGACAGATAGGAAAATGCCACCACCACGGGTCGCCTGGCCCAATGGGGCCCGTCTCTTTCTCCCCGAAAAGGAACCCGAAGAGGCGCGCCCTGACCCCCGAGCTTCGGTCGCCGAAGGGCACCGACAAGATCAACAGTTGGGTTCAAAACCAGTCTTTGGGCCCGTCCAGCCCTGCGTTACATCATGCATTCATTCAGCACTGACTAATTCGCCGATCAACTCTCCTGGTTCGTTCCATCCTGCCGGGGAATTCGTATAACCAGCGCATAGTTGCATGTACCACGCCCATTGTTGATCGTCGCAGAATAATTAATTATCTGCAAGCTGCACCTTGGAAACAACAAAAAAAAAAGAGGAGCAACCGACCCTCTCCACACAAACTCGTTTCATTTTACCTTTATCTCTATTTTACTTTTTTACTTTTTCCTGCTGTTACACACGCGCAAAAGAAAAAGCAACCATGCCCAGAATATTATGTCTGCACGGGCACGGCACGAGTGCTGCCATTTTCAAATCCCAAACCGGTAAGTTCCGACGGACAAATCACATCCCAGCACCCCACGCAACAAAACCACCACCACACACATCTGTCCCACTGTGCAGATATAGAGCTGTCGCAACGACTAACACGGGGTTTTTTTTTTTCCCAGCCGCCTTCCGCTCAAAGCTTGACTCGAGCTTCGAGTTTGAATTCCTCGACGCTCCCTTCTCCAGCAGGGCGGCGCCGGGCATCAACGCCATCTACAAGACTCCCACGTACACGTGGTGGCCGCAGGCAACCCCGCAGGCGATCCGCACGTCGCACCGGTGGGTTGCTGACTACATAAGCGAGCATGGCCCGTACGACGCCGTGTGCTGCTTCTCGCAGGGGTGCTCGCTAGCGGCCAGCATGGCGCTGTACCATGCCGTGGACACGGCGGCGGCCGAGGCGCGCGGCGAGGACGCCGGCGAGCTGCCGTTCCGCGCCGCCATCTTCATCTGCGGCGGGCTGCCGCTGCCGGTGCTCGAGGACATGGGCCTGGACGTGTCGCCGCGCGCCCACGACATCAACCGCCGCACCGGCGAGCTGCTCAACAACACGGCCGCGCGCCTGCACGAGCTGGCCGCCGACCTCAAGCTCATCAAGCCCGGCGTCGGGCTCTGGGACGGCCTCCGCGGCGGCCTCGTCCACGACGCCGACGTCCGGCCCCCGCGCTCCGACGTCTTCGGCCTCGACTTCACCGAGTTCCCCCCCGCCGCCCGCATCTCCATCCCCACCCTCAACATCTACGGCTCAAAGGACCCCCGCTGGCCCGCCGGCGTCCAGCTGGCCGAGTTTTGCGAGGACACGCTCGAGTTTGACCACGGCGGCGGCCACGACATCCCCCGCTCCACCAACGTCTCCAACAAGATTGCCGACCTGGTCACAGAGCTCATGAGCAGAGTGTAATCTTGTTTACCCTTTTTTGAAAAGCAACAAAAACAAACCAAAAACACTCACATACCCTCCTTTTTTCTTTTCTTCTTCTTTATGCATAGAGGTGCTTTTATACATGCGAAATTTGAGACATAGATTTTAGGCTTGGCAAACGAAGGCTGCGAATGAAATCACGCGCGGGTGCTTCCGCGACACTGGATGATTTTGTCTTGCATGGTTTCAAATATGCAATGTTTCATGTTGCCGATAAGTCGTTAATTAAATATAACTTGGTTCCTTTTTTTTTTAATCATTGGGAGAATTCCTACTGTGTCTGTGCGTGCGTGCAACTTGAGGTGAAATTTAGAGCCCCTGAATAGTCCGGACTAAGTCTCGGGCGGGAGTGTAATGGAGGAATGGAAGACATCGAAAAATGTAAACGATGAAATCAATAGGACCAATAGAAAATACACGCTGTGCTAGGTTACGAATTTCGTGCAATTTGACACTTTATCAGCTTTGCTTGCCTGGACATTATGAGGCGTGCATGACTTGGTTGTCTGATACCATGGTTTGTTTGATTCTATAAAGCCCACCTTATTTAGTGGGGTGTGTTTTCTATAAAACTATATGCGTATAACCTTTCATCTTCAAGTTGCCATGATTCATATTCGCTTTCTACAGATTGAGTTCAGTAATGCATTCATCCTGTGGTAGTCGAGGATCAGTAGGCTCGATTGCCCGCAAAAACAATCTTAGCTAATATTCTTGGTCTACAGTTCGTTTCAATAAAGTTGAAAAGCATGCCCGAGTGAGACCCGTGAACTGGGTGGGCTTCCGTGAACCCCCATCGTCGAAGACTGAATGACAGCAAGGACTCGACGAAGCGAGACGACCACACTCGTTTCCAAGTTTATCCAGCATAATACGTAAAGATAGACTCTGAGGCGCATGAAGCAAATCCCATAGCAATGCCTCTGCGGCAAAACCAAAGTACACAACTTACTGCCCTGTCTGCAAAAATCAATACTGCCACCCCTCTGCTGCGTTGGTCAAGGCTGCACTCACCCTCAACGACCTACATGACTTCCAAAGCTGAATACGATTAATGCTGACCACCTATTCATGCAGAATTCGATAAACCATGTACCTTGCAACCTTGAGCAAGTATGTTGGTGTTCGGAGTTGCCAAGATTAGCGCAACCCGTTCCTCAACTGCAACCCGATACATACCCCGAGAGTCGATGCAAATTTAGACCAACACCAACACCAACCGCACCTTGGATCCGTCGCGGTCATCACGGCTAATCGCATCACATCACACCACAATCATGTATGCACAGGCGCCGAGAATCTCGTGTCCGGCACGGCTCGGCTGTTTCAAAAATATGCACGTTGGGGGGGATGGCGATGCAGGCAACGCGACCCACCCGCCCGAGTCGCTGCGTCATTTTAGCAGCCAACAGAGCCGACGACCAAAAAGCCCAGCAGGATGCGACCGGGCTTACCTTGCAGGCCGGCGGATCATTTTACCCATTGCACTTCTGCCGAGTGCGCGCGCACCCAACCCAACAGCGACCAGCATCCTTCGCGCCGTCATGGCTATTAACGGGGGCCCTGGCTCGAGAATTAGGTCCTCGATTGGACATGCTGACGGTGAGACACAGAAATACTGCAACCCAACAAGGCCGATTATTCAGACGATCGGCGTTCCAGAGGGTAGCATCACTCAGTAAAGCCCGACTAGAGCGTGCGATGGGGCCAGTCCGAGGGAAGATGCCATTATGCCGCCAAAAGATGGCGCCCGCAACGCGCCGAGTGAGGGTATTCATGCATCCCCGAGAATCTCGGTTCTCCCACGGTTCCTCTTTATTGAAGACCTGTTCGCACGCCTTTTTTCAAGTTGGGTGACATTTCTTCTCAACTCTGCGTATGCATTATTTCATGCTTAACAGTCGACGGCCTATGAGGCTGCTCTTCGCGCCTTCACCAATGCCACTAAGTTTGAGAGTGCGCTAGTGGCAAAATGACAGCCTCGGGTTAAACCACTACGCACAGCTCTGCAAATCGAGGTATGAGACTCAATCCCTTTTTTGTTCTCTTTAACTTGCAGTCTGCTTCGTCATGGACAACTGGGCTTGGCAAATTCACATTCGGTATTCCCCGCGAGATATCCTTGCCAGCTGTCAAACACTAATCGAATGCAGATCGCCATGGCTCTACGCTAATGCGATACCGAAATCATCGTCTCAGAGCACATCTTAGACGTGCTTTGCTCGGGTTGCGCAGCCGTTTATCTCAGGGAGATCCCTAGTAAGTAACTATACGATGGTTTCATTTTTATTAGTTTCATTTTTTTTTGGTCTTGTTCTCCCGTCCTAAAGACACAGTATGAACCATTATGATTGCCCATCCCCTTTAGGTTAGGCGTCGCCCAAATTGACTTCGCGTCCAGGGCATTCAGCTAGAAAAATAAAGTTGCAGCAAAATGCCTTGAGACGGCTGTACCTTATCAAATTCCTAGCGTCGGCATTTTTGGAATAGACGCAATTGATGCTCCTAGGGCAGAGATGATGCGAAAAGATGAGCAAGGTTGCCCCTTACTTTTATATACTTTTACGTCTCATCCGTCAATGTCGACGAAAGAGGCTAGAAAATGTCGCCCAACCCAACAGTGCAGCATCGAAAGATTGTGATCGCCCACGGTCGAAAGAGGACTGGCGGCACCCTTTTGTGGTGTCCACGAACCCTGCCTCCATGCCAGTGCTGGCCAATGAAAAAATGCCCACTCTCGGAAATCACCACCCTCGGGCGAGAGGACAGCGGGGATTGCGATTGCAGGGATGGCCTTTATTGGCTGAGGCCGCGTCCATGCCAGAGTGTTGGTCGCCTTTGCGTCCACGGCTCATCGATCCAATCCCTACACGCGGGCTTGGCACGCAGCCTGTGCTGTGGCTGCTGGCATTCCTCGCCGTTTGCCGCCTGTCTCTGTCTCAGCCCATTCATCTCAAACACGTCCATAGCAAAGCTTAGCGCCCTCTCCCCCTCGCCCTCGCCCTCCCCAAGCGATGACATCCTTTCCTCTTGGGAAATCAACCGCCGGACAGGGCAGGGATGCGGCTCCATGGAGATGCCGCGCATCCGTGTGATTGGGTCTTGCGTAGCCCGGGCGGTGCGAAATGGAAGAAGGATTGCGTAATGCACTACGAGTCGATGTCACGGGACTCATTCGATGCCAGAGACGAGGAAAAAATGAATCGTCGGGTTGGAATTGGCACATTTCTGATTGTAATGATACTCGGTACGGTAGTGCACTAGGCCGTTACTTTCTTTCAGCCCAGAAACCGTTGCAGTCTCCATTTGCCGGTTGGTGGCGCGCGCTATTGCATCGCCATATGCCTTCGGCCAAGTGACCCCCACATAGCGCCAAGCCACAATACTGAGAGGCGTCCTTTCATTCTTTGACACAGCCTTTGTTGGTCCACGATGTTCTGAATGTCCTTGTACGTTGGTTGCTAATTCTTGGCACAGCGCCTTCGCTCGCCTTGATTTCCTTGGCCTACTTCTGTCCAAACTTTCCCGCATCCTCTCTCCTCTCAGCGCCTGTCAGCCGTGATGTCATGGGTCTGACAGCTAAGCTCCTGTCATGAGAATGCGCTGTAACCGTACCGAGAATCCTTGATCGTTTGTGGTAAGTCGGTCCTGTCTTCAGCATTGGGTGTGGGATTTGTTAACAGTTGCAGGAGAAGAACCTAGAGCATTTTGATGCTGCTGGTCCCGTTCGTTTCATCCTTTGATAGTTGACAGAAACCAAGTCGTGGAATTGCCGTATTGAGTGTCGCCAACAATTCCGCAATTAAAAAATAGCCATCATGTTCGACACCGTATGCGCGAAGCTGCAGCTTCCCAACCGGACTCATCTTCGGTTTGTCCTAGTATTTGTTCTATTTGCCTGCATTTTATCATTATGGGAGCTGTGGATGCACCTGTCATCAATCACCCAAAGCGTCGCCACCCCCAGCCCTCCATCTTATTCCGCTCCGCCGTCGGCCACCACCACGCTGGACACAGAAGAACCTCATGCCACAGGTGTAAGTTCCGAGATTGGCGAGTTCTGGGATAAATTAATTACAAGCCTATACCTGGCGGAGCCGGAGGGAGATGAAATCCGGCCACCCTCATCCCTTTCAAGGGAGAAGTTCGATCCCCATTCCGGCAAACCAAGTCTGGGCGTCGACGCCATCAGGATACCGCAAAGCCAAAAGGAATCACTCACCAAGAAACACCAAGAGTATGTGGAAATAACCAAAGAGCTTGCCCCGAGCATGCCCTACACTCCGCACTCGCGAGGCGTTGTCATGACCTCGAAAGCTTCCAGTTTTGGCATTGCCATCACCGCCATCCTGATGCTGCGACGAATCGGCTCCAAACTCCCAGTGGAGCTGTTTTTGGATTCGGCTTCCGAGCATCAGCGTGATTTATGCAACAATTCGCTGAAGAAGCTGAAAGTAACTTGCCTCAATATTGACGACTACTTGAGAGCGCCTGAGAATGCCAAGTGGGAGACGCCCAAGCTGGAGAAGTACCAGTTCAAGGTGTTTGCTCTCATCTTCTCCAGCTTCCAAGACTTGCTCTTCCTCGATGCAGACGCATTTCCAGTTCGAAAACCCGATTACCTCTTTGATGTTGAGCCTTACAAGAGCCATGGCCTGGTGACTTGGCCGGACTTCTGGCTACCAACAATATCGCCAATTTTCTACGAGGTTGCAGGGGCGGAGAAGCCGGAAGTCACGATTGATTCGAGAAGCTCCGAGTCGGGGGTCATGCTGTTCAACAAGGCCACGCATGCCGAGAGTCTGCTGCTGGCTGCTTATTACAACTTTTACGGTCCCAAATACTACTACCAACTGCACTCTCAGGGGGCTTGGGGCTCAGGCGACAAGGAAACGTTTCTGCAGAGTGCGCTGGTGCTCGGGCAGCCAGCATGGTCCGTGAAGACGTTTGCGGAGCTGATTTCGTCTGAGGGCATCAACTACGGCAGCGGGATATGGCAGGCAGACCCCGAGCAAGACTGGAAGCTTCACGGAGACGCGGCAGAGTTGCCCAATGGGACATCGAAGAGAGAGGTCAAGATTACGACGACGCTGTTTGCCCATCTGAACAGAGTCAAGATTGACACGCGGCGACTCAACGGGGACCTGAACAGCTTGATATCCGACGACAAAACCGGCGAATTCTCAAGAATATGGGGAGACGACAGCGATTCTATTGTAGAAAAAGCTGGCTATGACCTTGAAAAGGTCATTTGGGAGGAGATTATCAAGGCCAATTGCATTTCATCGCTATTAGAGGAATGTGAGACGATACAGGAGTTTTATAATACGGTGTTTACGAGGTAGTCTTTTTGTATCAAAAGATGTGTTTTTTGCGCTCCATTATATAGACTGCACGAGGCGTTTGGTTATCTGGCTTGAAAGCATGTATATTGGTATATTTGGGCGTACATTGTTCATATGTCACGATTATATGGTCTACTTTATAAAATCTGAGTTTTATTACCTGACTCCTCGTTATCGCTTCTTACCTTTTGCACTTGAACCATCAGTGATGGTCCGTTACTGATGCTGTAAAGTCAAGTGGGATAGATGGCCGTTTCGAGTTTTTGGATAGTCAATGCCATAGTCGTACTTTGAACACTGTAGTGTGTGAAAGGTCATGGTGGCATTATTGGCAACCTGGATTCACGCAGCAAGAACAAGGTGTCCCAAAAACTATCCTGATTGAGGAACACTGATTCTTTGCATGGGTTTCAGTGATGGAAACATGAAATCGTAAAGATTATTTGCCTGTAGATGTCAAATTTCGGACAATTTATGCAGTACTATATGTCATTTGATTCCTATTAGCTCGCGAAGACTGCTTTCTGGCCAGACCAAACCGGGTTTCTACCATGTGTAGTAATGAAGGAGATGTATGGGTGAGAGTGCCGGCCTGGAGATCTAGACGTACCCAGTTGGGGATGACTTTTCACGCTTTTTGTCTGCCACTTTGGGACAATAGTTATAAACGGCCAGGGTGCACCCACAACATCGAAATCGTGGCTCATATACTCAAACTTGCTCAGCCATGATTGGGCGGCGTAGTATCAGACTCACGCTGTATACGGGCTAACTCGCTTTCAGTGTCGGATTCAGCTCGGATTCAGCTCGGATTCAGCCTCGGGTTCGTATAAAGTTGAACAAATAAAATTTTCAGCAGGTCCAAGCGCGATATCATGGTCGGGTTCGCGTTCCGCTGACTTTAATTAGTGGCGTTTCTTGGTGCGAGACCAGAGCGGGGCGAAGACTTGTTAAGAAGCATGGAGCCTTCTTTCTGTCTGCTTTGTCTCGACACTTCGGATTCCTCACCTCACCTTCGCATTCAAAATCCGAAGCCCTCCGCGATATTGCCACAATCCTACAAGTGATCCCAAATCATCCACTTCTGTGGAAAGGACGACAGCTAGCTACCCGCATGTGGATCAAAACCTAGCGTGGGAATCCTGCATTACTACCGACCGGCATTGTCGTGTCCTGAAGATCGAACATGGCTCGGATTGGCCACAAAAAGTCCAGAAATGGCTGTGAGCGATGCAAAAAGCGCCATGTAAAGGCAAGCAGCTTGGACTGAGGGCATCCTACTGGGCTTGGCTAATGAGGGAACGAGGGGTAGTGTGATGAAAAGGTGCCCTGTTCTGCCTGCGTCAGACACGTGGTAACGTGTAGTCTTGAGTCAAGAAGTGTGACGCCAGAGTCTCAGACATTTAGTGACAGAAGCATTACCTCACAGAGTGCGACGGTAAGAATACCTTGCAAATTACCCACCCTCACGCTGACCGGTTCGTGTAGTCTTCGAGGCTCGAAGCATCCAGTAATCTGGCAGCAACATTTCCATTAAACCCTTCCTTGTCTTTTCCGGAATTCAAACCCAACCTCGTGTTCGACGTTTCCAGCTGCTGGGTTTCAAACGTTGAACTAATGCACCATTACTCCACTGTTGCATACCGCACTCTCGCCTTTGCAGAAGACGTCTATCCCACGTTGCAAATCGACATTCCCCGGCAAGCACTCTCCCACCCCTTTCTCTTGCATCAGGTTTTGGCCTTTTCTGGATTCCACATGGCATATCTCAATCCAGAAAAGCG
Source organism: Calonectria leucothoes (assembly GCA_002179835.1). Taxonomy (NCBI): domain Eukaryota; kingdom Fungi; phylum Ascomycota; class Sordariomycetes; order Hypocreales; family Nectriaceae; genus Calonectria; species Calonectria leucothoes. The sequence goes on from NAJI01000304.1 coordinate 115,013, forward strand.
ACACGAATACCACCTGCAGGCTGCTCAGCACCAGAATCTCGCCGTCAAAGGCATGAGACAAGCCTTGGCCAAATCCATCACCTCAGAGAACTGCCATGCTCTCTATGCGACGTCAATTTTCCTAATTATGGGTACATTTGCATCATCTAATGGATGCGAGAAGCATCAACAATGCTTCCATTCTATAAAAATGCTAGTTGATATTTTTTCTCTTGTCAATGGAATCGGCGTCATCCTTCGTTCATCCGAGGATGAACTCAAAACGGGGCCACTAAGCGGCATGTTTAGTCAAACCCCCAGTACCAGAGGCCAAGGAAATCGCCTCCCATTCCTCCTTGAGCAGCTTACAGATCTGAGACAGCGGTTGAGCAACATTGAAGAGATAGGCACCAATGTCAAGCTTGTTCTTAGAGGCTGTATTGACTCCCTCGAGCTCTGCATAATCACCGTGAGTGGAAAGCAGACTCTGGCTGCACCGGCTGAGCTTAGGGCGATATTTCTCTGGCCAATCCTCACCCACCCCGGCTTACTTGAGCTGGTATTACAGGGAAACCCGTTTGCTCTGGCCATGATTGCTCACTATTGTGTTTTGCTACACTGGGCCGCAGCTGAGTGTTGGTTTTTACACTCATGGTCACAGCGGTTAATGGAAAACATTGCAGATGAACTGCTACACTCGCCTTGGGAGAATCTGATAGATTGGCCGAAGAAGATTATTGGCGAAGTTCACTAATTATTTCTATTTTTCGGACACTGTGTAGAGCACAATGATAGCAGCACCTCATTTTTATGGAGGGGTTTGGTAGAATTCTAGCCACGAGTTTATGTCGCTGTAAGGAATTTCTGTCTGCTTGGACGAGATCATATGAATGTATTCAAAATGGACGGTTGTGTACCGCCTCTAAAGCTATGATATCTCGTATTCAACAAGTTGACCCCAAGAGTAAGCCTGTGCCAGATCCGAGAGGAGGACTCAAATCGTAGCCGAGACTACTAGCTAAATGATGGTGTGTGCATAAGCGAGATTATGCTAGAGAGTATTTAGCCTGAGGCGCGCACAGACTGCGTCATGTATCCTTGCTTTCCGAGGTTGCTCGGATTGATGGTGCCTATGCTTACATGGGCTCAGCCTTCGGAACCTTAGTTGTCAATGGGCGGAGCAGACTGATGTCACCTCTAACAATGTTGTAAACGGACCAAAATAAGTCGCAATCACGAACATTGTGCTTGAAGGGGCCAGGCGACTTGCGTATATAACTATGGTCATCCTCAAGCTAGTAGCCCTGGATCATCTCATTCAAACCACACAAGTCTTTCCAGGTCAACTCCTCACCTGACATTTATCAAAAATGCAGAAATTGCTTTTTCCGTTCTTATTGATGTGGGCGCCAGCTTTGGTGCAGTCCCAGAAATATGGAACGGGCAGCGCTGGAGTAGTGCCAGTGGATTTCGAGATCGACATGACCAACCAAACTACTGATTCGTCTACAGTCATAATCGATGTGGATGACACCCCAAAGAACGCGCTTGAAGCCACAGCTTGGTCAATTATCGTCAGTATGGTCCTGGCCGTTTGAAGATCCGAATCTAACTTGCAAAGTTCACCTATGGGCTCCTGGCTCAGCGCACAGTCTTGACTCTGCTGGCTCAGATGACATCCACCAATATCTTCATGCATACTCGACAGTTTCCTACAACCGATTCCAACTCCATCATTGGCGTTAACCCTGACGTTCTCTACTCATTTGCCGTTTTGGATTTGTCGCAGTCCGACGTCCTACTTTCCATCCCAGCAATTGAGGACCGATTTTGGAGCTACGTGATTTGGGATTTGTGAGTGGGATTACCTAAACGGCACGGCGCTCACTAACTGCCCTGACAAGTTATGGAAATGCGATTTCTGAAATCAGCAATGTTAACGCCAATACAGCCGGCACTTACCGGGTCAAGCGCGACGCGAACAGTGAAGTTGGGCTGCGAAACGGCAACGTCAGCGTCTCGACAGCTTACGCTGCGCTTGCTATTCGCCTTGCGATCCGAGCCAATACAAGTGAGGAGCTGGCGGCTCTTTTAGCCTACCAAGATGCATCAACAATCGAATTGACAGATCTTTCGGCATCGGCGGCAGTTCCACCGCTGGCAAATCTCTCGACTGAAGCAATCACGAACCCCAAGGCGCAGCTAGAATTGGCCGCCCAATTGATCCCATACAACCCAGCACAAACAATCTCGGACCGAAAGCGTATCAACAGTATTTTGGCTCTTGCAGGTGTTCAAAATGGCACATTCACTCCTCGACCCTCCGTTGATCTCATGCAAGCCTCCGCAATCGCCAACAATTCCATTACGGCCGACATGTCCAACCCAGCAAACTCGGTCGACCTGGGAAACGACTGGAACATTCCAATTCCGTCGTACCAGGGGAACTATAAAACGAATTACGCAGCACAGGCCAAAAAGACCGCCCAGTATCTTCAAACGCAGAGGCTGGCGCTCATTCCTTCGCACCCGCTGGTTTCCGGTGACATCGCCTTCAATGAGACATCGTCTTTGCTAGTCACCTTTTCAGCAAAGCCAAAAGTCACGGGCCCAGGATTCTGGAACATTGGATCGTATGACGAGGCACTGCAGCTGGTTCCGAACTCGCTTAACCGATACGGCATCGGAACAGAAAGCACTACTTTGGAATACACCAATGGTGGTAAGGTCTACGGGCCCGATGCGGAGGATGGCGATGGTGAATTCAAGGTCCTGCTTCAACTTGCGGATGTCGCACCGCCTGCTAATTGGACTGGGAACTGGTTGCCCGTGGCATCCACTGCATCAATTACTTGTGAGTAGTCTGCTTCTTTTTTTTTTTTATCAGGATGCTTCTAACATCTCCAAGTTCGATTCTACTGGCCAGAGGAGGCGCTTTCCAATGGCTCATATGAGTGGCCCAAGGTTGAAAGAGTGCCGGCTATTGCCGAGTAATCGCCAACGGGGGCATAGCCGGTGGTGGTGGTGGTTCACTTTGCTTACCAAAGTTGGCATGTGTTTCCACTCTCCACGGCGCCTTGGCTTGTCGGTTTGCTGCATACTCTTACTGCAGCTCTTTCATTTTGCTTTCTACTCAAGTCGGATGAGATGTCAATCAGCAGGTGGTGCAAAAATGACGCAGAAATATCATGTTCCATAGATGCTCAGCTTATTTTCACACAGAATCTCAATCTAGCTTATTTATTTTATTCAGTAATATTTAGGATTGGTAGTGTCCAAATAATAAGCTTAAAAAAAGGGAATAACCACCGGAAACTGACATAGCCTCATGCGGCCCAAATGGTAACCCCGATTGCTCACAGCCCTTGCAAGATTTGAGGCTGAGCAGCTGTGCTCTTGGTCGCCTGGACTGGCCACAGGATAGATCAGGATTCGGTGTGGCTGTTGATTGTCGTTCGGAGACTAGCGCCGTAGATTCGTGATTGATTGGTAGAGGCATCGCCCCCATGCCGAGAGGTTGACGGCATTTTGGACACTCGATACCCAACGATTAAGCGCAAGAGAAGATGATCAAGCACACAAAACTTTAGTCGAATCACAAGTTTGGTTCATTCTCTGGGTGTTTCCGATTCGGGTTCAACTTGTGCGTGATCTTGTCGCTGTGGTGACCCCCAGCGAAGCCTTACTTCCAACGAGACCTGGCCAGGTTTGAATAGAGACGCAAAGTCTCGCGACCGCACAAAGTGAATGGTATCCCCCAATGCATCAAAAAACTCAGAAACAAATATCCTCAATGATGTCAATCTGGGCAACACAGTCATATTAGCTGGCTTATCCTGAATTCAATCTGGTTTGCCGCGATGACTCTGGGCCATTGAGTGGCTATACTCACAGATGAAGAGAAGCAAAGATCAAAAATATGATTCCAGTTACACAATAACCGGTGGTCAATTTCGAACAGCCATCTTGATACTCGTATGTCTCAGATGTGGAGGTTTCAGACCAGGTATTGTGACCCCCGCTGTGTGCTTCCTGCCGGCAAGACATCCATTTTGACCCAAAGATGTCTATCAATTCCGCGACTGTGCCGAACATGAAAAGAGTGATAGGTCCGAAGAAGAGCGTGTTCAAGAAGGCTGGCAAAGGCTTCTGGTCGCGTTTTATGCTAGCAAGGTTGGTAGTATTGATTGCGATGGAGATGAGAATCTAATCACGACGTAATCAGCACTTGCAGTTGGTCAAAATTTAATCAAGCGGTGGACTGACTGTCCAGAACATGGCCTCTTCGTCGTTTGATACTCTCCAATCATAAAAGCCGATAAAGAGTATCTTGAAAGCAGCTAAAGAGGCCAATGCGATGAGGCAGGTTCCCAGGTCGAAGGCAAACCAAAATGCGAGCCGCGGCTTGCTTGGCGAGGAGCCGCCTCGCTGATCAGTGACGAGTTCATCATGCGATTCGTCATGCTGGCTGGTGACGGTGCCTAGGAGCGGCGATGTTTCATCTGGGCGTGACTCGGGGTTCATGGGCGATGCCATAGCTGTCGATGAGGAGTCGCAGTATTGACGAGACACGGTTTTCGAAGTGAGGAGGGAGAAATCGCCACGGTGTCTGGAGAATGTTGGTTTTGAAATTTTGTTAGGCAACCAACACTCGAGGGATTGGGTCACGGACCGTCGCGCTCTGCAGGCGCCAGGACCAAGTTGGTTGGTCGAGGAACTTGTGGATATTAGTCATCTTGGCGTGAGGAGGCAGTTCGCTTGTGGTTTTGTAGTTTGCCAGCGCCAGTCATGGAACTATACCGGGCATTATGATGCATTTTGGAGCATTAATCTTGTATCTTTCACTAGGATGAAGAAGAATAGTTTCGCCCACCACCATGCTAAAGCTTAACCCACAGAGCTAAAGCAAGAGACTGCCAAGAACGTTGTGGATAGACAAACTGACAGGGGTCATCATCATCCATCAGACTCACGATCGAGTTGTAGAATTGTATTCAGCATGTGTGGTGTTGTTGCTTGTTCGACTTATCTAAATTTAAATCGCATTTGTTCCTCGGCTTATCTTGTTTAAGCGGGTCAATCACCCGATACCCCGGGAAAGGTTGCATTGTCAAGTCAGTGATGTTCCAATGCATCAACCTTTTTGGCCAAGATGATGACTCATGATTACGTGATGTGTCGGCAAAGTTTCTATAAATGGCAGCTCAGACAAGGTCGCTTCTTATCAACGTAGTAATATTGGTTTGATGGGCCAAACGAGGAATTTATTCCTTGTCGTCCACGTCTGTTTGCGTCCAGCGACATATATCCTAGGAATTTGAAGTTCGGTAGTTGGATATGATGAGATGGCGCAATGTCTAATAGGTTTTGCTCTTCAGATAGAAACGTAGTATTTTAACCTTCTTTTCTTTCGTGCTTTTTTCGCTAAACCTTCTTGATTTACAACCACCTTCTGCGCAAATTAGCTGTGAGCAAGAAGTCACTCTACTTCGATACTAATCATGGCCTCTCCCAATTGGGCCTCTATTTCCTGGTCTCCAGTTCAGGTAACTGCCGATACGACGGGTAAATCAACAACCGTGGGCTGGCACAAGCACAATATACCCTATGTGCCTAATGGAACATACCTGCAAACACTCGATGTGTGGATTCCAAATTCCAAGGATGGAACCTCTCCAAATGCCGCAGATGCTCTTCCTTCACGCCCTGGACCTTGGGTTGTCTTTGTCCACGGCGGCGCTTGGAGAGATCCTTTTGTGGACGCGTCCGCCTTCCAGCAAACCATACATGGCCTCTTAGAAAGCGCGTCGTCCAGCAACGGGATATCTATAGCTGGGATCGCATCGCTTAACTATCGCCTTTCGCATTTCCCTCATCACCCGACCCACCCATACCCACCGAAGGAAGCAGATGCTCCATTGGATGTTGCCCGTGATGCCCTGCATCCACACCATATCCATGATGTACTCGACGGGGTGGTCTATCTCCAGAGTCTGGGTGGCGCAGCTGATTACATCATGGTGGGACACAGCTGTGGAGCAACACTCATATTCCAGGCCGTGATGAATCCGTCGCGATGGAACTATAAGGCAAGTCCTGCACCTAAAAAGCCTCGCGTTTTGGTTGGACTGAACGGCCTGTACGATCTCTCGGCCTTCATAAATAGCCCAGACAAATCTCACGCGCATCTGCTCTCTGAATACGAATCCTTCACCCGCGAAGCGTTTGGGAATGACGAGAAAACTTGGGATGCTGTGTGCCCGACAGTTGTCAAGGACTGGACTATTGAGTGGCCAGAAGGGGAAAGAGTCGTGCTGGTGCAAAGTCGCGAAGATACACTTGTGCCGTATTCACAAACAGCAATAATCAAGGCTCATCTGCAGGAAAGGGCCGGAAGAGGGGTGAAAATTGATGAAATACAAGCAAGCGGGGACCACAATGATCTCTGGGAGAAGGGAGATGAACTTTCAAAAATCTTGAAAAAGGTGGTCTTGTGGACACAAGAAACAACTAGCCAGCATCAGCGAGAGAGTGCAGCTAAACCATCACGCTTGTAACGACCTTGGACCACACCACAGGGCGATTTGGGAGTAACACAATACTATACCCGCCAAATATCGTCAATTTTGTTCCCAACTCTAGAGTGGCTAGATTTTCAGTCTCTACAAAACCAAGCGGTTGGGGGTAATATAAGATGTCGTTTCCGGAATCGGCTGGAGAACCCAACGGTCGGAGTAACAAATGGTTTGCTTTTGAGCGCGCGGGCGCGGTTCAGGTTGATACGGGGTTAAATCCCCACTTTTTTCTTTTCAACAGTCTCATGTCTCTTTCCTGGTTGCTGTATTGTATGCCACAACACGTCTTTGTGGTGAGGACTTTTACTACTTGGCCTATCCGGTCTTCCAGTTGGACTCCGGGTGGGAGCTTAACATGGGGTTTCTCGGTCTCTATACAGCAAATACAACTGCAACAACACACGTTGAAGCAATTTTAAGACTGGTCTGGAATTGTTGTGGCGTGCTAGATGAGTGTTGATGCTAACATGTTCCTGCTGAGCCAATCGAAGATAAAGATGTGCTTTTGGTATTTATTTATACTTTTGCGGATGCAAAACTCGGTGATTAGTTGTGTGATTTAATGCATGAAAAAGTGACAAAGAATGCATGGTCGCATGCATCCATGATTCATTCACTTGATTGCCAGACACGGTCCTTGATTAGTCTTCGCCCGCGCCGCGATAGCGTGTCGCGCATCGTTCCCAATTATCATTCCACGGTCTTTTTTTCTCTTTTTTTTTTTTTCGCGAAGAACGAACTCAAAGCTTTAATCTGGCATGGTTTAGACTTGTTATTTAGGCAGATTGCCCTAGCTGCCATCCTGATTTGTGAGAAGTTTCGTCTCAAATTGTGTACTGTTGACCAAGCAGATGAGATTTATCAATGTTCATGGCTGTGAAAACAGGCCAAATTTTAGCCCTCCCTAGCTCCTCTTTTTGTCAGTCAAGGATTCGTAAGTGTAGACACATCAAATCGAACATAATAGACCAGCTCCCTTCACATTCCCGGATTTCCCGAACCTGCCCCACCAGACGGAAAATCCGGGTGCATCATAGCGTGGCAATTCGCGCCGAGAACAAGTGAATTGGGAATGGGCTCTGTTTTATCACAAGTAATATCATATACATGGAAAAAGAAGGGGAAAGGCCATATATATATATATTCTTTGAACTTGGGGTGAACTCGATTTATATTTTTCGCGTTCCAAAACACTTAATTTCCCAGCATCGGTGAAGATCGTGGTTATCTTCTTCGCCCTCTCAACATCAGGCCTCCATAAGCCTGCACAGCGACCCGTAGAAATGGCAGAAATGGGGCCAATTGTGGAGTCTTCGGTACGCATTGAACCGAACGCATGACGCGATTTTCTCGGGCTTGAGGCTCAAGCTACAGTTGCGGCTTACCCCCAAAGGCAATCAACTGGTCGAATGATGACAAACAGGTGATGTTTACGTTTTTCTTCCGGTTGCGCATCCGTTTCTCGCATTTGCCGTGCCGTGATTGATTCGCAGAAAGCTAGATGAAAACCATTACTGTGGGCTCAATTTGCAAAAGCCAATACAAATGCTTGCAATCGCACCTCGATCAGGGACGTCTTGAGCCATACAATTTTATTATACAGCTTCACTTCGAGGCTGCGGCCAGAATTGCGGATGCATTGCAGTCAAAGGCCAGTCATCCATGCTCAAATACTGACAGGTAAAGGCGTGCTTGCCTGAGCCTACCCAAATCCCCTCTTTGTCTTCCTCGTCTATCTGTTTCTTTTGCTGGTCTGGTAGGATTACGCGTGCCCTGGAGTTCGGCGGAACAACAAGGTCCAAAACGAAGACTTCGCTGTCCACACTCCAGGAAGCCTCAATGTCTCCATATGGACTTGTATGTTTGACAGAAGAATGAGTCAATGTCGCGCCTGGCACGGGTCGCACCAGGACTTCCTTCCAGCCAGGAGACAACGGACTGATGCCTCCAATAACCTCGTGCAGCCAGTTCACTACAGACCCCAACGCGTAGTGGTTGAAGCTAGTCATTTCTCCCGGGTTTATGGACCCATCTTCGAGCATGCTATCCCATCGCTCCCAGATGGTCGTCGCCCCCATCAGTACTGGGTACATCCAGCTTGGGCATCGCTTCTCCAGCAGCATGCGGTAGGCATATTGGGGGTGTGCGATTTTCGACAATGCGTGCAGGATGATGGGTGTGCCAGCGAAGCCCGTGGATACTCGGAACTGGGCTTGGCGAACAGCTCGAATCAGTCTCTGGGCCGCGAACGCTTGTTGCTCAGAGTTGGCGAAGAGGTCAAAGACGAATGCCAGTGCCAGCGCCGTTTGAGAGTCCGAGGCCAAGAGACCCGCTGGCGTGATGTATTTGTTCTGAAATGCCACTTTCAATTCTGCATGGCTCTTCACGTATCGAATTGAATCATCGTCATGGCCCAGCAGCTTTGTCACTTGAGACATGATGAGGGTGATGCGGACCAGGTAAGCATCGGCCACCAACACACCGTCCGTCCTCCCATTTCCAGGCTCGTTTGGCGGGGCTGCAGGGTCGAGCCAGTCGCCTAGCTGCCACTTTTCAGGGCTCCAGAGCCCATCGGGGCCCCGCTGGACGCCCCTGGCAATCCAGGCCTGCATGCTCTCGTACTGCTTGGAAAAGATGGCAATGTCTCCAAAAGCGCGGTACAGATCCCACGGCAAGATGACAACGACATCATCCCACACGGCGTTGGGCACATGCGGCCACCACTCATCCTCGACGGCCTCATCGTCGCGCCCAATGACATTCGGGACAACAAACGGTGGGATGCCGTCTCCGTCTCGGAGCTGCTCCGCCGCCACGTCCTCAAGCCATCCTGCCAGCATGCTGCTCGTGTCGTAAAGAAAATTGGCTGACGGAGAGAAAACCTGGATGTCCCCGGTCCATCCCAACCGCTCGTCACGCTGGGGACAGTCCGTGGGGATGGAGAGGAAGTTGCCTCGCATGCTCCAAACCGCATTTTCGTGAAGCTTGTTGACCAGTTCGTGGGAGCATTCAAACCAGCCAGTGCGCTTCATGTCGGTGTGCATCACCAGAGCTGTGACGGATTCCAGCGTCAGAGGGTTTGCGTCATCGTCTGGCAACCACCCGTCAACTTGAACGTAGCGAAACCCATGGAAAGTGAAGAGTGCGGTCCAATCGCGAATCTCATCCCCGTTGGAGATAATCGTGTCGGTTGACTTGGCGAATCGGATGGGCCGCGTCCCAAGTTCGTCCTTTTCCATGACTTCTGCGTGCCAAAATCGAACCTCGTGTCCCTTGGGTTTCTGCAGCAAGTTTACGCGCAGCTTACCGACGAGGTTTTGCCCAAAGTCAAGAATAGTCTTGTTTGAGGGCGTTTTGAATATTTTAAGAGGCTTGATCTCTTGGGTAACTCGGACGGGGGGAGCTTGGGCTGAAATTAGTCGTCCTTCAGGGAATGGTCTGGCCTGGACTGGCAGCCAATGTGAATCCACGTCGTTCGCTGCGTCTAGTCTGGCATCGTACGTCTCTCCGTTATAAATTTCACTCTGGACAATTGGGCTCAACGCAGATTCCCACGAACCATCTGTCGAAATGGTGAATGCCTGCTTTGTCTCGTCGTGAAAATGCACTTCGAGTTGTGCCAACAGTCCGAGGGTATCGCCGAACCGACATCGTCGGCCACCAGCCCATCCAAGCGCAGACGCGTACCATCCGGCAGCCACCTGGACATCCAAAACACATGCGGTGCCTGCTACTATGAGGTTTGCAACAGAATAAGTTTGATACTGAAGGCGATGCTTGTAGCTGGTCCAACCGGGAGCCATGAGCTGGTCGCCCACCGCCTGCCCGTTGATGGATGCTTGGTAAAGGCCATGGGCGGTCATGTAGAGCACTGCTTCTTTGACAGAGCCATCTGGAACGTGGAATCTTTTACGGAATCGCATCGGAGCCAAGGATTCATCCGCCAATTTCTTTGGGATGGTTGCCGCAGGCTCAATGAGGCTGCATGACCAATCTTCTCTTGACAATAGGGTTGCCCTTGCGGTAGTCCATTCGGACCATGCGGTCCATTCTTGTCGAGTTTCACCTTCCACATCAAATGACCCGAGTGTTTTTACACGCACTTGTGCAGTCTCGCGGGACGTGAGCGGCTCGCTCGGCCAAGGCACAAGCAAGGAATCAGAGCTGTCAACCTGGTAGTGATCCGTTGCCCGACCTTCCCTGCGTACCTCGATTTCGCAAGAGATCTGGTGCCAGTTTTCGATGCCATTTTGCGGTGCGGAAAAGGACCAGGAAATTCGCGGGGTGCCGGTGTCTAAGCTGAGGCCATCATGGTGATGCTCAAATCGGACAAAAATAATGGTGGGGCCTAGTGTTTCCATTGCCACTTCTCCTCACAGAATGAAAAGAATGCGATGGGCATGGAGAATGGGAATTGAACACCGGGCAGAGTGATATTCTAGCCTGGGAACGCAAGAAAGTCGTCGCTGTCTTTTAAATAATCATGTGTTGAATATCCAACATTTCTGCATGGCCTCCACACTTGAGCTATTTTGGGTTGGAACGTGATCGTAGTCGGGCTAAGTTACGCCGAGATGGGGTACGGGGACCCGTTCATGTGCTGTCAGCAGGGGAATCTCTGGAAATTCCGAAGGAATAGGCGAACGACTTTCTCAAAAGATAAATAGAAGGCTTGAAACTTTATTTAGAAGTTCATGCCTTTTTCATAGAACTTTTTGATTAACATGGTGTTTGGCCAAACCCTGCTTGTTCATACCGTGAATAGAGGAACGCGAGGTTGAGGAAACAATCGTGCCATTTGATGAGTAATAGTCAATGCCTAGTATTTCAAGTAAATGACAAGAAAATTGATGAAATTGACACAATTAAATATTTCATCGAAGAACCACGGAAAATTCAATCACAAGCCATCCTGATGAGCCCAAATGCAACAAATTCCAGGTCCCGGGTAAGTTTTTTGCCCGTGGCTTTGCTGCGATTTTGGCAAAAAATGCGGGGTACGTTAGAAGGGCGCGATCTGGGCTAGCGAGAGACAGGGATGGGCCTCAGACCTTGTCAGCTCTGGCCGTGTCCAGTCGGTCAACTCAAGCGCTTCCGGTAACCAAATTCTCGTTCCACAACAATCGCAATCACGGATTACATGGTGATGATGCAGCATGTCCAGCCATGAATCAGAGAATCCGTCATCAGATAGAGGGAAGAACCCCCGTTTGCCGCTTCCCGCTTCAACCAGCCAGAATGCCAGGCAATCTCCTGGACCCTTGGCTTCCATGAGCTGCCGATCATGCCGTCAGAGGAAGGTGAGCTTGGTAAGACTCATACACTTTGATGCATCTTGCTTACTTCAAATGAGTCTAAATGCTCACGAAGAATCCCAATTTGCGAGACTTGCGACCGGCATGGCATTCAATGCGTATACGGTAATAAAAGCCCACCAATGTCATGGCAGCTGCTCATTATAAATAGATGCCGTGCCAAAAAAGAGGGTTCCAAATTCTCATCTTGTTAAGGAATTGTTGAATAGAGTACACAGCCTGGAGAAGCAACAAGGCCAACCAGATGCCCCTGCCAACGCTGCCGCATCCCAGGACAAGACTTCGAGTCCACAGTCTGTAATATCAGCTGAGGGTGCTAGTATATCCCTTGAAAGAGAGCCGGATCTACCGGCTCGGCGTGAAATTCTCTCGGTATTTTTTACGCATATTCATGGTAGTCCTTATGCATTTGTTCATGAGGCTACGGTTCGAAGAAACGTCATGAACTCGCGAGCCTCTACTAATTTTTTATATGCTTTATTTGCGGTTTCTAATTGGTAAGTTCTTCGTAGAGCATAGCATGTCTTGCAAATTCTAATTCGCATCCAGTTATTTGGACCATTTAGATCAAAGCTCAACAAAACAGCAAGCAGAGCATTACTTGGGGCTTTCCGAGTTACCTACTCAAGAAATGGACTTCTCAATCGAGTGCATCCAAATACACATTATGCAAATAATGTGCCTTATTTGTCTTGGAAAAGGTGCACATGCCTGGATGAAACTTGGTGCTGCTATACGCATGGCGCAAGGGATGGAATTGCACAGGGAGAATGCCAAGAATTCTGAAACTCTAGAGCAGAGAGACTTGGCAAGATTATGCGTTCATACGCTTTACATAATGGACCGATTCAGTGTCTGCGGAACGAATCGGCCCATGGCCTTTTCTGACAGCAGCATTTGGGGCCTGCGATTGCCCAGCGTCAACCTCGAACAGACACCACGATTGTCTGATCTTTGGAGCTTTGATGGCGGGCAGTCCCAGGAGCAGATAATCCTGCACATGTTTGCTGAAATAACGATCCTATTGGGGAAATGCAACGACTACTTACAAAACGGAGGCGTGCAGGGAGATAGTCATTTTCCCTGGCACCGAAAGTCCAACCTCTCAAGCTTGGTTAGCGATCTGGAGAAATGGCGTGGCCGGGTGGAGTTGGAAATCAAGTCTGATTATTTGGACTTTTCTCAAATATGTGTTGTGGATCGATACTATCTGAGTTGGTTCATCTATCACACTATATACATCAGATTGTACCGGCAATTCCTCCCCCTGATTTCGGGCTCAATCATGTCAAATGATTCGCCCGACCCTTGGCAGCAGGAAACCTCGAGGAAGTGCGTCGGCCATGCTGTAAAGTTATCGGAATTGTGCACCAAGGCGCATACACATGGGTACTCTTGGCCCTACTTCTCGTCGTGAGTCTACTGCTGTGCGTGGTGTCCTTGAATGTTGCTAAAAATATCAAGATTCTGTTTAGGTTCCGCTTGTACCGTTCTCATCCACGCAGCCCATTATGAGTGTGCTAGTTCCCATCGATCTCATCTAGTCTTGATTGTCGAGAAACTGCTGTCCGTGAGAAAACGCTATCCTCTAGTGGATTATCAGGTACCAAGATCACCCTCATGACCTGAAACCTGGAACGAACCGTTGACAACTAGAGTAAGTGTGCCATGCTAAGAAAGATGCACACGCTCCATGTTCGCATGGTACGAAATTATAGGTCGGGTACTTTGATCACTGCAAACCTGCACTTGACTCAATTTTACAAGCGGTACCCAGAAGGAGAATTCGATTCAAGTCACCTTCCCTTGACTGCGTTGGGCGATTGGACTGATACCAGGCAAGGGCAACTCTTCTTTTATGGGCCAAGCTTGTCGGTGACAGAAGTATTGCTAACCCTGAAAACAGTCTGGACGGACCTGATGACTTATTTGCAATCGAGGCTCTTTCGCATCACCTAAGCTCTATTCGCGGGAAGCCTTATGCATACAACGGGAAAACATGTTACGAATGCGACGTGACAGAGAGTTCCGAACCGGCTGCAACTCTATCCGCAAACAGCCAGTCCATTTCTACAGCAGAGGGACTGCTTAGTAATTTCGAAATGTATCAATCAACGGCAATCAGCGGGCTTGATGGCTATTTCGAGTTTGAAGAACCCTCACAATCACAGGATCTGGCTAACGTCCTGGGCACGGAAATTCCTCAAAGCATTGGGCAAGACTTGATAAATTCGGTAAGCGAAAATGAACCAATCAAGAAAGAACCAGAAATACTGATCGCCTCCTCTTTTTCAGCTCCTCGAACAAATTTCGGATGATGAGTTCCGAAGTTTTGAATTTTAGCTCAGACCCGTGTTATTTCGCGGCTGGGCCAACATGTAAAGCAGCATCTATAAAGTTTGTAGAATAAGATGTACGTTTGAGAATGCATGTGTATAAATTGAAATACTATCATGTTATGGCGCAAAAAATGGCATCGAAGATAAATAAAGTCTTGCCCGGCGCACCCATTGGCTTCGTAGTGCAGGATTGAATGGCAAGCTAAGGCGCGATGGCACTGGTCCGAGTCCCAAGCTATGATTGGCGGACTCAGCTGATTCCGATGCCCGACAGCCACAAATTTAGGTGTGGGTCGTCCAATGTTGGTTCTGCGATCCGCCTAAGCCTTTATCCTCACAGCTATGTACTAGGGAGATGCACAGATAACTGACAAGCCATGCTAAATACGACAATCATTGAGCTACAGGTACATGATGGTCTGTCTAATTCTCATTCATGACACAGAGCACTCCTTCTTGATAGACCTGGCGTCTAGCATAACCGGCTACGCAGTCCAACATCAAGGCGTTGGTCGTACGCACATTTGCCCCAACTCAATCATTCCATGTGAGCGCAAGTCAATCAGGGGCGTCGATTTTGATTTCAATACCTCCAAGAAAAATGACAAAGAAGTAGCCGTGTTAACAATAGGCTTGAGATGTCTGGACAAAGCCGGCCACCACAAGAACTTGGCTGAGTTGGACCATCTCCTTGATCACGAATATTTATTCTTCCGCAGCAGGTTTCAGAGAAAAGACTTTTGTCGCTTCCTGTCCTTCGTGACTGGCCAGCATAATGTTCTCGATCGCATTAAACAGAAGCGAAGATCAGCATATATTGGTCTTACGTATCCAAATGTTCATATCGCTCTCTCCAACATGACTATTGTATCTGTCGGGGCCGATGCATTGGAGTTGAGAGTGGATCTTCTTCACGAAGAAGGACAACAAGGGCCCTTTGCTTCTCTGGAGTATGTGGAGACGCAGTTAACACTGCTGCGACTCCATTCTGAGCTACCAATCATCTTCACCATTCGACTTGAACCGTCAGCTGGAAGGTAGGCAGTTGAAACCCCCCCACGGTGTATATAAATGCTGAATAATCTCAAAGATGGCCACTGGATGCTACAGCCTTGGCAGTGCAGTATCTATCAAAAGCACTAAGACTTGGAGTCGAATTTATCGACATGGAAGACCATTTTGACAGCGCTCAGCGGGAATCAATCTTGTCTCACCGGGGTCACACTGCAATCATCGCATCACACCACGACTTTTCGGGCCTTTTGAATTGGAACTCGCTCGATCTCGATGAAACATACAAGGATTGCGCTTCTTTTGGCGACGTGGTTCAAATAGCCGGCATTGCCACCGATTTGAATGAGACGTTTGAGATCCAAAAATTTCGCAGCAAGGTTCACCTCGATGCCGGCTTGCACAACCCTCCCTTGAGTGCTTTTAATGCGGGCAGAGGCGGAAAGTTGTCGAGAATTCTCAACCCGTTCTTGGAGGCCACAACTCATGCACTTCTCCCGGTTAGCAGCGCTCCAAGCCAACTCTCTCTAGTTGAAGCAAACGGGTGAGTCATCATGGCAAGGTTGCCTCCAATGCACACAAAAAGATTTCTGACATGCACGCCTCAGCGTTCTCGCCGTGCTTGGGGAGCTGGTACCCAAAAAGATTCTTCTTTTTCACGATTCTACTCCTGATGATGCCATCATGGAGAAGTGTTTTAATGAATTAAACCTTCCTCATACAGCTGTTCGGATGCCGCATGCTAGATGCCAGGATATGGATTCCTTGCTTCGTAACAGTGATTGCGGCGGAGCTATTTTTGGCTCCTCGTCACCTCTCATTGACGAGCTAGTTCTCAATTCGCACAGCCCTGAAGCGCTTCTAACACATTCAGTGGACACTATCAGTTCGGAAAATGGCTGTCTGACTGGGCATAGCTGTCTGGCTATCGGCATCAAAAGTCTCCTGATCCAAGAGCATTCGCCTTCTGCTTTTTGTGGCAAGAATGTGTTGGTGATTGGACGGACGTTTTCTGAAGCCTCTGCCGTCGTCGCAGCACTGATTTCTTTGGAATGCGGCCAAATATTTACCCTTGGGTTCTCCATTCCACCCGAGGTCATGTGCCGATCTACGACATGTACCATCACCGACTTTGAAGAGGCGATCAACTCTATCGGAATATTTTCTACCCTTCCGGCTGGACACCGCAGCTTTCTCGCACCTCTCTTGCATCTGATCGAGAAGAAAAATGCCACCAACAAGGCAAGATCAATGGTGTTCCTGGATTTACATGGCTCACAGAAGGATGTTGAAGCCGCTATTGCGCGCCACGCTGGCTGGTGCACTATTCTGAAGGAGAATATCCAGGCTGCTGTGCTTGCCGCGAGGTTGCGAATCCTTGTGGACCAGTCCATCCCCTACGATTTCATCCGAATGGTACGGCGACAACAGCTGTATTGATTGCGATCTGACTGGCACACGACGGCCAATTTTGTGAATTTCTCTTGTAGTGCATGCGCGAAAAGGATTTACGTCTAGATGACTAGACTCAATTTAGGGTGTTGGAGAGGTGGTGATGTCATCTGCGGGGTGTTGGTGTCTGTTAGCTATTGGGCTTGATTGCGAGAGGATTCAGTGCTTGGCTGGTTAAAGTGCCATAAACCTCGACAGTAACATTTCTGATCTCAAGAGAAAGCTGCTATAAAGGAGAAAAAACACGCATTAAACTCTTGAATGATTGGTTTCTTAACTGTGCAAGGCATGCGAAATTTGTGTGTAGCCCGGTGATAAGAATTTGGCCACGAGGACGCAACAAGAAAAAAAGAGAGCGCTTCCTCAACAATCGTCTTCACATTCGATCTCTGTGTGATCCTCTGTAGTTATAGGACAATTTGTACATTAAATCGACACCATCGAGCGATTTAAACTGACAATTACTTGTTATTTTACGGAACCAGAGAGCTTTATGGAGCAGTCGTGCGATTACCCATCGTGTTTGTACTCCAAACAAGTTGCACTTTAGGGTAATTATACCCATTACGTCCATCCATTCCATCCTATCTCATTCATGGCATCCTTCTCGCACAAAAAGAAAAGGGGATAAATCTACACCATAACCAAAAAGAAAACCCAGGTCACGGTGGGGCTCGAACCCACGATCTCCTGATTCGTAGTCAGACGCCTTGCCATTGGGCCACGCGACCTTTCTTGGGATTGGGAATTGGAGCGATGATTCATGCTACGACCCTCATTCCGGACGAACCAGCGTGGAATAGCTGTGGGCGAATAGTCTGCTTGTTCAGCAATAAACATGCATATGAGAACATATGATTATGGGGATATTGATCAACATTGCAACTGGTGATGACTGTATATACCGGTATATTTTCCGCGCTCAAACCCCCAGAAATTGTAAGAACTCTAGCGGTAAGGTCCGTGATGGACTGGGCTGGGTAGTTTAGGAACAGAGGAGCCTTTGCGGAGTCGCTAAATTATGTTACATACTCATAAATTTGGGAGCCAATTGGTCTTTCAACTTCCATACCCCACTGCCAGGTGTGGGTGGGTTCCATTGACTACGAGAGCATGGTTATTAGGGCTCACCGAGTAGGTTCTGCTTGTGTTTCTAGGGCTCCTGTTGACCTTGGTAGAAAGAAATAAAAAAAAAATCGATGCGGCGCCTGGTTAACTGTTGCAGGTGTCTGTGGAATGTCATTCAGGTACCTGGTGGCACTTGTAGGGGTATGCTTGTCCAGAGCGATGTAGCGTGGGCCTACATGGCATAGTATGGCGATCCAGTTGATGGCTAGGCTTTCAAATTCTGGACATTATGTCGGCAAGGTCGGCAATTCCCACAAGCTTATTGCCCGGGCGAGCAAGGGTAATAGCCCATAGATGTGGATTGGCCCGAGAGATGCGGATTTTCAACTCATTTGGACCGAGCGGTGTCCACAAATTTTGATTGGATTATCATTTCGGCCCAAGCAGATGGTTCCTCTAGCTCGATTCGAGTATCTAACTCGCCGGTGCGATACATGCATTCTCAATTTCTGATCATGTTACCTAGCAGGACTCATTCCTCGGTCTCGGGTAGACCAAGGTATAGAGTTTGGCAATCACTGATATGGGCTCTTCACTAGCCTTGCCAATGAATGCTGGCGAACAAATTCTCCACGCGTGGGTTTGGTGCATCAAGGTCGGAATGGGCTAGGTTCCTGATCGGTTAGCGACGTCATACTAGTGAGCGGATGAACCAAGTGTTATTTAATAAACTAAAATTGAGTGGTTTATACGCGATATTTTTGGAATCGTGCACCAAAAGAATTTATAGCTTAATACATAAGCAATAGCAAGCAAACATATTATGGGACTTTCCATTAGATCCTGTCTTTTCTGGGCGACATATCGGGCTAGAATAGATTTCAGCACGAGGCAGCTTCAAGAACAAGGTCGTCCTCCTCACAAATGCCAAATAACATAGCCTCTAGTCAAAATGCTACTCTCATAGGAGCTACAACCTGATTCAGAAGAATGGGGTCCAGGTCGTCTGAAGTGGATATTTTAAGAATTTGGCTGCTGTTGCCAGGAGGAGCGTGAAATCTGCACCGAATCCTTGAGAGTGGCCAATGCTCAGATGGCGTGTCAGGACTTGATGGAAGCCATGTATGCTAGGTAGATTGATGGCAATCTCGCTATTCATGGCATCTTGGCACTATTATTGGACAGCTGCAAGAGCTCTGGGCGGATGAGCCAATTCTCGACAGTACAGTTCAGCAACGGGATCTGTGTTTGGACTAGCATGATTGGAGATTGTTGATAACAACTGAGACAATCTATGCAGCCGAGATGACGCCATTCATTGGAGATGAGAGAGCTAGACTAGCTCGAGTTGCTGGTTTTCGCATATCATGCGTTCGAGAAGTTGACATGGATATTCCACATAGCCAGCCGATAGAATCATGGCTTTACATTTTAGCATAACATACTTTTGACCAGCCAGCCATTTTTTACAAGGTCTACGCTGTAAAAACGGGCTGTTTCGGCAGGTTACTGCAAGGTTTGCAGCATAGAATAGACTTCGCCAAGGCCCGGCAGAGGATCCCCGATTCCCCG
The DNA here is from genome assembly GCA_002179835.1 of Calonectria leucothoes. NCBI lineage: Eukaryota > Fungi > Ascomycota > Sordariomycetes > Hypocreales > Nectriaceae > Calonectria > Calonectria leucothoes. The sequence goes on from NAJI01000304.1 coordinate 134,324, forward strand.
TCGCGTAGCTTTGCGCGCGTATTTGTGCATATGCCTGTTTATGCGCGCGTGCTTGTGCGCGTACATGCGGTGGATAATGATCTCGGGTATCGTAGCAAGCCTAGTCCGGACCCGCTTCCCCGTGTTAATGGCCCGAGTCCTTCGTCGACCATCTTTTCGTCCTTTGCGGTACATCATCTTCCGTCTTTCCGCCTTGCCCCAATCATCCATCACCAGCTGGTCTGAAGCCATCTGGTGCCATTAACCTGCACAGAGTCTTGTGGGCACCCCAGCGTTGGCAAACCGTGCGCTCAGTCCTCACACCAGAATGCGCCGTGGCCGACCAAACTCTCCCCAGCCTTGAATATGGGACTGTTGCGCACGCACACGGCCTGTGCCGCCCGCTGGCCGCGCGATCCTTGTCGCCGCGAGTCAGTCGTCAGAGCACATTAGCAACTCAATGGCCGCGAATAGCTTGCCTTTTCGCCAGACCTGGTTCTGTTCATATCTCATACTGGGACTGTTTGATGTTTGACCCATCACCATGTCCATCAACCCACCCTGGATGGGCTGCCGAATCCATTTCAATAAAGGCAAAACGGTCAGATTAAGCGTCGGGAGCCCCATTTAGGCCTCGTCCTATGCTAAGTTTGGCACCCCCATGTACTGCGACCCTGGCCAATCCATCCACCAGGAAGGCTTATTCGGCTCTCGTCGCCCAGATTTTCAACTCTATTGCCTTGCTCATTATCAAGCACCCACAGATGGAGTTTAGCACACATTACCAGCTTAAATTAATCAGAAAATTCCCTTCCCATCTCCGCACTGTTTGCAAAAGAAATGGCATTCACGCTATCAATCGTTAAGACTAAGGGGTATCAATCTTTCTCGGCGGCGAGTGGTTGTCCATGCGCACGTCCATCAACAGCCCGATTAGAACGTCACACCCAAGTTCAAAGAGGGAAGAGTTAACATGGCCATGTTCTAGCCCTTAACTCAAGGTCAAATGGAAGTGCTAAACCCCGAATGGCTGATCGAAGTGCCAAAGTGCACTCTACAAGGTCCGCCAATCAAGCCGCTGCTATTCCTCCCCTACAACACCCAGAGTCAATCAAATATTGATCTAACCCGAGCTTAAATTATTTTCTCATGATTGAAGCGTGGGGAAAAGACGGCACTGGGGTAGATTGTGGCTCCCCAGTCATCCGCCCTCCCCCCTCTTTGGACTAATATGCACTTGACTCGTTCTAGAAAGGCCTTGTGCCACTTGGCCTGACCAATTTGCCAACGTCTCATTAATTTAGGGGACCCACAGACATGACTACCCTGGCAATCATCCAGGCGCAGGCGCGATTGAAAAAGAAAACGGCCGAGCCCGGCCCTTTTTTCCGTATAAAAAACCCCCCCTCGCAACAAGGCGGGGAATCACGGGCAGCAAGAATTGCTGTAACACGACACAATGCGAATAATAGGCAGCGAAAAGCCAAAGCGACAAAGGGCAGGCGGGCCCAAAGTCAGAACAGGCTGCGTTACGTGGTGCGTAATTCTCCGACCCTTGTTGGTTGTTCTCTGTGATTATCAGCAACTCACCCCATCGTCAGCAAGTTAGTTGAAGTTGCGGAACCCTCTCTCTCCCCCGGTTTTCTAACACCCCGCCCAGAAGTCGGCATCTAAAATGCGATGAAGAAAAGCCGCACTGCAACCGATGCAGGCGGGATCACTTTGCATGTGCGGGATATCCACCGGTGCGCCAAAGGCGGGCACCGAATACCGCCAGGATCGATGCCGACGCACGCTTCCTGGCACGCCAAATGACGAGGACCTCTCGCTGCATCATGTATCGAACCCTCATCTCCGAGGCGAGCGAATCGCCGTCCGAGCTAGATCTCTTCTACCACGTGCGAACCTATCTAACCCAGGACTTTGCCACGGCCTTGACTTGTACGGATTTCTGGTTCGACTACGCCCTGCCCCTGGGCCACAGCATGAAGCCGGTGAGAGCCGCGCTTTGCGCCCTCGGCAGCGCCCACAAGCAGTTCAAGATTCAGCTTTCGGCCTCGTGCACCAGCGCGCCGTCCACGCTCGAGGAGTTTTCCATCCGGCAGTATAACGAGGCCATCAAGCACATCAGCAGCCTTTCCTCCAACGACCAGTCGAACATCGACGTTGTTCTCGTCTGCTGCATCATCTTCATCTGCATCGAGAACCTGCTCGGGCGCTACGCAGAGTCCCTCCAGCACTTGAAGGCCGCCTACGCTCTTCTCGGCTCCCAGCAGCAGCATCACCACCAAAGTCCGGAGCAGAGATATGCAAAAACGACGAGCCAGGATAGATTGGCCCTTTTCAACGATGTAAATCGAATTCTTGCGAGTGTCAGCCAGGATACGTGCATGTATACGGGACAGGATGCGATTCCCGAGCTGGGCCTCTACTCGACGCCCGAGGATATAGCCGAAGATGCTTCGGTGCCGTTCGAGTCGATTGCTAGCGCGGCCAACTCTCTACGCGATTTTGAGACGAAAATGTGGACTACCTTTACCCTCTGCCAGCGGGATGCGCAGCAATCGCTCGCTAACAATTCTTCCGGGAAGCCTCGGACTCGGCTCTTGTTCAACAATGCCATGAAGGAGGTGCAGGACTTTTCATTATATTTTCAGACGTGGAGCTTCAAATTCGACCAGTTCAGAGCGCAAGTCGATAGAGATGCACTGTCGGAAAAGGAAATGTATCAATTACACGCTATTTCAGTCGTCCAAACGATTCATGCAGTCTATATGAAGGCAAGGCCAACCAAGGCCTGAGTCATGCCCGACTCATTCTCCCACATACTAGACTGAATCGAGGACCTTATTGAGGAGCATGGGCTAAGAAACGTGCCAACGTTTTCTTTCGATGCGACAGTAATCCCCATCATGAACGTCATCTGCACATCGTGTGGGGATTACGACATTCAAACCAGAGTCATCAGAATTCTGCGGTCTATTAGGCGCAGGGAGGGCATGTGGAACAGTCAAGAGGTGGCGGATGTTCTTGAGTCGCTGATCCATGCCCAGGAATCCGGGCTTGCCATCAGAGATTCGACTCCCTGGCACCTCTTTCGGACCGTGGGAATGCTTTCTTCCATCCCCCGGCCCAAACACCGGCTGCCGGAAGGTTTAGTCAAGTTGGCACAAAGTGTATAATGAAGGAAATGAAATATCAATAAATAAACGCGGCTGGGTGGCAACCCCCCCTCAGGAGCATAATGAAAAATTTAACTGCCAATATCTCTTCTCACCCAAGCATTGCTTTTTCCCAGTCCACAAGTTCTCCTATCCGCGTACATGTGTAAGTTGGATGCCTGCTAGAGAACTGGGCTATACCTAAATCGTCTCAAGCCCTGGCTCAACACAAGTGTGGCACGGCCACGATCCACCCGGCGTCTTGGCACCATGGCCCTGCGATGATTCAGTGCATGGGTTTCTCGCATTGGCCCACAAAGTTAGAGAGAAAAAGAATCACAGCCTTGCCTGGACAGAAGCTGAGCCGTGCACCTCGTCCACTGCCGACAGGGCAGCCCAGCGTCCGGTGACAAAAGCCTGAGCTAAGCCGCCTCCGTACCGCCAGTTGGAAAAGCCACCAGCATCCATGCCGCATGCGAAGAGCCCAGGCACACGTCTTCCGTCCGTGTCTAGCACTCGAGCAGATGGATCGATCTTGAGCCCGCCGTAGGTAAAGGTGATGGACGGCTGGACCTCGAGCGCCCAGAACGGACCTGCGCCCTCGAGCGAAGGGTGCGGATCGTGGTTGTTTCCCACCGGAACATCCATGGCCTGCGCCGCGCGCGATGCAACCGCCGCGTTGTACTCGACAATTGTGCTTCTCAACGCATCGGCGGGAACCCCCCACTGCGCAACGCGCTCAATCAGCTGGTCGACTGATTTGGCGCTCGTCACTCGGCCCCCAAAGGCCTTGGCCTTCTCCAGCCTATCAATCTTGCCCGCGTTGGGGAACACCTCCCCGAGAGCCCACTGCTTCCGGACTGCTTCGTTGAGAATCATGTAGCCGATGCGCCCTCGCTGGCGGGCGAGTTCCTGGTTGTTGACTTCGTCGCCAAACGTCTCGTCGCAGAATCTTCGACCTGCCGAGTTGACGAGAATGGAGTAGCCAGATTGGAACTGGGCCAGGTGGATAAAATGTGAGCTATCGACGCCTCGACGTTGCAGCGGAGAGGGCAGTAGGTGACCATAGAATGTGGAGAGACCGCAGCTGGTTCCTGCACCAGCCTGCGAGCCCAGCTGGAAGCCGTCTCCTGTTGAGTGCGGATTTGATCGGACGAAAATGTTGTCGGCTCCTGGCCCAATGTATCTTGAAACCAGTTGCGGGTTTCCTTGGAATCCACCTGTGGCAATCACAACAGCACGAGCGGAACACTGGACCAGTGTCCCATCGGTAGTTTGTAGCATGGCTCCCGTAATTCGGGATCCTGGGACATTTTGGACATCTTGTATCAAGCTGACAGCTGTGGTATTTGTCATGACGTCTGTGGTAGGAGTTGACCTGATGATAGATTCGGCTCGATCGAGCCACTGAGGAATATCAATGGGAAAGCCGATACCAATCGTCATTATCCCATTGAACTGTTCGTGCGTGTTGACTCCATTTTCTCTCATCCACTTGACTGCATGCGGGTAGTCAGAAATGAATTTTGTGACAAGCTGGGGGTCAGCATGGGGTATGGTGCTCAAAGCAGCTTGGACATTTTTAGGAGCCCAAAACATGCCAGCAGATCTGTTCAAAACTGCTATCAGACACGGTTGTATTCTGTCGGAGACTCGGCGCTTGACTTACAATCTCGAGGAACCACCAAGCTGGTCACTTTTTTCCACAACGACGCATCTTGTCTGCCGGCTACTAGCTGCAATTGTGGCGGATAACCCAGCCATTCCACCTCCAATAATGAGGACATCGGTTTCAATGCGGCTAGGCGGAGAAGACATGGCCACAGAATTCAATAGATGGCAATTTCAGATTTAGTAGACAGGTGTGTGTGCCACTGGTGGCCAGTACGTCAAACGAGCCGAACGGCATGGATAGAAATACGGCGTCATAACATGTCTTTGCTTACCATTCGTTCATGAGTAATGACGACGGTAATGCAGGTGCGGGAACGCCAAATTCCGACTCACCACGATCGGAGCGAGCACACTCCGCCAATCAGCAACCAGTATCACACCGATCGTCACTAACAAAATACATTCGCCACTCATTGGACAACGAGTGAATGTCGCAGCATAAATAAGACAATCGAATGTATCTAGTAAAAGAAATCGTACGACTTTGATATCGGGAGATTTCCGACAGCATCCATGTCATCTCGTCAATCCACCTCGGCCATGAAGACTGCCAGACCCATCCCCAACGAGCTGGGAATCGCAACACTTTCTCTTGGCCACTGCAGCAAGCACCCTCTTGAGCCACGTCTCCGCGCAGCTGCAAAAGCTGGGTTCGATGTAGTGGATCTCTTTGACGAGGATTGGGCCGCCTACCTGGCTGAGAATGGCCTCGACTCCACAGACCCCTGGGAAGCTACCGAGGCAAAGCTTGCCGTGGCTCGTCAGCTGCGTTCCTTTGTGTCGTCTCTGGGAATGCGCATCGCATGCACACAGCCATTGAGGGATATCGAAGGCAATCTCGACCCTGGAGAGCGAGCTGCTGCTCTCCGTCGTGTGGCTGCACGGTTCCCCTTTATGCGTGCATTTGACACGGACCTGGTCTTCATGTGCTCGAGCATGCGCCCCGACGATGGCGTCAAATACACAGCAAACTTCCAAACGGTCGTCAGAGATTTGACAGCGCTGAGCGATCTGGCCCTCGAGTTTTCTCGAAATGACGGGGGTAAAATGCTGCGGATTGGCTATGAACCGCTGTCGTGGGCCAGACGCAACACCTGGGCTTCGGCGTGGGAAGTAGTCCGCGCCGTGGACCGGGACAACGTGGGCATTATTCTGGATTCCTTCAATATTCTAGCTGTAGAGTTTGCAGACCCTTACTCGGATGAGGGCGAAGGCAGGATGCTCTATAAAACACGACATCAAGCATTGAGCATTCTGCAGGATTCTCTGGCCGCAATGACTGCCACAGTGCGACCGGAGAAGCTCTTCTTTGTCCAAGTCGCTGATGCAAAGCGAATGGAAGCGCAATTCCTTCCACCAGAGGATCCGAAAATTCCAAGGCTGTTGCCTTGGTCGCGCAGCCACCGGCTGTTTCCTTGTGAGGAACACCGCGGGGGTTACATGCCTGTTGCCATGGTTTTGAAGGCAATCTTGGACATGGGATACAAGGGTCCATTATCTTTGGAGGTTTTTTCATATTCTCTTCACGAATCTAGTGAGGGTGTGCCGACTGATTTGGCATCCCGGGGAATCAATGGGCTACGACATTTGATCAACAGTGTAGCGAACGAGCGGGCTTCAGTTGATCAAGTCAAACCCAATCTTTAGTTGCACATGCTCATTGGATTTCTAACAAATCTTTATTCTGCCTAGTTTAACAAACCATATTTAGTATCGAAAATATGTGCCATCTGCTTTGTGATTTCAAGCCATGAAACTAGAAATGAGTAGCGAGATCAAGATGACTGCCCTAGCTCGTCAAATTACAAAAAGGAAGTGTTTATCTCTCATAATCCATTTACATAATTGGTTTGATGCAAATGAACTTGAAGAAACAAAACCCCGCGTTGGTCAACGATAGCAAGCCATCAAGAGGATCAAGATCTCTGGGTGAAAGATAGCCCTTGCTTCTCTGCCATCCCCTGAAGCTACAGCTTCGGACCCAAAATGGTCTAATGGAGCTTTCGAGCATTGTGAGTGGCGGAATCCCGTTGGTCCTACAGCGGGCCGGGCATGGCGCCGCAACAAGGCCAATCCTCGAATCCCACGCCACCCACACAGCCACTGTTATTGCATATGGCAAGATTACATGTCAAAAGAAACTCAAACATTGACCCCGTACCCCAGATTATGTTACCCCACGGGGTAGACTACATGGGCCGTATCAAATGCGTTCGGATATATATGTATCAACATCACTCGTAGAAGGCAACGAAGTATCAGACAAACCTACATCACTTCTCGGCTGTATATGAAATTTGGCAGAATTTGAGACATAAACAACAGTTAAAATGGTTTTCTTCATCCCCGTCCATGAAGACCCCGGCAATCCTCAGCCGAGGGAAATATACAATTGGCGCGTGGTTGCTGTGGCCCTTTCTGCGGCATGGGGGTCCGCCATGTTTGGTATGTATTCTCATCCAACCCAAAGCATGAGTTGACTCATACTGCAAAGGTTACGACAGTGCCTTCATCGGAGGCACCATGGCATTGCCATCATTCCGAAGTGCCTGGGGTTTGGCTAACGCGTCAACCAAAAGTCAAACAGCGCTGTCAGCCAACATTGTATCCACCTGTACGTAACACGCATATCAACGTCTTTATAACAGCTAATTGTACATGGAAAATGCAGTCCAAGCTGGATGCTTCTTTGGCTCGCTTCTCGTCTACTTCACCAATGACCGTCTTGGACGGCGTCTGTCACTTATCGGAGCTGGCATAATCTTCAACATTGGCGTCACCTTGCAGATGATTGGCGGTGGCCAGATTGGCCTTTTTTACGCGGGCAGAGCCTTGACTGGTCTAGGGGTTGGGTCCTCGTCCGTCGTCATCCCTCAATACATTGCAGAGTGCGCTCCCGCTACCATTCGCGGTGCTCTTGTTGGTCTTTTCGAAGTTGCGCTTCAGACCGGCGCGGTTTGCGGATATTGGGTCAACTACGGCGTCAACCAGCATGTTTCAGCGTCGAGCTCGGCACAGTGGAGAATTCCAGTGGGCGTTCAATACGTTCCGGCGATCTTCTTGATCCTCGGAATGGCCTGGGCCGTCGAGTCCCCCAGGTACTCTGTGGCTCGGGGCTTTCGCGACCAAGCTAGAAAGGACTTGCAGTGGTTACGAAATCTTCCCGCGGATCACATCCATATCCAAACCACCATTTCCAATATTGAGAACCAGCTGGAGCACGAGGGCATCTCAACAGGTGACGCCAGCGGCCGCTTTCGTGTCGTTGTTCGTGAATCCGTCAACCGCGCTGTGTTGCCTCGACTCATGGTTGGCGTTTTCATTCAGTTGTTACAGAATTTTACAGGAATCAATGCCGTCAATTACTTCTCCCCAACCATATTTCGGTCCATCGGCTTTACAGGAACCTCGGTCGGGCTCTTGGCCACGGGCGTATACGGCGCAGTGAAGACAATCTTCTCCATAATTTCCTTCATTTTTCTCGTTGATCGTTTTGGGAGACGTCCGCTGCTGTTAATAGCTTCGGTCGGCTGCTCGTTTACCATGTTTTATCTCGCGGCTTACTCATCTCTCACCCATTCCTTTGACGGCGGCGCAAAAAAGGATGGCGCAGCATACAGTGCTATTGTGATGGTATACTTATTCGCTGTGTCATATGTATCAGGGTGCGTGCTCTTAAACTTGGACGAACATCACTAACTATCCATGGTGCAGCTGGAATCTCTCCTGGATTGTTTGCTCAGAAATATTCCCAGTCAAGGTTCGAAGTTTCTGTCTTGCAATCACCACCTGTTCTCAGTGGTTGGGCCAGTTCATTGTGGTTTACTCGACCCCGTATATGATTGAGAGTATTTCTTACGGGGCATTTCTCTTTTTTGGATGCATGACCGTCATCGCCTTTGTGTTTGTGTATCTATTTGTGCCAGAAACGAAAGGAGTCACACTTGAGGACATGGATATGCTTTGGGAAGAAACCAGGGGCTTTGCTCCAAACAAGCGAAAGAAATTTGATGAACTGATCTCGTTGAGAAATAGCGACCGAGCCGACAACAAATTCAAAGGCTGTCAGTCAGAGCACATTGAGGATTTAAACAGAGATGCCTCTTAAACGATCATAATATTTACCAACGCATATTCTTCAGAGTAAAATACAGTCAAGTTGATCACATATTTGTCCTTGGGACAAAATGTGTCCTCTGTTTACAGCACAACCCACTCTCGCGATCATTGTAAAAATCACCTTTATATATCCCAGTCCCATCTATAATAGACCTTCTTAACCTTCTACAATTATTACTCCTATTCGAAGTCTAGTCGCCTGTACGATTGGCCGGTCGCGCTACTCTAAGTATGGAGGTCAGTTTGACCAAATACCCCAGAACCAGAATGAATGACATTTTCCCTGATCCAATAATTTGGTCATGATCGAAGCCAATCTTACCAGCTAATTATTCTTCAGGGTTCAGGTTTTATATCTGACCACCAATGGCAAACTTCAATGCCAGGCCACCAGCAACCAGAAGCGTCTGCCCTACTGCTTCTCCAGTCATGCTCACCAGACTGACAGGAAAAAGCCACTTTTGCTCTGCGGGGACTCTCGCGTTGTGGTACAGATACCAGGGTGAAGTCATCAATAACCAGAAAGATACCCAGAGGTAGCCCACAAGCTTATGCCACAGGGGGATCTTCTGGCCGGCCTTTCGGGTATCCACACCAGTAAACCGGCGACACAATGCCTGAACGCCATCTTCAATCATAATGCCCACAGAAAAAAGGCCGAAGAAGGCCATTGTCGGAATGTTGGACGGTGGTTGCCAGGAGTACGAGTCCACCAAGACGTGAAAGAGCCCAGAGGCCAGAAACACAATGGATATGTTCAAATAACGCTCTATAATTGAGGGCCGAGGGAGACGGAGGAAATCGCGGCAAATAAAGTTGCTGATGGATGTGAGGCCCAATCGGCAGTATTGATGCCAGAATGTACTATTTCTTTCATTAATAACTGTATTTTGGATCAGCTCAAATGCTGGAACTGCTCACCTCCAGAAACCTCTGAGGGTGTACGCTTCGAGGAAGCTGTTAAATAACGGGGGCCAATCCTCGGGACGAGAGAAGCCGAGCAGAACAAAAATGACGGAAACAGCGCGATATGCAATGTCGAGAGTCACTCGGGCTGGAGCCAACCATGAGACGACGCCCAAGATAACGCGGCCAGCCCATTCCTCTCCGGTGGCGTTTAGGTAAACAAATTCCTTGCCCGTTCCGAACATCTTTTCTATATCCGCGGGTGGCGTATTTTCTCCAGATATTTGAACAATGTCGAGAAAGATGTACTGCCATGAAATAATCAACAATTGCCGAACAATGAACCAAGTTTTGTCGGGTTTCCCATTGTCGCCATGTCGGTCATAAAAATGGGGAAACGCGTTTACACGCGAGATTTGCCATTGTGTACCGATTCCTCGGAGATTTACCAGTGCGTAAGCCGTTTGAAAAAGCTTAAAAACCAGCCCGTCAGACTTGGCGAAGACTTTGCTCTGGATCAGGTCATCTGCATCGAGGCGTTTAATGGCAAGGAAGTTGCAGCATTGCATCAAGACCAAGCCTAAAAACCCCAAGATGACACTATGGATAACAAAGCTCGTACACAGAGCCGATAGGGTTTCAAAAAGCTCCCTACCAGCAACAAAGACGACGGCGAGCCACGCATAGCGCGCAAGAGAATTCAGTCCCGACTTGGGTGCTGAGATGATGACGAAGGCAGTGGATAAGCAGACAGTGGCTGACAGCACCGCACACTTGGTGTAGTTGGCAGCCATCGAGTTGTCTTGCAGCAAATCGGAGACAGACAATTGGTGAGGAATTTTTGCCAACACAGCGTCTCCCGCCAAATTGGAGAAAAGGGGCGGGCCAACTTCGGCACAGCATGGGGATATCAACTCAAAGGATCAGCTCACAGACCAGCAGCACTAGTACGGATGGACCAGTCGCTAATTACCGTAGTAACTCAAAGGATTCGGATTCTCGCGTGGTGGGTCTTCATGCCCTTGTCCGCCCTTCTCTAGGCCAATAATATCCTCCTCCAGAATCAGCTGTGCCTTAGCAATCGAGATGTATTTTGTCCAAGAACCATCGGTTGTCTATTGGGAAGATCCCGTTGGCCAGAAGGAATTGGTGCAGAAATGGGCATTCGGTCATGATTCTCAGTTACAACAAGGAGTGCACGCAGTGGACTCGGCTTTTCTTTCTCTCATCAGAATAAAAATCTCTGTTTACTCACACTTCTGCGCTGAAAGGGTGATGTGAAAAGCCCAAGTTGGTCGCCTTCCACCAACACTGGAAGACCGAAAGAGTTGAATCGGCTGGATTATGGGGTAAGGGAAGTCACATCAATATTTGTTGTCTCAGAAGTCGCGTGAAATATTTGAGGATTGCTGAGAATTACTAGAAAGGGTCGTGCTAACAAATTGGCTTTTACAGATGGTCATGTCCACCTGGGTGGTGGAGTAGGAACCGAACTGACGGCAGGCGAGTGTCCCACTGTTACGGATCTGCAAATCTAAGGTACAAGGCAGCTAGCCTGATAATTTATATAACACCTAAGTCATCAAGCTGCTTTGACATGTGGCTCTGGGCTGATGATTGAGTATGAATGCCCCATTGAAGCCCAATCCCGAAACCCCGGGATGTTCTGGTTTATCGTATGCTAACTTGGACCACAGTGATCTAGACCTAAACAATTTCAACGACCAGATGGTGAGGCTTTTTTCTTTTCTTGTCAAACAATCTTATGTAGGTCCAAAAATCAGTCTATGTTGCTTGTGGATTCTTAGTTGAGAGCATACAGCCATATGGGCTACGTGGGACTTGTGCAGAGCACGCCCCAATACAACTTCAAAAAGGCAAGGAATGTTTTCGTCTATATGATACAGACGGAATCACTTTAAATGAAAGGATCTATTATAAAGCCATCAATAAATACTTATCCCAAAAAATAGCAGCTACCTATTCTCTAGCTTTCTTATAGTAACTAGAATTAGAGTGCTCAAGCGATATTGCCGCTGCCTGTAAATGATCCGGAGCGGGGTAATGCACGATTGATCATGAACACGAAATTGTACAGGTACTACGAGTTAGAAATGTACACTGCATTAGCACCCCCGGCGGAGTCATCTTGATCTCAAGTTGATGTTGGTCTGATGCAAAGGCTTCTACTTGGCTTAAAATGCTCTTTCTCAGCGGATACTTCTCAAACCCTAATTATTTGACTTGAACCCATCAGATATTCCGTGCTCAAATACTCATACTGTGTACATTTCTAACCCTTGCGACCTGATCTGCACGACTGCCGTCCCGCGTTCAGATTACCCACCTCCACCACCAATCATTCTCTTGGACCGAGCAGCTTTGAACCCCGCCGTGTGCTGTAAGTTGCAGCCGGTGCTTCCGTATGGAGTCAGCTGAGATATAGAGGCTCATTGATTGGCAGATGAATCATGTATATTTTCTTATCTAACCCGCTATGTGTTCGCTTTGTGCGGTAGAGTCCGAACCACGGCCCACTCCTATGCACAAACATGCACATGAACGAATGCGGTTTACAGGTTGAATTCTGTTGAGATTGGGGGCTATAAATAAGCTTATTTCTTCCCGCGAAAGGCTTGGATCAATCATCCATCTCAGCAAGGCCGCTAGAATTCGCCAACGTTAGCCGTTCACCGAGCCAGGCCAACGAATCCAAAATCACGCCTCACATACATCATTTTCCCCTCATCTACATGAACCAGTGAATATCCATAAAAGGATGGAATTCCCAAACGCCAACCTGAATCTCCGCTGGCAAGATCAAAATGTTATAATGAAGGATGGCCAGTGGACGGTTGATGGGTGAGACTGACTTCGCGTTTTTCAAAACCTGCTGCTTCACTTCATCTAACTACTTCCTCATAAATTAGGCGCCCGATATTTGATGTTGCTTTATCGTATGTACATCGGCCGCCCAATGTGCCCCACACGGTTTGGTTAGGATTGCTCATTACAACTACTCCAAATTCGGGTGAGTAACACCACTGATCTTCTAATATGTTCTTTCATCTTGCTACGAGAACTCGTGGCTGACTTTCACATAGCTGCTCCGCCACACACGCATGCCGATTCTGCCGTAGTTGTGACCGTCATGCGTGGCCACATCTTGGCCCAGATAGTCGACACCCACGTGGATCCAAAAACAGGGGCGAAGACAGAACATGACGGTGGCAGTAAAGTCTACGGGCCCGGGGAGAGCTGGTATGAGACTTCTGTTTCTCATCATGTTCGCACAGAAACAGTTGGTGACGAAGGGGCGGTAATGTTAGCAAATATTATTGCGAACGCTGAGGTGTTCCAAGGGCTGGACCTCAACATCCGGAGTCAAGAGAATGATGCCGCAATAATTGATCGGATCTACATCATTGACCAAGATGCCGCGAAGTAAGAAGCCGGTGCCAAACCTTGAGGTTTGGGTGAAAAAGGACACCAGCTCAACTAGCATTCGGTGCATTTTATTACACTTGCGAATGCCACCAGGCCTACCCGTTCAAGCTGCCCTCATTCAACGTGTTCGAGCCGGACCTTGTATCTAGTTCTATTACTTTTGATTCACATTATGTTCCTACTGAAATGACGATTTGGACGTTGCCATTAATTGCTTTCAGACATTGATACCATGCAGATTGCGCATGTTGTTGACGCTACTGGACCCCAAACCCGAAAGCAGCAATATCTGCCAAGAAAAAAAAAGCATGAAAAGAGAGTCTTTATCTTCGGCATATCCATAACACAGCGAACCCTTTTATTTCTAGGATTGGCTGCTAAAAAAAAAAGAAAAAGGAAAGAAAAAGCGTAATCGTCAGTCGAAAGGGAGAGAGAAGTGGCTGACTCAGCCAGAAATCGCCACACACCCAAATCATCATACCATCACCCTTTTGGCGCTGGTGACTTGATAGTGTGCGGCTTAGTCTCAGCTCTCATTTCACGCAGCTAAGCGGGGAAAATCCCGCAAAACAACATGGCGGACCCTCTGAGCATCGCGGCTTCGGTCGCTGGCATCCTGGCGACGGTTGGGAAAGTATGTACCGCGCTGGGGCAGTTCGGCACAAGCATGATCGACGCGCCCAGCTCGGTGCAGTCAACGCTGAACACGATGGAGGAAATGAGCGGGGTCATTGTCTCGGTACAGTATGTCATGAATAGCCTCAACAGCCTCCCGACGGAACGCAAAGTTTTAATCCAGCTTGACCACTTGGCAATCACCGTTACTAACTGCATTTTAACCGTGTCGGAGCTGGAATCGATCGTGTGCCGAGAGAGCGGCTTCATGCACCGGCTTCAATGGGCCTGGGAGGAGAAGAAAGTTCTCCGGATATTGAGCAGATTGGATTCTCAAAAATATTCGTTGACATTGATGATGAACGTGTTACAATGGTTGGTTGTCCCGCTAGCCCTCGTCTAATTGTGAAACTCAGATAATTCTAGTCACTCCGATTTGGAAGCCTTGCAGAGCCGTGACAAGTTACAAGCAACCGTCAATCAGCTTTTGAGCCAAAATTCCGAAATCGCAGGCCGATTACAATATTTAGAAACCAATCTGATTGAAGATGGTCGGTCGGTGAAATTCATGGACTCTACTTCTATCCTGTCAGCACGACGCATAAGTTATGCCGAAAGCAGCTCCGCAACAGTACATACACAAGAACTGGAGTCGGACGCCTTGGTACAGTTGGGATCTGGTCGTGATTTTGAAGTTGCACTTGAAACGTCAAGGGTTTATAATCGCACACGAAGCAACGATTCGGATATGTCCGCCAGAGGTTCCACGATATTGTCCAACAATCTCAGCGTACTCTCGGAGTTGAGCTTGAATGACATTTCAATACTAGCCGTGTTTAGGCTACCATTGACTCTCAATGACATCCAGAAGTTCGGCCCTGGTTTGACTTTTGGTGCACTATTGGCCGAGCAAGCACTTCGGGTTGAAGGGGCCGAGGTGAGGGCAGAGGTAGCTCTCAATCCGCCAAATGCCATTAGAACTTCCACTTCAATGGTTAATAATGATGAATTGCAAGTATGTGGGCTCCATCTAATTGAGAATTCATCAGAGACTGACCATATCTCACAAAGCCGCCAGAACTCCACTCAACCCAAAAGATTGACCACGATCCGAGTACTCCGGCGGTAGGTGGGATTTTGAAGACTACTGCCAATAAGCCACCCGCAGAAGCTCCCATTGCTACAATCAAGTGAGAATTGTCCTCTTTTAACTTGGAAAATGATTTTTCTAACAGACAGAACAGGATAGTAGTAGTGGGAGACAAAATGACATACAAAACAGAGTTGCTCAAAGCTTACACAACCCAAACTCCAATCGGATCAGAGACCTACTTTCCTACAGTTTTTGATAATTACGGTGTGAATGTGAGGTATGATCTTACAATATAATTCAGACGAGATGTTGATGTCCCAATAATCATATCGGCCCAATGACTAACACGCAGCAGAATCGCTGACGAGTTATATACCATCGGACTTTTTGATACCAAGGGAGAAGAGAATTACCCAAGGTACCGGCCACTCGCGTATCCGGGTACCGATGTCTTCATCGTTGTTTTGCACCAAGCACACAAAATCACAGCCGAAAACGCTGAAAAGATTTGGATCCCAGAGATTACTCACCACTGCCCAGGAGTCCCATTTTTAGTTGTCAATATGACAGTTGAAGTTGGCATTCAGGAGGAGGGAAGCAATGTTCTTCCCGAAGCATGTCCCCCAAACCTTGGACAAGATATAGCAACGAAAATGGGAGCTGCTGCATACGTTGAGTGTGATCTATCAAATGTAGAAAATGCAAATACAGTTATCGGAGAGGTAAGTGTGGATTAAAACCATTCATGATGAAGCATGGAGTTCTGAATGATCAATAGGCAATTGTGGCAGCGTTTGATAAGATGGAAGAATCGAAACGAAAGAAGTCGAGATCCAAAAACAAAAGACGGTTGTGGAGGCCTCGTTTGTTCAGAGATATTCCAGAATCTAGCAATGAGTAGCGGATGGATAATGGTGAGAGTAGTGAATGTTGGGAAATACACATCGGAATAACGGAGGGTGGCTAGGACGCAGCAAGCATATATGGTAATTTATATACATACAATTTTAATTAATCTTATAAACAAATCCCACCGAAATCTCGTCTTTAAATTCTCGAGTAAATGGCGGCGGTACAGGGTAAGACCACCCCACCTGAAATGGGGACGAGCTCCGCCAAGGGCTAGGGCACCGAGGGCCTGAGGCGTATAGTGGTCATTTTGGCTGCTGCCAACATCCAAGAAAGCAATTTGGCGCAGTGGAAGCGCGGTATGTTATGACTCACACCTGTCAATGAGGTCATGTTTGCTAACTTACCCTAGCCGGGCTCATAACCCGGAGGTCGCACGATCGAAACGTGCAATTGCTAAATAATCACTCGAGAGGAGTGACTTTCTTTTTGCACCTCAGCAATGTGCCGGATGGGCCAAACAGTGGGCGAGGTCACTCAAATGCTCGTAGCACATGTCTCAGTTGGCAGCCCTAGCTCCTCTCGATTTTTTTCTCTTGCACACTTGTGTTTGTGAGTATCAATACTCGTACTTTTATGTCATGAATGGGTGGATGACGCATAGAGACCTTCGTTCTGCTCACTGCAGTCGGGAAGAGAGGCGCGAGAAGCGCGTCCAGATGTGTGTCTGGTCACTCGGGCGGTTCATTGGCGCTCGTGACCCACTGAACAGACAGGCCGCTATGGGCCAGGTTGGGAAACAATGCACGAAAACGTGGTGCAGGCGGCAAACGAACGCGAATGGGAAGTGTTGGCAGATGGCAAGGCAGACACAAATTCTCTAGCACCGCCGACTTTACGCAGTGGCAAACTTTTATCATTCTTTCTTCAATGGCATGTCGGTCTGCATCGACCTCCGCGTCCTTCACACATGTTCAACTTCCGCGATCATCAACAACGAAAAGCTCTTCTTTACACCCAAGGCAAGCCTCAGGAAGCAATGAAAAGAAAACAAAAGCCTGTCAGACGTCCATCGACACCCACCCCGAGCGCGCGCCCGAAGGCAGACCGCGAACGGGGTCGAGATCATCAAGAGAAAACACTCTCTATACAGCAGCAGCGCAAGGCCGCGCCGCCATCCTTGCGGACAGTGCGAGAGGACCGGGGTATTCACTCTAGGGTATCGAGGATATGCACTCATCAACCAGGGTGGGATCTGTGGCTCTTTTAGGGAACCAAGAGAAGGTCGAATACTATAGAAATGATTCTCCTGAAGGGGCGGGTTAGCAGATGCGGGAGACGAGAGATTGCTGCCGCAAGCCCAAGTCCAAAAGGAAGCATGACCGGATGGAACCGAGATCGATACTGCCAGAGGGCGCTTTGGGATTGCTAGCAGTAGGGGTGCACATACTGAAGTATTGTCGACGTGAAGAAGAAAGAAAAAAATCCCAAACTCTTGCGAGGTCCAAGAGATTTTATACTGAGAAGAGTGGGTCCTCCTGCAGTGTGTGTCCACTGCTGATGGATCCAGCGCGGGAGAAAAAAAAAAAAAAAGGGACGCGAACGCGCACGCGTGTGGACCATGACAGATTGATTCGGGGCATCAAAATTAAAATTTGTAATTAGCTCGCTCATCAAGAAAATTCTGCTAGCTCCTGATCTGAACTATGAGGCTGAATGTGTATTTTGGTATGGTTAGCATTTCCGTATGCCATTTCTATTGGGGCAGCGCATTGAGGCTAAAATTGCAGTGTAGCGTGCTGCGTGGTGTGCCACCCTCGCGGCGCAGCTTTGTTGATTATTGAACCGGATTCCTAGCTAGATGCGACATTGATCAAAGCTCGCTCTCTGGCTGACCTCCTAATGCCTGCACCTGTGCGTAGTAGAGCTCTGTCTCAGCGCAGATGATCATCTGTCCGCTGCCTGCAAAGTTGAAGTTTGCCGTTGTCTTGCCAAGATAAATCTTGCCGATCAGCTTTCCAGACGGGTTCCAAACTTGCACACCGTCGCCGCACCCAGCGTACACGTTGCCCTGCAAATCACAGTGGATACCTGACGTAACATTTAGCCCGTGGATCAAACCTTGATGCTGAGGGGGATTTTTGGGACATGGGAAACAAGATGGGCAGGGGACAAACATACCGTCCGGGATACCAGGGCTCACGTAGGCAAACACCTTGCGGTTCTCAAATGTGCCATCCTCCTGGACATTAAATCGGTAGCTGCGTCATTGTGTTAATGTTTTTGGTCAAGTACCGAGCGGATCTCAAGATGGCACATGCGGGCATTCAACCTACATTGTGGACGGTCGGCTGTAATTATAATGGGTGGAGACGACGCCCGTGTCTGTCACGTATGCGTATTGACCGCTTGGGGAAAACGTGAGGCCTGTTCTGATCAGCATCAACACCAATGAGCCCTCTATGTAGCTTGCAGAGCCACGCGAGCGGCACCACACGACATACCGTTGGGCATATCAAACCCGTCCGCAGCGACCGTCACAGCACCTGTATCGGGATTAAATCGGTAGATCTGGTTGCGCAGACCCGGTGCCGGGCGGAAGTTTTGGTAATAAGCATACGACACATCGCTGAAGTAGATGTCCCTGTTCTTGGGGTGAACCGTGATATCATTCAATGAGTTGAATTGACGTCCAAGGTAATTGTTGAGAATGACTGCGGCTAGAATAAGCAAGAGTCTCCATTGAACCTGCCAAGCTCCGACCAAAACTCGCCGCGCTGCGAGGTAATTGGCGTGGTGATACTTACCGGTTGTGTTGTAAGGCGCATTTGCGTTCATGACAAACAGGGAAGGCGGCGCATCGCCCTGACCTGAGCCAACGAACAAAAGCTCCCCTCGAAAGTTTGTCCCGCCTACATTTTGTATTTCAGCTCAGATCGTCCTTCATCTTGAAGCTGGGCCTGCGGCTCAAGCGACGCTCACCATTCGGGTTAATGACCATCGGCGAGGACGATACATTTTGTACCTCAATGGCCCCAAGCCCATCTCCGATCTGAGATACAACGGCTGCGTCGGAAAGAGAAATCTTTTGGACAATTGCAGACTTGTTCAGGCCGGTGCCAGCATCTTTGGACCCGGCGTTTTGGGCGAAGAAGACCTCGTTGGTTCTCTTGGACCTGCCATCAGTCAATATCCTTCGTCTCCACCACAGCGACATCGGCATTGGGCGCTTGTTTACTTACCATACCACTGCCTCGTGAAAGAGCGGGTCTTTATCAGAGCGAGCGATTCGAGTCAAGGTCGGATTATTTCCAATAACTTGGTAGAATTCGTCGTCGTAGACATGAAACGGGCGCGCCAGCAAGCTATCTGTTGTCGAGCCAGGCGGCACGAGCAGCTATTGCGTGTGAATGTTAAGAGATATCCTGCGACCAAGTTGGAAACTTACGTTTGACGAATTGAACTCGGTGGAGGGTTTTGTGTCTTTCAGTACATTGAAACCCTTCTGATTAATCACCTGAACTTGAGCCGGGAGATCATGGCAAGAGACATGGGTGAAGACGTCCCCCAGGAGCAGCAAGGCAAACACGCGTGTAGCCGCCGTCAACGAGGTAGAAAAGCCCATGGTTTGGTGCGTTTTGTCCAGCCTAAGGGTGCAGAGAAGATGGCATACAGATGAACCACGGATCTTTCGCAGAAACAGAGATGGGAGGATCGAGCGCACAGGGGGCCGAGCCTCTGAGCCTCCTTTTTGTACTGGTCACCGTCAAGGCTGCGCTCAATTCAATCTGCCTTAATTCAATCATAATTTAATTAATTTAATCTGCTAAAATAATAATTTAATTTAATCCAATTTGAATATAT